>VXBW01006503.1:372-48482 GCA_013400375.1 Thinocorus orbignyianus
TAAATCAAAAATTCTCGCTCCGCTCCGGAGCGCTGGCTGGAAGATAATACACATTCAAAGGCAGTGAGGAAGGTGCATGCAGGGGATTAAATTAGAAACGTTTCCCTGGGACAAAATTTTAAAAAAGAGAAGAAACAATTATTTAGAGGGGCTGAGGAAATTGGAACCACATTGTATTATCTGTTGACTAGAAGTTTTCTTGCAGAGATTTTCTTTTTTTTTTACCCTGAGCTATGCACTGGAAGTAAAACTTTGTGGGGTTCCCAAGTCAGCGCACCGTAAATCCCTTTGAAAGATAACTCTCTCTGAGGTCTGCTCCTGCCAAGCTCCTCTTTCTCAGCCGCTTTTGAAGACGGGAGGGAGACACCCACCGAACACCCAGCAGAGGGGATTAGGGTCCTGAGATAAACTCCACCAGATCTTGGGCGCAGGGTTTGGGTCCATCGGTCAAAACAATGATCAGCTGAACCCCTCCCTGTGACAACTCTCTTCTCTTAGCTTTGTTTTCCCAGGTCATCCCCCTGGCCATCCAGAGCCTGATCTAATTCCGCTCCCTCCTACTGTTTCTCTGTGAGGTCCAACTAGGTCCCAGAGCCACTAGTGCTGAGAAGGGAAGGATGTGACCAGGGGAATGTTCACCCCACATCAGCCCTGGGCAGCTCAGGCTCCCCCCACAGCATCTCAGAGGACCAAAAATAAGCAGCTTTATATTTTATTTTCTTTTACTTTCTATTATTGATCCTCAGGGTATTACAGATCTTCTGCAGGCTCTGCTCCCCTGTCCCTGTGTGCAGCATTTAGTGGCTCTGTGGTGGCACTGGGTGCTCCATGGTGCTCAGTGCAGGGCAGCAGCTGGCTTTTCTCGAGGGCATCACCCACAAAATCTCGGGTGGGGAGGAAATAGCCAGGAGAGACCCCCATGTGTGCTTGGAAAAGTGCCCCCAGCTCCCTGCCCACTGGCTCATCCCAGTCTATGACAGTGGATGTGATCAAGTGACCTCCATGGGTTTAGGAGGGTCCGTGCTGCCACACTGGGTGGGGGGCACATTTTCATCCCAGAGAGGAAAGGCTGGAGTGGCCTCCATGTGTTCTCCTGGGCAGAGGAGTCACAGGCTTGAGGATGCTCATGTTTAACCTGTGCTGAAGGTTGATCTCCTGTCCCTGAATGTGGTGGGGACATGCTGGACACTTGCACCCAGGATCCTGCCTGCCTGGCAGATGAATTTGCTTTAACAGGTGACCAAACACAACAGGTTCTATTTTCTGCACACCCAAACCCCAGCCCACCCAGGAGTTCCCGAGGACAGTCCCTCAGGGCAGGTTCTCCCCTTCACTGTTGCTTTGTGTAACTGTAGAAGTTTCCTTGCTTGGACTTCGTTTTTCCCAACATCTTTTCAAGCTATTTTAGCTTCTGCTGCCCTCGGACCCATTGCCAGGTCCTGGAGTCACCCCTTCCACCACACACCCAAAGCCAGGTCTCCCCAGGGCAAGTCCTGGGGGTGACCACCACCATGGCAGGTACAGGCCTGGTGATGCCAGCTGGCAGAAGGTCTAGGTTGCAGGATTGGACCAGCTTTTTTTTCACTTTTGCCAAGATTACAGCATTTTGAAAGCATGAGACCCCCTAGCAAGCACAGCTGGGTTTGTATTTCCCCATGTTGGCCACCGGCTGCAGCGGGGTCAGGTCCTGCAGCCTTGGCTGAGCTCATCTGGGCTGTTCTTCCCCTGAAAAATGGAAACCTCCCCAGGCTTTTTTATTTTTTTAATGCCACATCTAAATGTCTATTCCTGTTGTTGCTGCTGGGGAACACAAAGTGAATATATACGGGCAGATGGATTTTAGCTCATCTCTCATACACCAGGAATGGCTACATTGATCCGTGCTTGCATAATTTGGGAAGACCCAGCAGAGTGGTTTTTGGAATGAGCTGGAAGGGAAGATGATGCCCATGCCAAGGAGAAGGTGGTGTGGGAGGCTGGATCAGATCATTCAGGTGTCCCCAGTGGGGCTGGATTCTTTGGTCACTTTATCACCCTGCCTCCATTGTGAGGCTTTGGCTCAAACTTCATTGGCTCTAAAGCTCCATGGGCTTTCGAGGTTTTATAGATCATCTGCCTGCCCCAAGCTGTCTAGGAGAGCTGTCTTCTGGTGCTGTGATGGAAACCTGTGCTGTGTGTTAATGTGCAGCATGTTTATTCTACTGCAGGCATGTAAGATTCAGCTGGAAAATCTTTGAGGGTGGATTTATATTTGGAAGTTCTCTTTTCCCATCAGGGTTTATTTCTGCTGCAGGAACACTGAGAGGTTCCCAACTCCAGCATCATCACAGTGGTCACTGGGCTCTGGGAGGACACCTCCTCTTGACAAACCCCTGGAAATGACAGCCTTCCTTTTAAAAAAAAACCTCTAGAGTTGGTATAAAAACCCTAAGATTTGGGGGAAAAGTCATTCATTCCATTTGATTTTTTCAGATCCATCCAGGTTGTATTTTCAAACCCTTCTCTGGATAAAAGTGTGGGTTTGATTTGTGTTTGGACTGGTTGCCCCTGCAGTGGAGTCAGTGGTGAGGAGCTTCTGGAGAATGTGAGCTTGTTCCTCTGCGATGTCCTCGTGCAGGTCTCACGGGGCAGTGCTGGTATTACCCATTCTAGCAGCTACGATGCACCAACCCAGAAATTTCCTTATTCCTGGATCATTTATAAATTATAGTTGTTTGTTTTAAAGCAGCCAACCTCCAGTCCAGGAGTTCTCCTAGAAAATATGTGTATTTGTATACCTTCCCTACTCCCAGCTGCTTTTAGAAGCTGGCTTTACTTTAACACATATTAAAGGAAAGAGCGTTTTTCCTTCCCAGTAGAATAAGTTTGGCTAAACAATTCAGTGTGAACTGCTGGGCATGAGGCAGAAACCTGTAGGCTAAATTACCCAGCTGCTATAAGTTTAGACCAGCATGGGATGAATTTCAGGATTGTATATTAGTTTTCATTTAATCTGATTATTCTGGGCTGGAGTTCCTGGAGGGTCTTCAGGTTATTGTCAGTCAAAAGAATCTTTAAGAGCTTCCATTTGCGCTAAACTTTTCCCATTAGAAGTCTATTTTCATTATGGATCAATTTTTATTTTAATGAAAAAATGATTCTCTCAACCCCCTGCTTTTTTGCTTTCTTTTTTCCCCAGCCGGGGTTAAAACTGAAGTTGCAACAGGGTCTTGCCACTCAAAATGCCATTTTCCTCTTTTGCTGAGGCCATTGGGTTGGCTTAAAGAGCTTGGACAGAGGAGGAGGAGGCACAAAACACAGAAAGCCACCTCCACTGCTCCCAGTGATGCTTCCCAGTGCCAGCTTCCTCATCCTCAAACCCTTCCCTCACTGGGAAAACACTGTAAGTGGCACGAATCCTGGGGGGATTTCTAGCTCAAAAGTCTTGGAGACTAATGCAGGACTAATTGGTCTTAAAAGCCCGTTGGTAGATGCCTTGGAGTCTTGCTGTCAATTCACGGGCTGGTTTCTCTCTGTTGCTGCCTCTTAGCTTCCAGTTTGGGGAGCCTGGGGTCGGGGGGGGCGGGGAAAGGGGAGCAGTGAGAAGGCAGCAAACCCCATATTTTGTGTTGTCAAGGACATTCTTAGGGGGTCTGTCCCTTGGGCCGGAGTGGCAGCTTTGTGGCACAAGCTGACATCAGGCTTCCCCAGTGCTGAGCTGAAGGCACCTCTTGGGGTATCCATCCCCCCTCACCCCACTGCTGCAGGAGGGATGGAGAAGGGATGAGAACCCATCCCAGGGCTGTGGTAGGGAAAAAAACAATACATTTAGAAATAAACCCCAAGCCTATGTTCTTTATATATGCAGGATTTTACATTAGATTTGCTGGGCTAAACCTTCTGGAAGTCCCTGTGTCATCCATGCTGCCCCGGTAGGTGATCCCAGCGCTGACACATTAGAGGACCCAGGGCCATGCCATCCTGGTGCAAGGCTCTTTGGGGACATCCATGTCCTAGTACCTTGTCACTGCCCAAAATCTTCAGTTTGCTCAGGTTTTTGATGCAGGCAGGCAGGGAGGAAGGAGCTGAGCTGTGATGCCAAATCATCCCTGTGCCAGTTGTGCCCCAGCCACGATGCCGGACACCGTGCAGGTCCCCCTGAGTGGCATTGGGGTTTTCCATGCTGTTCTGCCTCCTGCTTCTCCCAGCGAGCCAGTGGGCAGCATGAGCCCCTGCCTTCAATTTTCCACAGTCAGTGGGATTTTGCCGTGCCCTTCACGTCACCAAAATGCTGAGTTTCCTCCCGTTTCTCCCAGCAGAGGCTGGGAGCCTGCTTCCTCCGCGGTAGCAGCTCCGGATAAAATTGCACGTTGCTGAGTTTTTTCCCTGTGTGTGCCTGTTGCTGGGACAATTATACTAAAATCACACCACCTGCAAGCAGTTAGTTAGAATAATAAATAAGTGATAGATTATCAAATAAAGTGCTGGCTTCAGATGAGGTCATCCTAGCACCGTGTCGCGGGTCTCAGAGGGTTTGCAGGCTGCTTTCCTGCTGCTGATGGGCTAAATAGCTCTTGTATCAGTCAATAAAAAAGTTGTAGAGATTAAAGAATCAATTAGGTATTAGCCAAAGGGGCAAAAGTGTAACCCAAACATGCTGATAAAATCCAGTAGGTGATTATGGGAATGGTTCTTATTTCATCTTACTTTGGAAAGGAGTAATTGCTCGTTACAGAGCATGGAGCGACCTGGGCTGGATACTTTTCCAGCTTCATAGAGGAAGAAATTCTAGTGTTCGGCTGACAAGCATAGGGGCAGGCCACACTGTAGGGCTGAGTGGGCATTTTTTGATCTTTACTTCGAGGAGCATCATTTTGTCCTAGGAAAATTGGCCAGGGGAATTTGGTTGGTTATTTGGCAGCCCAGAGCTCCCTTACCTGCACCAGCACCCGTGTTTTGGGTTAAGGAGAGATGCTCTTGGGGAGTGCGAGAGGGTTGGGACCAAAAATCTGGCACCTGAATATTTTGGAGCCCTGGGTCTCTACTGCTTATCGTACAAACTTTAATTAACCACATAATCAGCTTAGGGATGTAAGGATGGGATGTATATATTAGAGGTTTTTTCCAGTATTTACCATATGACCTTCCATTTTCCAGGAACACCTGCAGTGCCGGCCCCAGCCCAAGCTGGCAGCTCATGGTAGGGAATCAGTCTGCACAATGTCATGTCCTGCTAATTGATGCAAACATTTGTTAAGTGCTAATCTAGTGCAAAACTTTACTTCATTTGGGGCCAAAAATAGGGAGATGCCACCGGGGGATGACTCCTGGGGAAGGAGCAACCTGAGCATCCACCCCAGCTTCCCTGGTGCACATTGGGCTGCTCTAGGGATGCAGCAGCTTCTAGAAAACCTGTGGATGTACTGGCGGATGAGTTGCAGGATGGGTCACTGGTTTTGCAAAACCTGTGTGTTTCTGCAAAATGGGGCATCCGCCAGGTCATTTCCCAGGGTGGAAAGTTCAAATGAATTATCACTTTTTCTTTTCTTCCCTTGTATTAAAGTGAAATGTTTGGTTTTACAAGGGAAAAAAGGTTGGATTGCATAATTTCAAGTAATTTCTGTACAGAGCTATTTCTTACAGAGAAGCATAATGCTTTTGAGTGAATTTTTAAGTTATTTCCACTCTATGAGAACTGTTGGCTCTTCACTGCTCCTGTCCCAAGCAAACATCCATGTTGAGATGGAACAGCTCCCTGGGAAGGGCTGCTCTACTGGTGAGCTCACTCCTTTTCCTGCTCAAAAGGGAGAGATTTACAAGTGAAAATAGCAAAAAGGGAGCCATCCTGCAGGCGCTCTGGGCCTGGGGTCACTTCAGAGGTGGCACAAGGACATCATGCCATGGGGAGAGCAGCTGCCAGTGTCCCTTTTACTGGAGCCTGGCTGGATCCTGCTGCCTGCGCTTCTTCCAGCCAAGGTCCCAGCTGCCTGGCCCTGCAGGGCCTGGATGCTTATATATCCCTCATAAAGCATTATTTTTATGGTGTGCATATAAAATGCACACACAATGTACATCACGGCCAGGATGGCAACACCTCTCAGCCCGAGCTGTTTGTTGCTGAGTGCCCTCACCGTGCCATTGCCCTTGTATGTGCTTGGATGGGTGAGATAGGGAATTTGTCTTTCCCTTTGGGTTGTATTTTTTTTTCCCATTCCCTTTTTACAGGTCGTATGCCAGCAGGCCGTGTCGAGGCTGCAGGCAGGTTGCCTCATGTGGGTCTGTTTGAGGAACGTTGGAGAGCTTATCCCATCTTGGCCAGGGAGGTGTTTGCTCCCCAGTCGGTGCAGGTGGGCTGGGGCAGAGGTGCACCACGGCGAAGGCGCCTCGGACTTTCCACATACAGAAGAAAACAGAACCAAAAATAGAAGCCCAAGGGCTAGCAGCCCAGCCAGTGTAAAAGAACTCTTGCACAAGCTAATTTTGCCTGGCTAACGATGGATGGCGGCGCTGCTGGGAGGGGAAGAAACGCTCCCGGCTGGTACCACGGTGGGGAGTTGGGTTTCAAGTGCGGGGGGAAAAAGAGCCCGATCCTCGCTCGGGGGCTATGCGCCACTAATCCCCTGTTTATTCTCCGTCTAGCCCAGCCGCCCACACTCTCCTAAGCTTTTGTTCATTAACAAGGTCCAGGGTAAAAAGATACCTCTGCGGCAGCTGTCTGCAGTGCCGGCGCGTGGTCCCAGCACAGCCGGAGGGGCGGTTGGTGTCGGCACAGCCGCATCCTCCTCCGGCCCGGCAATGCAAACTCCATCCTCCCCACTGCACCTCCAGGTTTGTGGGGTTCAGCCCCTTTGGGATTATTTTGGCTGAGGACCACGGTGCAGCCCTGCTGCTCGTCAATTTGGATAAAGGTTTTATGTTTTTAAGAAAGCAGCAACAACTGGGAGGGATGGGAGTCGTGTCTGTGGGGTGAACTCTGGCAGCCGATGTACTGTTAACCCCAGCAGTACAGCGTGAGCAACCCCGGGTGCTGCCCCAGGGCTGGTACATTTAATTGGCAAATTAATCTTTGTCTCCCAGGCCACATTTGGAAGCCAGGTGCCGCCCCAAAGTGATGGAAAGTGGGGTGTAAGTGGGAAAGGGGGATCTCCGTGCTCCAGGCTCTAAGTCCGGTTTTGCTTCCAAGGAAGTGTTGAAAGAGGCAAATTCCTTGTAGATAAAAATAACAATAATTATTAGTAGTAATTTATTGCTAAACATTATTATTTAATAAGAATAATACAAGTATGCTGAGATACTAAGGCAGATAAACATACTTTGGAAACAAAAAGCCAGTCTGTAAGGGTAGGTACAATTGTTCCTGTCTCCTGGAATAACATAACTTTTACACAGGCTAGGAAGGTTTTGCAAAACTTTAAACAAATCCAGAGGTGGCTGAATTTATATGACTTCCGTCTCTGAGATGATCTTGTCTGTCCCCAAATGGAGGGGAGATGTTGTCCGTACTGACAATGTTGTAGCACCTACATATGTACACAGGCTGTGGCAGCCACATCCAGCCCTGCCTGCAAGGGACTGCAGCAGGAGCCCAGCTCTGCCCCTGGAGCAGGACCTGGAGGCCAAGAACCAACAGTGGAAAAGTCAGAAGTTGGGCCAGAAGACAAGGATGAGAAGTTGTTCTTCTCCCTGTCTTCAGGAAGGCCTTCAGCTCCTTTGGAAATGACTGCACCATGTGGGCAGCCTTTGCCCTGAGACCCCCCTGCTGATCCGAGCGCTCACCCAGCCGGAGACTTGCCAAAGCCGGAGCCAGCCGTGGTGAGGCCGGACGTGCCGGTGGCAGAGCGAGCTGCGGGTGGCTTGGTCAGCTCCTTGAGACATCCCAGCATCCCTTCCCGCTCATTCCTTTTCTCCAATTAATTGCGTTTTCTGTCCCTTTGTGGCGCGAGCGAGTGGGGAGCGTGCAGCTGTGGGCTCGGCAGCGGAGGAGCCATCTGCAGTGCCCGCCCGGGAAAAAAGCCTTGCAGCTGCATACGCCTGGTACCGGCGGTACCCGGACGAGGTCATTCATCACCAGGAGCCCGGGCAAGGAAGCTTGGCAAGAAAAAGAAGGACAACAACCGCAGGAGGCAAATCTTAAAAATACTCTGCGACAGCGGGTATTGTATCTGCAGCCTTGGAGTTTGTTTCTTCTTGCTGTTATAGAAGGGCAGGATGCGTCCGTTGTGCCCCAAGTGGGATGGAGATGCCCCAATGTGCCACCATTGAGCTGGTCCTGCCCGTCAGCGGGAATAATGGGCTGTGCCCCGGAGCCATCTCTGCCCCAGGAGATGAGAGTGGTTAGTGGCAAGGGTATTCCTTCCCAGGAAAGGTGGCAAGGGGGTATGAGTGTTTAAATCAGTGATCCAGCATGTTGGGTTATGTTGGGTGGTAATGGAGAGTGCCTTTCTTGGTACTCTCACAGAGGCCCTTCCTTGCCGTCTTTCCCTGGTGTGTAGACTCATCTGTGCTAACGGCAAATGGTCAGGAGAGGGCAAATTGTGCAAGTTGAGCCCTACGGGTTCTTGTGGGCATCCAACTCCACTGGCTCTGGTTATGTGAAACACTGCTGAAGGCTCTGACCCACTGTTCCCATTGTCTCTCCTGTAGTAATGAAAGGTCTCCATCCTGGGTGCCACAGCAGCATGGATGGCCTTGGAGCACGGAGACTGTGATGGGCCAAGGTCCCCCAGCTAGGGTGTTCGAATTAACCACCTATGACCTGGTCCATCACCTCGGTCATCGCTTGATCTAGCAGAGGGAGACAGCAGAGGCCCAACAGTGATGTCCACGGCAGACTCTGACATTGCCTCTGGTCTCTCTTCTTGGCCCTGAAGAGGAGACTCCAGAATCCAACCTGCAGGTCCCTGGTCATGGATGCCACCACCGGAACTGTCAGTGGAGATGGTTTTGCTCCTGCAAGATGGGATGTGGTCACTTTCCCAGCAGAAAGAGGTGAGAATTTGGGAGCGTGGCCTCTCAGGGGATGGAGGATAGGGGTGCCCACGTGGAGCAACGTGACTCGGTCCAATGATGTGCATCCAAATTGGTTTTCTCTCTGTGGGATGCCCCATCTTTCCTGTTTACTTGTTATTCTGGAAATAGAACAATAAATAATTTATCGCCGATCGGTTGGCGCGCATCCGACCTGTCAGTTAAGTTGATTTTAACTGGCCAAGTGTCAGGGCAAAAGGCCAGGAACGCTGTGCTAGGGAACAGTCAACACCACAATTATAAGATTAACACCTTGTTTAGTGGTCAGATACTGTCAAGTGGCAAAAGATTGCTCCGGTTCGTCTCTATAGAGCATCGCTCACAAATTACCTTATTAAGCAGGATCTTGCTCGCGGTCGGCTCCTTGCACCTGTGTCCTCAGATATTTCCATTCATGGTGGAGAGGAGGCCAACACTCAGCCGGGGCTGCTGGGGGCTGCGCAGCTGCAGGAGCATTATTCCCTCTTACCATATTTGCATATCAATGAGCCCCTGATTAATATTTAAAGAGCCAGCTGTCCGAGCCACCTATGAAAGAAAAAAAGCTCTGTGAGGTTTTTATTTATTATTTTTTTTAAGGGATAACACTTACTGCCCTTTATCAAGTATGCTTCATTTTTACACACACACACACCCCTCCCTATTCTTTTATTTTAAGACAGAAAAAAAACGCCAGGGAAAAAATATGAAACGCCATTAAGGAGTTATCAGTGAATGAGTTGTGCTGCTCTCAATGCTTCTCAGTCCCTTTGTGCCACAGTTGCAGCTGCATCCAGCAGGTTTTTAGGGGCAGGAGCCCAGCGCTGATGGGCGCCCATGGGAACTGTATCTACGGGCAGCTCAGCGCGAGCAGGAGGCCTGGGAAATGGGCAGCATCCCCACAGGCAGACAGAGCAGGGGCTGCCTCTCCTGTATGGGGTGTATTTCCATGCCTCCAGCTTCTCCAGGCTCCTGTCATGGAGCCACGGCTGGTGCCAATGTCCCCACGGTCCCTGGGGGGAATGGAGACAGTGGTGTAGCGCTCGGTGAGAGATGCTGATGGTGACCCACCAGTTAACGAGGAGCAAGACACAAAGTAATGGCTCGAGCAGGCTAATCAATTGAAATGCCATCAAAAACCTAAGAATTGGTAATTTCTGTGCCTCCCCAGCACTATTAATTGCCAGGCGGTTTTGTTTCCAGGCTTAAAAAGCTGTCATTTTAATAGACTATTCTCTTGCCATTTTTTTTTTCCTTGAGCATTTGTCAATAATCCTCCAACAGCGGCAGCTTTGTTATCCCAACTAATTGGAGTCAAGTAGGGCTGCGAGAAAAGATTGTTCACGATGGAGCCCTGGGAAAAAATGCAAAAGGATTTTAATTTTCAATAAAATATGCAGATAAGTAGAAATTAACAGTGGGGAACGGGGTCTGGAGCCTGCATGAATAATGGTGCTGCTCAGACGATGGCAGCTCGA
Source organism: Thinocorus orbignyianus (assembly GCA_013400375.1). NCBI lineage: Eukaryota > Metazoa > Chordata > Aves > Ciconiiformes > Thinocoridae > Thinocorus > Thinocorus orbignyianus. Next base: position 10,836 of record VXBW01006503.1, read on the forward strand.
GTGACTTAATGAGGACTTGAGCGGGTCGTTGGCGATGCCGGGGGCTCTGCGGGGCTGAGGGGGACGGTGCATGGACCTGCCCCCGCACACCTGCATGGCAGCCTGCAGAAAATCGATGGCTCGGGGTACTTTTTAGTATTTGAGTTGATATTTCTTGGGTGCAGGGTTGAGCGAGCCGTTTATCTGAGCCGTCGTGCCCAGCTGCTGCTGGTGGGGAAATGGTTCAGGTCACGCTTTGTTATTCTTGTATACAAATGAGGGAAATTTGGGCATCCCTTTGCAGTGGGGATGGGATCACTGGGATGCTGCAGTTCTCATGAGGCCAAGTACAGACACAGGATCCTCTGCCTGCACCACTGTCTCAGCCCAAGCCTAGCAGTGACCGCCGGTCACTATGGATGTGGATTTTGGCTGGGATGCCCTGGACAGGTCCAAGTGTTTCTGCCACCTTCCCCTGCCCATCATGTTTTGGCCCAGCTGGTGGCAGATGGTCTCTTCTGCTGGCGCAGCCTCCAGAGAGGAACCAGACAGTTGGGAGCAGAAATGAAAATCCCTCCAGCTTCACTGGATGCTTGGCTGGATATGCCCAGAAGGCATTTTGCGGACCTGCTGCTGGATGCACTGGGGACGGGGTCAGTCACACGGATGGATGCTGTTTGCAAAGGGGTTTTCAAAAGCCATGGGATGAAATTTTTAGGGGGATTTTGCACAATTAACACCTCCCAGCTGTGCCCCATCCCACTGCCATGTACTGCCCCACTGGGCACGGAGGGGAGGGAGCTGTATGAAGCTTCATGCAGAGGAGGTGCAGGCAGTTTCCCGAGGGCAGGAGGGAGCCAGCTGAAGCTCTGGGGACTCGCTGGCCCCCAGGCCACCATCCCCCCTCCAGTGCAAACAGCCTCTTTTGGGGGAGGGGAGAACAGCTGAGCCATCACCTGTTGGAGCTCAGACACTGCAGCTGCGGCCGGCACCACCCGGCTGCTTTGAACCCGCCGGATTAGGCATAGGAGAGCAAGTGCCACGCACGCACTTGTGCTCTGCATGCCAATGCCTTCCTCCTCTTCCTCCTCCTCCCAGCACTCTGCTGGCCGTGTGGCCACAGCCTCCCCAACCTGACATCTCATCCGTTCAGCAACTTCTGCACCAGATCCTCACTGCTTCACTGGTTTGGGGACAGCCGTGGGGGTGGCAGGTGGCAGTGACCCTTTGGACCCTGGGTGTGGGAGCCCCATGAACCAGTGGCTGTTGACCTGCAAAGCCCTAAGTGGGAGCAGCGGGGATCAGCTCTCGGCTGGACCAGGCACAGCAGTGATGGAGGTGGGAGGACCTCTGGGTCAAAGCACCTTCAGCATTTGGGACCCATGGTTCAGATCTGCTGAGCTTCATCCTTCTTATCCAAAACAGATAATATTATAGGAAATTCTGGGGTGTCTGTATGGGAAACCCAACGTTTTTTAACTTTGGGAGAGCCAGAATCTGCATGCAGACACAACCCACTGCTTACTTGGACATTTTTTTCCCACTCCGTCTTTTCCCATCATGTTTACCACTTCCCACATAGCCTCCTCAGGAGAAGAGCTGAGGTGGTGGGACATCATTAACAGGTGGGTGATGGCCCCAGCTCTGCAGATGTTCCCTCTGCAGGGTGGCTGTGGTTGGTGGCTTCTCTTCTGTTGCCTCCCATCTTGTGTAGCTGCTACATCTCCAGTTGGGGTATGTTGAGTCCTTCACTTTGGGTACGTGCTGCTCTCCCTTTCATGGTGACAGTAGGATATGGCTCATGGTGGGTGGCTGCGATGTGCATGCGTGCCATGTGTTGTGGTGATATTCCCAGCTTGGCGGAGGACAGATGGGGACGTTGGGTGGCCAAATTCCCTATTCAACCCAAGCACCACACCTATCCCTTTCCAACTCTCCCTTAAAGGTGTGACACCTCTCTCCCCATTCCTGTATTTTCTCGTTTTCCTCAATCCCAAATTCAAACCCACGGAGATAGATGCCCTGTTCTGCCATTTGCCACGTTGTCCCCTTGCCCTTGCCAAGCTCGGCGCCATGGCAGGACTGGGACCAAGGCTTGGTCTCAGTTCCCAGGGGCGTGTTTCTTGGAGTGCAGGATTTGCCTTCTGCTTTTAAAGGCAGAGAGGGATTGGTTTGGGTCCATTGGTGTTTTTTTTTTTTTTTTTTTTTTAAATAAAAAGAAGAAAAGTTTTCTTCCCCATACTGTACTTTTTAAATTACCCAGTTTCACTGTCTGTTCCCTATGCTCATGCTTTTGGTCTATTTAAGAGCAAGAGTGTAACATTAAGGTGATTTATAGCGATCTCTGGAGTGGAAGGGCAGAGACTTCGGTATTTTTTTCCTTTTCCTCAGGTGAAAGAAAACCTCGAATGTTAACTCACGAGACATTACAACGACTGCTCCATCAATCCTTGATTTACAAGCTCAAATTTATGAGTTAAAAATTATTATTCCACTCGCATATATTTTTTCCCTTGGCCGTTTTAGTGCTTGTGAAAGGTGAGGGGTTTGACAGCTCCTGGAAACAAAAGCCTTTAATATCTCCCTGAGCGAGGCTCTCCCAGGCAAGAAGAGAGATGCCAGGAGGGCTTTTCCTCTCTGCTGCAAATATTAGTCACTCCAGGCCGGTCTTAACCAAACAGAGCAGAAAGTTTGCTTGAGATAAGCCAGGACTAATGAGCAAAGTCCCTTCTTGGTGCCTGGAGAGTCCCCTGGGATTATCCTCGGTGGCCAGACCAGCACTGGGCTGGAAGATGAGGCTGGTTGTGGAGGATACCCATCACCCCACCACCACCCCCCAACAATTTCGGACCTCTCCCATATTTTTTTGGACACCTCCAGACTTCTTGGCAGGGACACAAGGGGATTTGGGGCTGTGTGCCACGTGGCAGTGGCGGGCTGCCCTCCTCCCAGGTTGCTCTGGGATTATTTTTAATCACTTTGGTCAAGTGTCTCCCCCCTCCTCCATCCCCCAAGTGACACCAGCGTTTTGGGCCTAAACTAAACTGGCAGCAATCTTTAGAATATAACATGCGTGAAATACCAGGGAGCAAAAAATATCCTCTTTAAAGCATATGTCACGCAGTGGCTTAGAGAACTGGGGGATTAAAACCTTAGTGGAGCTTGGGAAATAATGCCAGAGCCCCTGCTGCACTTCATTAAAGTACATTTTTGACGCAGCTTGCCTTATTCAATAACAATTTAGTTGACCAAAAACTGAATCGAAAGGGACAGGCAACTGTGTAGCATTTTGTTGCGTTTTCATTTTCAGCATTTTTTCATGTCAGTTTGCCATCTGCTGCCCCGGTGGCTGGAAGGCGGCTGCGCTCTGCCAGGGGCAAGGCTGAGCTCATCTCAAAGTGAGGGAGGCTTTGGTATGTGTCCCCAGAAAATTACATGGAATTGGGGTTGGGCTGAGGCTCACCACCATCCCCACCTCCCCCTCAGCTTCTCCGCTCAACCCACAGCCACAAGCCCCACTCATAGGTCCTAAATTCTTGCTCTGGCCACACTTGCATGGAGAGAGCAACTTGGGTTTCTCCTCCATCCCCACCTGTTGGGACTTAAACCCCAATGTTCGTGGAAGTGGCAAAGCCTAAACGGCTTCAAAGCCATCAGGACAGCTCTGCAGTGGCCACGAGAGGCCACGGGGTGGACAAGGGTTTGCCATCGTGGCCATCATGGGTTGGCTTCTGTTTTTACTGGCCATGAAAATGAAATGTGCAGTTTTAGGTGCTTTGAATGGCAAAGCAGAAAGGAAGAGTTTCACTGACCTTGACTGCTTCCCAGGTAAATTCCCATTTTGAAGAAAAAAAGATGGTTTTCTGTTGGAAAACTTGCTTGGAAGCAGAAGGAGCAAGGATGCCTTGGTCTCTGCCTTACCCCCAGGAGGGACTGCAGATGGTCCTGGTGTAAATCTGTCACTAAGGACATTTTGTGGTGCTGGGGGCAGGAATTCCACAGGCTGGGAATGGTGTTACTGACACAGGGAAACTCCAGCAGCTCTGAATATATTTGTGTTTGGTATTTCCTAACTCCTTAAAGGCAGTACGTTGTGAAGTTCATTGGGAGAAAGGAGCCAATTTCAGCCTGGAAGGGCTGAAATGGCTGCTCAGATGGTGTCTAATTGTTTTCATCTCCTTCCTCTGACCGCTCCTGAAGTTGAGTGGATTTTTCTTCTCACAGATTGGCTTAAAAAGAAAAAGAAAAATTGATCCCAGGTTGAGATTTTTATATTTCGACTATTTGGGGCGTGTTTCTCTTTAGCATAGGGGGAACATCATAGCCAGGCAGCTGAGGGCCTGGCTCTGTTCATTTAATCATCCCCTCTCCAACTCAAGTGGCTGAAGGATGACACGACCAGGCAGGGTGGCAGGAGACACTGTGCAGTGGGGAGGTGGGAAATGGGAGAAGAGTCCTTTGTCTGAGTCCATATGGGGCTAACCTGCCTTAGGGTGCATGTTTCTGGGTACAAAGCCCCTTCTGTGCCTTCTGCCTGCCCGTGGGTAGACCAGGTGGCCCACTCTGTGCTACCCACCTCCTTCAGGGTGGGCACATGGAGTTCAAGGTAGAACAAGCACCAGGGGCTGTTAAACACAGAGATGTTCTCCAGGTTTGACCATCTCTGACAATGTCTGTTCCCTCCTGATGCTCCAGTGGCATCTGTCCATCAAAGACCAGATACTGGGTTACGTGGATGCTTGGGATTCAGCAAAGGCCTTACATTCTCTGTCTTCTACACACCCTGTGCATCACATAGACCTCTCTTGGCCGTGGCCCTCCTTGTACCAGGTGAGCTGGAGAGTGGGACAGAGTTATGGGTCACATGAAGACATGAGTGATGCTCCTGAGGTCGAGCAAGAGCAGGAGGGATCCCAGGGGAGCTGAGCTGCCAGGTCCAAATATGGATCCACCATGTGCATCTTCTCCAGGAGCAGCCAGCCAATGTTCCCAAAGCGTGTGTAACGGTTCCCTGAATAACCAAGGCGTTCATACAAACAAAACAAAGAAACCCTCCGTCTCTCTGGAGACAAGTCACAAACAGAGAGCCTGGCCAGGCCCATTGATGGAGCTAGATGCAGTGAATCACTCAACCAGCTGTAGTTTAAACAATTTGGGTCAAATATGCACCCTGGCATCGCGCCACCAACTTATCTTGCGTTTCACTTGTTCTACCTCAGCTCAGGGTTTGCCTTGTGGTTGCTTTTCATTATCAGTAAAGTCTTCAGGGTTGAAGGTGGGTACCTGCTTATGCAGAGTTACCCAAGGAATCTGCTGTGTTGGTTTTATTCATATTCATTATGATGTCGGTTTTATTCATATTTATTATGATGTCAGTTTTATTCCTGGCTAATTTTTACTGCAGCTGAACACAAAGGACAGCAAGAATAGCATTATCAAAGGGCTTTGCTGAGCTATTAATGTTCCCTGTGGGTGCAAAGTGAACTTAGACACTCAACAAGTATATGATTGGGGTCCATAAAACATGCTCAAGGTACCTCAGTGGCACAGGACTGAGGGGCACCGAGGGCTTGGTGCAGCTTCAGCTTAGCGAGGCTGGGCCCAGGGGACCTTTCTCCAGGATTACATCAGTAGCATGAGGATGCTGAGTGTACTGTCTGGGAATCTAGAAGACGAGGGAGGGGTTTGGGGTTTTTTTTGCTTCGAGATTATGTATATGATAAAATATGTTCTTCTGATTCAGGATGTGCTACAAAAGCGACGTCGCCTGATTTTCCAGTACCTGGGAACTGGCAGCTCTGTGTGCTGAGGCAGCTGCGAGGCTGGGCTGGGGCTTGCTGTCCTTCTCAGCATCCTTGGTAGGTTTGGTACCTGGTGTTGCTGGGAGCAGAGACTGTGCAGCCACTCTGCCTCGGGCCAGAAGGTGTGTGCACCGCTGTCTTCTGCTAAATGGGGTCAAAACCACACCACTCAGGTTCACCAAGCCACGGCTCACACCCTCAGAAACTGTTCCATGGCTACAGCAAGGGCTGGGGAGCGATGGGGATGCTTGGCTGGCTCTAAGCATGTGGGTACCACTATGAGGATGCTCTGAACTGTAAGAAGCTTAGCCAGGATGGCTTCCTCCTTGTTGTCTGTGTCTCCTTAAGGCTGCTCATGCTGTTCTGGGTGATGGTTTAAGTAGCTGTGGGATGAAGCTTTGTACAGCAATAAAACCTGGCATTTTCAGGCATTCTTGACAGGGGGTAATACCGTGAAAGAAAGAGCGAGATGGGAGAAGCAGCAGAGGAGGGTGCAGCTGGAACCCCTCCCCAGGTTCGGGGAGCAGATGGAGCTCAGACCCCATGTGCCAAGGACTGGGGGAGTGACCCAGAGCCCCACAGGGACTGGTGAGCACTGGGAAGGGGAAGACAGAGAGGACTTTGCTGATCAGCTCTGCACTGGCTCTTGTGTGCAATGCAAGAGGAAAAATGTGGGAAGAGAGCAGGCCAGGGGCTGTCCCTCTGGGGACAAGCTGCTTTGCACAAGTGTTTGCCAGCAGGCTGGGGGGAGGTAAAGAGGATCCAGTTCCTAAATTGTAGGCTAGCTGGAAAATGGAGGTCTGCCCCCAGGCAGCTGGGGATTAGCTGTGGGGATCTGGGGAATGGGGTAAAACGTCAGGTTTCCTTCGGTCAAGATCACAGGGACATAGTTGAGCGCNTTGCATCGGGCTTGGCAGCCCTCCTCCATCTGGCAGCCCCCTCCCGAACAGCCTCAAAACTGAGCTCATATGGAGCCAGAATAACCTCTCGCCCCAGGAGGGGACAAGAGGAGGGCAGCAGGACATCATTTTTGGTGTCAGCAGGTTGCTGCAGGTGCAACACCCTCAGGAGCACCCAAATGGGTGGGAGAAGGGAGGTCTAGCTGAGCATCACCCTTACCCTTGGGTGCAGGGTTCAAGGAGACCCTAGTGTGGTCCTTAATGCTCCTTCACAGGCATTTCCAGATGGAGGAGGGAAGTTGGGACAGCTCCTTGTTCTTGACCCAGCCATGGTGCCCATTGAGCCTCCCATCAGATGCTAGGCAGGGATGCTTGGAGGGACTGGTTTTTCCAACCAGCATTGCTGGCCAGCTGAGCTTGAGGTGTGCTGAGGAAAACCCCTGAAAATTTACTCAAATGTAACATTTCAGCAAGAAACTGAAAGTTTAGTAGGGGTAAAAACCAGGAGAAAAATACTAGTGGGGATCTTAGTAAATCCTTCAGATCCTCCATCCTCCCCAAGTACAGAGCGGGCTGGAGTCGCTCCAAAACTGCAGTTTTAGCCAAAAGAAGCTAAAACAAACAAACAAAAAAACACTTGGCCATGGTCTTCGTCGTCCCCTCCCCCCTCCTTTTTGATCGTCTCTGTCTTGTACAACCCTGGTATAGGCAGATAACTGAGGATTTCACCCATCTTTTCAAAGTGGCGTGGAGGAAGAAAGCAGCCTTTGTAAAGGGGTTTCTGAAGTTCTCTGTTCTGGGAAGGTTGGAAATAGCACAAAAACATCCTTTCTCACTATATTGTGTCGCTTCCAGCTCTAAGCTCCACCACGACCCAGATGTTTAGATGCTGATGCTGAAAAGGAAAAGAAGAGCCGTGGCGAGAAAGCCAAGAGAGTGGGGATGCTGTGTGAAATTTGCTTCTAGAAACCTGCCCTGCTTTGGGTACAGTGTCTTTCTTTTTGAAGAAGGGAAGAGAATAAGTGAAGGAGATTCAGACACTATGAATTAATATCTTAATTCAGTAGATAATAGTGATGTCTATTAGTCCAACTGCACATCTCCTTACATCCAACTGTATAGTTTAATTTTAAGACAGCATGCACGTTCAGCCTCAAATGTATTCAGGTTTTGTGACATTTTTTTTTTTATCGAGCATTTTTTTCTGCCTTTCGATCTGATTCTCCCTTTATCCCTCATTGCTCTCAAGTTTTCCCAACCTTGGGATAACTCTTGGTGTGAGTTCATTGGTCTGCTTTTAAAATTATCTTTATTCAGAAGGAGGAGGAACCTCCTTGGGCGGATGTATGGAATAACTCTGTTATTACCTAATTGATTGGACAAGGAAAGTTAAGTGTGAAACTCCTCTTTATTGTCTGTATCCTCTCTCTAATTATCCCATCTCAGCAAGAACGTCCCAAAATGTCCGGTCCGTAGTCCCTCTCTAATTGTTCTGCCTCAGCGAGAATTTCTCCAAATATCCAAGCTGCTAATCCACCCCTTCCAGAGGGCTCTCGGCGTGGGGTTTTGCAGGCAGCTCGAGCTGAGCAAAGCCCACACTGATGTGGGAAGGATGTGACCCCCTGCCTCTCCCTGCCTGCGCGTCCCCACTGCGTCGGTGTCCGTCCAGCTGCCGGGACGTGTGTCCAGCTGGATTTTGTGCTGGAGAGAGGGGCTGGGACCAGACTGAGTGCACCCAGATGTTGATGGCGGGGGGGAGGCTGCAGCGTTGCCGTCCCCCAACCCTGCCAGCTGTCCTGGGCAGAGGGGATGTTAGAGGGGGTCAAGGCACTGTCTCCCACTCATCCTAAACCTACTGCTGCCAGAGCACAGGTTGTCCTGGCCAAACCCTGGAGCAGGAGGTGGGACCTGAACTTGTCTTTTCTCTGGCAGACAAACAAGTGAGACGAGCCGCTCCGGCACTGACATTGGGAGCCTGAGCCCCGGCTCTCACCGTACGCCTGGCTACGGGCTCATCCCAGCAGCAGGGCCCCGTGACCACCGCTGCAGAGGGGAGAGGGGACATTTCCATCCTGCCTTCCCCCGGGGATTAGGGCAGAGATGGGCACGCTTTAAAAACAAAGCCTCAAACCTGCAAAGGTTGTGCTGCTGGAGCAACAAAGCTGATTCACCGTCTGCAGTGGCCGGCGGCCACGGAGCAGTAAACCATATGGTGGAGATGGCTGGGAGGAGAAGCTGGGCTCTGTCCTTGTCTGCAGACCCCAGGAATATGTCACATGAGGCTCCCCGGGTGGGACGACCTGTCTGCGGAGCCTGCGTGTCCCCTGCCTCAAGATCAGCCTTCTGAGACCTGTCCCCAGAGGGGCTGAGAGCTTGTCCCCAGAGCACGAGTGGTGGTTATTGCTTTGGAGGGATGGGCTGTGGGTCAGTGGTTGCAGAGAAAGTCCCACTGCTTGGTTTCTTCATAGAGTGCTTGTGATGGGTGGATGGGTGCAGCGTGGGAGGCTCAGCTGTCCCCAGAGGACACCCCAACCACTGTCCCAGCCTTGCATGGGGCCAAATTTGTGCTCATGTTTGCTGTAGTCCCCTGCTGTCACGTTGTCCCCAGTCACCCTCCTCACTGTCCCCAACATCCACACTTAGCAGATTGGAGGGTGATCAGAGACCCTCAGGGTTCCTCCCCATCACTACCCCCACCCTCCCTTTATTCCCCTGCTCGTGCCTAATTCAATTTGCTTCTCCCCAAACAGCTCCCCATAGCTTGACCATTAACAAATGGACTTGGCTGGAGGCCGGGGTGACCATTTGCATGCTGAACCTGCTGCTGCCGCTGCCTGCCAGCCGGGCACCCGCGAGCCGCGCCGGCGCTGCCAGCATCCCGCGCTCAGCGCGCCCCGGAGAGCTGCCAAATCGCAGCCGCGCTGGTGCCAACCCAGAGAGAAAGGGGCGAGGGAGCCGCACACAAAGAGCGGTTTATAGCCCGGCTGGGCACCTGACACGGGGAGGAGGGAGGGCTGAGACGTGCTTAGCCCTGATAATCCCCAGTTTGAGTTTAATTTTTTTTTGTTTAATTTTTTTTTTTTTTAAATCAAAAGCACAGCAACAGCTGGGGCTGAGGCTTTCCAGGAGATGAACTCATGAACAACTGTTCAAAATAACTTTATTCGTGGTGCTATTAGATCAGTCCACTGGGGAGCAACCAATTATTTTTGATTACTCCAGGCAGATAAGGCTGGGATAGAGACGAAAACCACGCGTCACGAGGGATCAAGGGCATCTTGTGGCTTGGGCACGTTGGCTGTGCTGCTCCCTGGCAGGCCATGGACCCCCAGCACCCATGGGAGCCCCCAGCACCTATCTGAGCCCCCTGCCTGGTGCTGAGGGGTCGTGCTGGGGGAAGAGCAGCAGGTTGGGGATTTTCCCCTAGGGTTTTGCAGTTGTGTGCCAGGGGGTTGTGCAGGAGGCAGCAGGCACACTGGCACTGCAGATGGGCTGGGGTGAATATTTGCAGGCAGATAAGTGCCACTGCTGCTGAAAAACCAATTAACAGTGGTGCTGCGGAGCTAATTAGCCTGTTCAAGGTTGGTCTGTCCATCTTGTCCATAAACCCCAGAGGCGGCACAGCACCAGGATAGGGAAACATGAGGGTTTGGAGTAGGACAGGTCCCTTCCCAGCAGCTAAGCCAAGCAATGCCAGGACTGGTGGGCACAGCAGCAGCAGTGTGGTCCCACATGCCCCTGCCCAGGAGGGACATTGCAGGGGTTCAAGCAGGGCAGTGTCCAGTCGTTCACTCTGTTCCCATCCCACAGACCAGTCTTAAAGTGCTTTCAATAAGCTGAGGCCGGTGCCGGACATTTTTGCTTTCCAGCATGACATCAAGCAAACCTGAGTGTGAGATCTGTTAGCCAGCAGGATAACATCCCAGGAGAAAGAAAGGTGGAAGCTAAAACGCTAAAAACCAGGCTGCAGGGAACAGCCTGCACTGGCCAGGAGACAGACTGCATGATCTAATAGGTCTTTTCCATTTCTCGCTCCTGTGATTCAAGAAGTCTTGTCACTAGGGATTTTTTAAAAATAGACTGGATGAAACAGAAGACGGTGGATGTAGGGATCAGTCCTGCCTTGGCTGGGAGGCAGGTTGGTCTAACAGGACTTTTCCATCGTGCTGTTCCATGATTAATCAAGACAAGAAAAGAAAAAGAAAAAGGAAATTGATAAACACAATAGTAATTCCATCCAGGGTTTGCCTTAGTCAGGTTATTATAATCCTGACATCATGTCTTGAAAAGAAGACTGGAAATAAATCTCTAGTAGATAATATCTTCTCACTGGAGATAGAGAAGTGCACAGGACAGCAGTGGTCTCCCAGTGGATGCTCCACCACTGGGCCCACATGCAAGCAGATCCTTGCCCGCACTGCAAAATCTCTAGGGAGACCTTGAATTTGGACCAGCCTGAGCTGCAGCTGTTCCTGGTGGCTCCATGCTCCACAGGTGCAGCTCAGGTGAGGCAGGATGCCTTTGTGATGCAAATCAGGATATTTTTTTCTGTCCCTTTAGCCTTTATGGTGGCTACTGTTGATAGGTGTGAAAGACATGAGAGAAGTCACTCAGAAATGTGTTTGAGCCCATGGACCCCTCTCTAGCCCTCACCAATGGCACTGGGAACTAGGAAATCACTGCTTGAGGGAGGCAAATGAAGTCTTCTCCCTTTTTTTTCCCCTAAATGGTCTCCACTAATGGAAGGTCTCAGTCTGGAACTGATTTGACTCCAGTCACCAGCGCTGCTGCTGGGGATTTTGTAAGAGTCCACAAGGCCTTTAATCTTTTCCTCTACAAATAGGTATGATGTAAAACCCAAATCCTGACCGCCTCGTGGTTAGGAGTCCTGTGGCATTTGCAGCCAGAGCCAGGAGTGCAAGCCCTGGGGTCCTGGCCAAACTCCAGCTGGGGAATTTGTGATCCATCTCCACATCCCCCTGCAGCTCCATCCATGGAAATCAGAGCTGCTCCCATCCCATCCCAACCCGGCTGCTCCTGCCACACCACAGCACTCGCTGAAACAGCCTCTGCACCCTGCCCCAGGGAAAGATGCATTGCAGGGGCAGGTCTTAGGTTTTTGCTTATTTTGTTTCTTTAACAAGTGATTTTTTTTTGCCTGTGAGCACATGCTTCACTTTTTTTCCACAAGCAGCCCCTGTGCTGCCTCCCTCCCCTCCCAGGGTGCTGCCTGTCACTCTGATGCAAAATCCCAAACAAAATCCCACCTGTAAAGGAGGAATCCAGAGGATGACATGCAGTTCTGCTGCACCCTCCAAAGGTCTGACCATCTCCAGCCCAGGAAATTCCCTGGCTACATTTGCACCCAGTGCAAGGCTGAGTTTCTCTGGGTTAAAACATGTAAAAAACAAACAACAAAAAAAGTATTGCAATATTCAGAGAGCAAAGGTTGGAGTATTGGACACAGCAGTTCTCACACAGCAGCCTTAGCAGATGCAATATATATTTATTTAAAAAAAAAAAAAATCCCAGTTGCTCACTCCGGCAAAGGTTGCGATGCAAAGGTGGGACATCACAGCAGCTTTAAAAAATCCTCCCTGTCGCGATCTGCAGGCGACAGTGCCCTCTAGCGCGACCTGTCGTGCCCCCTCTACCCCCCCTCCCAGCCCCCTTTTAGCCCCATGAAATCAGCAGCTTAATGGGCAGAGCCATGTGCGTGGCAGACCCCTGCCCACACGCTCCGGCTGGCAGCACCCTCACCTGCTGCCTGGGGCTTCTGGTTTTATTTTGGGAAAGAATTAGGTTCCTCAGCATCACACTTCATTTTTTATGAAATTCTGAGCCCTCTGCAGCTGGCACTGGTGTTTCTGCCCAGCTAAAGGCACCCACTGAGGTGCCTCTTAAAATTGTTTAGGTTTATGGTTGGACTCGATGATCTTGCTTTAGAAGAGCAGTAGAATTTCCTTTAGAAGAGCAATGGAGCTGGTGAAGGATCTCAAGCACAAGTCTTAGGAGGAGCCATTGAGGGAACTGGGGTGGTTTAGCCTGGAGAAAAGGAGGCCAAGGGGAGAGCTTCTCGCTCTTTACAATTGCCTGAGAGTGTAGCAATGGAGAGATGGGTCTCTTCTCCCAAGTAACAAGTGATAGGACAAGAGGAAACAGCCTCAATTTGCACCAGGGGAGGTTTAGATTGGCTATTTAAGGAAAAAACATCTTGATTGAAAGGGTTGTCAAGCATTGGAACCAGCTGCTCAGAAGTGGTTGAGTCACCATCCCTGGAGGTATTTCAAAGATCTGTAGATGTGGTGCTCAGGGACATGGTTTAGTGGTGGACTTGGCAGTTAATGGTTGGACCCAATCATGAAGGTCTTTTCCAACCTAAATGATTCTGTGATTTTATGATCTTAACTCATCATTCTGGGTGATGCCTGGAGATGCCAGGCACTGTCAGTCTTGGGTGTTATCCCTGCTGGCTATCCCTGCAGGGGATTTCCATCTTCCCATTGCTGATGGGGTTTTTTCCTCACTCTTGTGCTCTTGGCTTCCTCGGAGGATGAGGAGGATGAGGCAGACAAGATTTGTGGTGTGTCAGATCCTGCACAGTCATGGAGCAAGTCCTGACCCTCTTTCTTTGGACTCAGGCACTACCAGGGTGCCCCATCACCTGCCCTCACCCTCAGTCTCCCCAAACTCTGAGAACGAGGACACTGATCCGGTGAACTGTGAGCATCCCTGGATGATGCTACACCTTTACAAGTATTTAATTAATTACACTTCCCACTCACACCACCTGCCTTGCTTCACTTCTCTAGGTCCAAATCTTGCCGAGGGAAGAGAAGGGCCATGGCTGTCTGCCCAGGACCTCCAGGCACCCACAGCCACTCCATGCTGTCCTGCTCGCTGCGGGGCTTTCACAATAACCTCAGCCAAGGAACATCATATTCTGCTGAGGGTAAGTATGCATTTCATGCCTCACTCTCTGTTAAAGCAGTCTGGGAGGGGGGACTGAATGCTCCCAGCGTGGCATGGGCATGATGCAAAAAACCCCTTTACCAGAGCATCCCTCTGCTCTCCTACCTGGGGATGATGGAGGAGTGGGGGTCTCCAGCAGGGATGTAGATGCAGATGTTTAATAGCACCAGGACATGGGTAGGGTCATTAGCGTTCACGGCTATCGGCGCTGTTTAACCACGCACACATTTATTTTCCTTGGCTCTGACAGAGAAGTATGCTCCTCAAGGACTTTTCATTAAGCAAAAAATTTATGAGAGAGGATGAAAATTGTGTTTTACTGTCTGAGGTCTTGGTCAGTGCTGTTTCTTCAGACGTTTTAGTAATTCATCTTGGCAAGGACTGAGAAAATTTCTCCAGTGAAACAAAAAAATTTAACTTCCACATTTGGAGCCGGTTGCATCGGCCGGTTCCGTCCCCGGCATGGACCGATGCCCGGAACAACGACCTCCCCCCCTGGGGATTCAAAACAAAAGTGAAACACTTCACAATTTACGTCCAGTGAAAAATAACGTGTACGTGATATAAAGTGTTATTGGGATTTGAAGCTAATTTTAGCGGTCACCTTGGCTGCATTTGAGGAAGTTGCTGGTGCTGCCAAGAGCAAATTTACCTGATGATGAATGAGGAATTGGAGCATAAAATAAATAAATATCAGCAACACCTTTTTTTTTCCTTCTTTTTTGGCAGATCGGTGTCATCCAAGGTCACACATTTGTGCAGTAGGAGAACTACTGCCAGAACTTAGCGCTTTAGAATCGTGTTTAAGTAAAGAGCAGCATCTTTAAGTACTGGATTTAAAAAGAAAGACTGAAGTAGAGTCTCCCAAAAATTCTTGCCCATTGGTTACATTTTCTTGTCAGCATTAATCCTCTTTGCTCTTTGTACTCAGATTTGGAAGAAGCTTGCTGTGAGCTTCTTCAAAAATTCCTTGTTTTCCTTCTTGAAATCAGGTCTGAAAACTCCCATGATGGGTACCGATTGCTCTAGATTTGACCTTTTTCTCCTCTGCCTTTTTAGAAGTTGTGCTCCGTGATTTTTTGACAAAATGCAACAAATCTCAACAAGCAGGAAAATCTTTTGTTTCCATCAGCAGTTTTCAGAGAGCGGGAATGGTTCCTGGCCAACTCTCAGCATAAACCCCGGCCAGGCTCTGCTCGAGGGGAGGCAGAAACTCCCGTAGAGAAGCTCATCCCAGAACAGCCCCGGGCAGGGGGTCATCTCTGCTTCCCTCTGAAGCGCTTTGGCCACCAGCAGAGGATGGATACTGGACCACAAGCCTGGGGGAAATATAGCCATTCCCACATTTTTATGATTTCTTTTAATTACTGTGGGTGGGAGTTTAGAAGCAGTAAGTGTTTTCAGGCTCATGGCACTGCGGCGATGGAAGCAGAGCATCGGATGCTCGTTTCTCCATATGCCTCCCAAAATCAGATGCAAGCCCTCCGTAAGTTAAATCTGCAAAACAGCTCGGGAGCAAAACAAGCAGGAGCCCTCCTGAAGTTGACCCCTGGTCCCACAGGCTCAGAGGGCAGCGAGTGTCACTGCCTGCCTTTCCAAGCTGTTGCTAATTACTGAAAGCATTTTCTTAAAAAAAAAAAAAAGAAAAAGCAGGAAGTTTCTCAGTTAAAAACTGCAAGTTTTATTTGCATGTAATACCAGCCACTCTGTGGTTTTGGAGATGGCCTTTAAAGATTTGGGGGTTATTTCATTTTTTATTTCCCCCTACCACGAAAAAGAGGATGCGGAAAGGAGATGTGTAAGGTTACAGAAATAACACAACCTACAAAGGGAGGTGGACGGAAAGTTTGTGTTGTGTTAAGCAGGAGAGACAGGACACGGCTGAATTTATAGCAACCCTCAGGAAAAAAAAAAAGATAAATGGAAGCTGTAATTTTTATTGGGGAGGGGTGGGCAGATCACGGGTGAGGGAACAAAATAATAAAAAAAGCATAAATTAGAAATGTGGCTTGACGGCTGGGAGTAGAAAGCGTTTGGCTCATATATAATGTGAGTTTCTTCTGGAACATGATCCAGAGCGGTGCATGGAAATTACCTGCAAAAAGATTTTCTATTAAGTCGTGTTAGGGTCAACTTTTTCTATCAGGGCTCCATCGATGGATGCCCCAAGAGGGGCGGCTGCGCTTTGCTTCCCAACACTCCCAAAGCTGTCCCACAGCTCCTGCCCGCACTCCGCTGTCCCACACCAAGCTGTTCTGGGTTAACCCGTCCACATATTTAATATATAAAGGATGAAACTCATCATGCAGGGCCAGTGCATGATTTAAGCCCAATACAAGCCTAATGGGATGCTCTGTATTTCTCCTAATGGCTTTAGGAGGTGCTGTGCTGGCTGTCAGGCAGCTGCCTGTTTCTGCACCCATCTGGCAGCACCGGGTGCTGCTCCCCAAGTTAATGGGACCATTAATGTGCTGCCCCTCAGGGCCACTGACTTTTACCCAGTAAAGAGAGTACCAGTACAGGTTAAAGAAAAAAAAAAAAAAAAAAGAAGAGAAAGCAGGATGAATCCTAGCCCTAATGGACTGTCAGTTTATTATGAGCAGTGCCCAATTCCCCATCTCTGCCCATGTGAAAGCAATTGTGCCCAGAATGGAGCCCAAGGTCCCACCCCAGGTCCCAGATCTCCATGGATGTGTCTGCACCAAGGGCTCCCGGAGCTCCTTGGCTGCAATGACTTGTACAGAACATCCCTTCTTTCCTTGCTACGCATTTCGAAAGGATGAGCGGTCCCAGGAGGGTTTTATGACTTACCATAGGAAGAGAGTGACTCCAGGTCTGCATGAGCAAATAAAAGGAGTGGGAATGAACCAAGTTTCTTTCCATGACACATTTCCACCCACAGCATGTGTCTCAAAGAGCAGCAGACTCACAGCACCCCGGACTTCCCAATTTTTGTCCTGACAGCCAATTTTGCCTCTAAACCTGCCTGGTTTCCCTGGGTTTGAGTCCATCTACTGATCCCTTTTTTTGATGCCAGAAATGCCTCCGCAAGCCTAATTTCCCTGGTAATTGTCCTTTGGATTAGTTTGGAAAATTGCATAAGCCCTGCATTAGAGCTGGCTGCATCTCTCATCCGAGTGCCTAAGGCTTCATGGGGCAAAGACTAAAGAGCTGCGAAATGCAGAGATATAACAGATGTTGACATGTAGTGAAAATACTAGACGCAGGAGCCTAAGACAATAAATCTGAAAAATTAACACGTAGGAGAATGAAAAAAGGAGCAATATGTTTTGGTAATCATTCTGAACTGCTGAACCCTTCTCCTGCAGTTCAAAAATCTCTGGTATTAAGCAGATGTCATTCAACCAATGATTAACACATTACCGAATTTCTCCAGTCGTTTAATAAAAGTTTTACATAACATGCAGGTAATTGCTTCCAAATGTCAAGGTAACAATGTGGGCTTCTATGAATGGCATTGTTTCCAGCATCAGGTGAAAACCCTTCTTGTTGCCTTGATATCAGGCACAGTCCCGCTGTGAAGACCCCGCACCCGGCCAGCTGCTTTTCCCGTCACTCCTCCGAACGCCAGAGACAAAGAAACAGGCTGGGAAGAGTCAAAGCTTTCAATCTGGTAAGGTTTTCTTCCCTCCAAATGTCTGTACAAGCCGCAAATGGGCCTTGTGCTCCAGAAGTGTGGCCCAGGTGTATGTCTTTCTTGTGATTTTTTAATTTTATTTTATTTTTTTATTACTTTCCTTGCTAGAAGATCTCATTGTTGCTGAGTACAGGGACCTGATGGAAAGAACAGAGTGAACAGGAAAGTCTGGGCAGCAGTGATGGGGTGGTTGCTCTTCACAGCAGTCCTTGCCATGAACCCAACCCATGATCAAAATCTGAAATCGTCCATCCTGAGATCAGGAAAACAGTCATCCCAACCAGTGTATTTGCTGGAGAACTGTCCTACTGTCCAGCCAGGGGTACCTGCTGGCTCTGGAGGGTGCTTTGCAGCCGTGCAGGGTCTGGCTTGTTATTTCAGTGTCAGTGCAGGAGTGAAGTGTGAGAGTGATGGATGCCTGGGGACAGGGGAGCCTGACAGGCTGCAAACTCTGTGCAGGCTCGAAGGATTGCTGGCTAACGGCTTTCAAGGCTGCAAATGAGCTTCCCAAATTATTAGAGCTGGAGAACAGGATACTTTTAAAACAACCAATCTGTCATGAGACGTATCCTGTATCTGTCAGAGGCCAGTGTGGCTCCATTGGAGGAATCCGTGACAAAAACCTAGGGAGGGCTGTAAAAAACTGCATGTTTATGCTGTCGTTTTGACATGACATTTCTTTTTAGGCAGCCTTAAGTGATTTCTGCTGCCACCGCAGGTAGCACGTGCTACCTCTGCTAACCAGCATCTCCCCAGTGGTTCTCAGAGCTGCTGGTAAAGCAGGATTGTCCCATGGTCCTGCAAATGGAGATGAAACATTGGTGCAGTGCTCTGTGGCAGACCGCAGACAGCCCAGACCCCCAGGAACGGAGCTGGGTTACTTCATCTCCATGTATTCCAGTTCCTCGGCTGCAGAATAGGGATTATAACAGCACCAATCCTCCCAGACACCCATGAGCACTGGTCTGTTGATGGCTGAGGATGCACAGGTAAAGTCACTGCAGCAGGGTGGTCTCTGTGCAGTATTAATGGCTGATGCTACAGCCAACACTCAGGTTCCACCTTTTGGGTGCCTGAAGGTAGGTGCTTGGTGCCATTTAGGTACCCTGCAGGACCCTGGCTGGCCTTCAGCTGCTCTTCCAGGAGGTTCAAGGGTCCTGTAGGTTTTCACAGCCCCATGGTTTGCCCTGAGACCCCAGAGCATCTCACACAGCACCAGATACCTCTGTTTAGGGCGCTGAATCCCACTCTTGCTTCCCTGGAGGGTGAGTTTCACCCAGACATGACCAGTGTCCTTGAATGTTGTTGGTGGCCACCTTCATGCCACAAAGCATGGGCTGACAGGGACCAAACTGTTCATGGCATCAGAGCTGGCGTTGACTGTGTAGACTTTCCTGCACCTGGGAAGTTTGGGTCTATTCCCAGCACCACTACTCATGTCAGCTGCTATGGACAGAATGATTTATGGACACAGTATTAGAACCATATTTTCAGCCTCAGAATATGAAGAAACCAGTGGGTGGTACTGGAGGCAACATGCCCACAAAGAATGGGGATGTTTCTCAGACCACCTGGTTTCTCAGTGGAGATGAACAGCAACAGGGCTGGGTAACAGCCTGTCCCAAACCACCAGAGAGGAGATGTCAGAGCAGGTCTAGCCTCACTCAGGAGGAACCGATTAGGTAGGAAACATCTCCCACCTCCTCCTGTGCTTAACGTCATTCATCAACTGCTTCTGCTCTCCATCACTGTCAGGCACTGAATTTCTGCACATGGATGGGCTGCTCAGAAACAGAGGAGATGGTAACACTGTCTAAAGTGAAGGAAGAGGATGCAAACGATGGTGAACTGATTCAACCATGCACCTTCTGTGAGGGCACAGCATATCAGAGTTCCTGACATGCCTAACCTACCAGTGAGTGTCTGGGTGTGCTCGGCATCTGCAGGGCTCGTCTCAGATGAGCTCATCACAGTTTCCAGGCAAATATGCAGAAAACATTTGCAGGGCACCTGCTCCTCCACCTTCACACCTGGAGACCTTCTGCCTTCACTTCTTTGAACGATCAGCTGCACTCACTCATCACCTCCAGGACCTGGCCCTGCTCCTCCAGACCCGCTCATCACGCCACACCAGATGGGTCCCTCCTGCCTTTTAAGCAGGAGAGAGCACCGGATGGTTTCTTGGCCCCACCAGTGTGGCGTGCACCTGCCTGGAAAGTGCTCAAGCACCTGCTGGTGCCGGGCGTGCTGGCACGTGCTTGTGTGCACAGAGAGTACTGGGGCAAGATCAGAGCCACTAAGGGAAATGTGCTCACGCACAGCCCTAGGATGGCAGTGGGTGAGGTCCTTCAGAGGAAGAAAACAGGATGGCAGTAGCATTGCTGGATCTCCAAGCCTGGAAATAATTTTGAAAAATTGAACATTTCATCTTTTTTATCATGTCCACGTCAACTTTTATCATGAGTGAAAACCCAGCTCTTTTTCATGCTTATTTTGTGGCTTTATGAAGACATAAATCTGTGAGTCTTGGTTCCTGCATGTCCCCATGGGACTCCTAGAGATACCAGTGTGCTCTACTGATAACAGCTATTTGCTCTCCAGCTTTACAGCCCACCAGAACAAACTCTACTTGCCTGCCCTCCAGTCTAAAGTCCCCAAGTTAAGAGAAGTGAGGACACACCAGATGGTCTGGCTTGGCCCAGTGATAAGAGCCAGCCTGTGGAGAGCAGAGGCTGGATAAAGCTGATGGAGATGGCTGATTTGCTGCCTTGAACTTGCTGGGATTTTCTTATTGCAAACATCTGTGCTAGGGCAGGAGGTGTGGGAGCATCTACCTGTCTGTAGGGTGCAGAGTGGAGGTGACCTTTCCCCAGGCCAGCGCCGAGCAGCTCAGGGAAAGCAGGGCTGTGTGACTGCTGAAATGCCCTGGCAGGAGGTCTTTAGATTGCTCGATGTCTCCGTACTGAAAAGCAATACCTGCTGAGATTAAACCGTTTGGCCTCCTTCCCCCTGTCTCCAAGGCAAACATAGACAGTTCTATTCATACCCACAAGAAATACATATTTCAGCATTTGATTCTTTTTGTGTGTGCTTTGTTTTATCTAACGCCATGGAGCTTGAATGTCTTTTTCATCTCATATTGTGCCTTGGATGCAGCTTCTTTTATTCAGCTCTCTTGCTGCCTTCATAAAGAATAACAGTGGTGGTTGTTGTTTTTTCCCCTGAAGCATGGGCTGCTGTAAACCAAAGGGAAACTTCTTGCTGAAAGAGGGAGAGGGCAGGCGGGACACTGCCATATCCATTTCCACACCCGAGCTGCAGCCCTGCAGGCCGTGCAGTTTGGCTTTCTCAAGCCTTCATGGAGAGCAACAAATTGTCCTATAAAAATTCTTCTCTTGAATTTTATTTTGCTAAGGAGACAGGCCCAACTTGTAAACTGGGGACTAAAACCTCCTACTTCTTAAATGGACAGCAAAGTCCAAGATAGAAGTCATGGCACTGAAATGTAACAGCATCTACGGAGTTTGCCTTTTCACCCTCCCTAAATTTGCGTCTGAAGCCTCCTTTTCCTGGCTGTGTAAAGTCCACTTTATGGGCTTAGCCAAGCCCCATCTCTTGCAACCTCTCAGCAACTGTCATAAAGGACAAAATCTTGCAAGGACATTTGAGGAGGGACAAGAGCTGCTGGCCCACGTGCCAGACTTGAAGGATGTGGTCCAACCTCATCTCCATTTGGGATGAGGATGGGAAATGCTGCACCCAGCCTCTTCCTCTCCGCATCCAGCTTGAAAGTCATGCTGTATGTGTCCCATACAGCCAGAGGTCCATCAGCCCTGTCCCGAGGTACCATCAGTCTTGCTGTTGTTGGCCATGCTGCTCACATCTGTGCTTCCCCCTGCTTATACCATTAGCTGCGTGGCGTGGCCCAGAAACAAGTGCAGCCGGGGTTTTTGCTCTGCAGGTCACCAGCTGCTGATAAATCACTTTTCTGGAGATAATCACTTCCCCTTTGCCGTGCAAAAAACTTGGGATGCCTGCACGAATGGCTCTGCTGGACACTAGGGAGAGGTCCCACTCTGTGGTCATGCTTGAGACACTCTGAAAAACAGTAAGAAAATAAGGGTCTCATGTTCAAACAAAAAGAGGGACAAGGCTTTAGGGGAGGTGTGGACACCCCGTTTTCACTTCTTCCCCTCCCCTCCTGCTCCTTGCTCTGTGCCTGGAGGTGGACACTGTCCAGTGTAGTGTGTGTTTGAGGTTGTCTAAGATGCAACAAAGAACCTCCCATAGGTCTGAACTATACATGTTCCTCCTGGTTTAATTATTTCCACCCTAAACATAAATAATGTGCTAAGCAGAAATTTGCTTATGCAGAAACCTTTAGGTACTGGTTCCCAATCACCCATCTTGGATTATCTCTCACACTGAGTGCTGCAAGCCACACCAGCCTTTCCCTGTTGGCTCTATTGCTGTGGTGATGGTTTCCAAAGACCATGAGTGATGCTGGAAGCAAGAACATCTTGTGGCAGTATATTGCCATTGAACTCTGAGTTGGGAATCAGGGATTTTAAGGCATTTGAAATCTGTATCTAAAAATCTGTGACTCATGTCATGCTCTGACCTGAGAAGGATGCTTTCATCCAAGGTAGCTGCATGAGTTAACCAGACCAGCTCTCCTGGGACCCACACTGTTGCCTGGGTACAGCAGTTGGGAGGCAGCACCCAAAGATACCTAAGATCTGCTCCTTCATGCCCAGGTAAATACCAAAACCTCTTATTTTTTGAAATAGATCAACCTCCCTTTGTCTGGGGCTGCATGTCTGCCCATAAGTGGGGCCGAGGCTGCTCTGACTCTTGTTTTCCTACTTGCAAAGGGCCAGTGGGGGATGGCTGGTACTGTCCCTGCTAACGGAGCTGCACAGCCAGTCCTCCGGCACCCGGGGTGGAGGAGGCAGGATGGGCAGGGCTGGGAACAGCATCTCTTCAGCCACATGCGTCTCTTCAGCTGCACAGACCACCGAAGACAAATGAACTGGAGGAAGCATTTCCTCTGCCGAAGGCTCACACCCGGGAGGTTTCTGCTCACAGTGTAGGTCAAGAGTTGAAAAATGAAGAAGAAAGGAAAACAGATAGAAAGATCCATCTTCCCTTATAAAATCCCCAGAGCAGGGGGCATTTGGAAGTCATTTTTCACCGAGCTGAGAGCTGTTTCTGGCCCTTTAGCAGACATTATTTTCTTCTCAAACCTCATAGCTTGGGACATGGGGAAGAGCTTTCCCTCCATCCTTGCGGGTGTTGGAAGAGAAGCATTGTCCTGGGTGCAATACACTTTCCACCTTCCTCCAAGGCCAGGGCTCACAGAAGTTTGGGCTTTGGGGAAAGATGGAGCCTAACACACTCCGAAAATTGCTGTGTTCCTTGGTGTGCAAACATTTCAAATGCTGGGATGCAAAAAGAGATGAGTGATTTGGACTTGCTAGCGTTAATGCACAGGGTAAGAGGGACAGCATTTAAGGAGGAAAACCCATGCAAGAAGAGGAAGGAGAATTTCAGCATGGTTAAAGGAAATCTAAATAAAATTCCTTTCTGGAAGGAATTCAAGAAAATTATTTTCCTTCTGTGTTTCTGTCTTTCTTCTTCTGGCTTATAAAAACACCTTGGCTTGGATATTACATCAACTCTGCCTTTTATTAAAAACCCCTGCTCTGGTTGTGCAGATTTCATGCTGTTACATGAAAGTAAAATTTTATGACCAGGAGCTGAAATTAGGAAGGAAACTTTTGTTGTTGTTGTTGTCGTGGGTTGGATTTTGTTGGTAGTCAGGAGAGTTTGTTTATTTTTGCTTTTTCTAAAGCACAGCCAGCTCCTTCGGGTCTCAGCACTCTGAGCTTTTTGAGGGGATGCTTGTTCCAAACAGGTGGTGACGAGGAGGGGGGAAGCTGAGCCCTGGGCAGAGCAAGGGGATGGGTGATGTTCTCCCTCTGCTACTGGGGTTGCCTTTGAGTGAGCAGGGTTTTCATGGCTGTTTCAGACCAGGACATATGCGTGGGAGAGCAAATGCGTTTCATTGCATGGGACACATGTCCTGGCTGTTCAGCCTGGAACAGGCTCGTGTTGTCAGCAGAGTAACCATGCAAAAGTGTGAGCTATTCCCTCCTCTCAGCCTCCCCTGTAAATCCAGATCTGATGGACGATAGCTTGGTCTGAGTCCGTATTCAACACCAGCTGCTTGTTGGCTGGGTAGTGCCAGCAAACCTTTTTTTTTTTTTGCCACTTCTCACTTTAAATGTAGTACTTTGGGTTTTCCATTCATTCTTCCCTCCCCTGCTAAAAAAACCAAACAAACAAACAGACAAAAAAAAAAATTATGGAAGAGTGAAAAAAGTTTTAAAAGGTCATTCAGTCCTTCCTTGTTGGGTGAGCCATTATGAGCCTACAGAGTTACTACATCTGAAGGTGTTAAAAGAAGAGTTTCATGGAGTTAGATGAAACTTACAGCTATGAATTACAGCACTGGATTCTTGGGGGACCTTGACAAGGCAATTTTGTATATCCAGCATCTGTCCCCACAGCTCCTGTTGCTTCCCAGCCCTTGGGAATGTCAAAAAAACATGTTGAAAAAACCCTGGGTTGGTGGGAACAGCAATGTGGGGCCATCCCACCCAGCCCAGCTGTGACTTGAGGCTGGAGACCTCTCCCTGCAGAGCTTCTGCTGCAGCACCTTGGGAATGGTTCACCCAGAGGACATCTCAGGAGACTTCAGGGCACAGACCTCCTCTCCGCTCAGGCAAGTGTGTGCTGCAGTGTGCTGGGAGCAGAAATGGGCTCCTGCCATGTCCCTGCTCCAGAGACACTCACCATGGTTGGGATGGGGGATGTAGGTCAAGACCGCCAGCCCCTCTGTTTCCTTCCAGACCAAACGTCTGTGCAACTTAGTCCTGCCCTTGGAAGATTTACGCAGCAGCAGTAAGTATTTCACCAGCTCTTTATTAATAATGCGGCAATAAAAAAGGTGCAGCCTTACTTTCCAAGGACTCGCAGAGCCCTTAATAATCCAAGGAGGGATTTGGCTCCCCCCAATAGATAGTCTACTGGTGGGCATGCTTTACAGCCCCTTTGTTAGAGCAGGGCCGTTCCCCCATCATCAAAGTGCGAACTGAGGCTCCGTGATGGGCTAGTACATAAATCTCTCCCCTCTAATCCTTTCCTTTCTACTATTTGCAAACTGGGGGAGGAGGAGGTGGACCGGACAAGGCAGGCCAAAGCTTTAACCCTTTGTGCTTTGGGGGGGTGAATCTTCTTCTGAGCAGAAGAAGACGGTGCAGGGAAGGAGGGCTGTTCTACAGCAGCCTTTTAGAAGCAGGTAGTTATATTCAGCAATTAAACCCCAAATGACAGGTTAAAGAGCTCCTTTGGAAGTTTAATAAGTCCACCACTGTATATAAGAAATAAATCTGGCTGCATTACAATCATTTCCAACTACTCAAGCAATAAATGCAGAACTCTGCTCTTAGTCATGCATTATGTGGGTAACATTGCTTCACTCCTCACTTGATTTCCAGGGCTGGGGTGCCAGAGGAGGACCCAGCCCAGCATTCAGAGCCAAATCAAATGTTGCGGAGATCACAGGTCTCTGGTAGGGAGGTGGGTGATCCAGTGCTTTGGTTTGGGGCCACCTTGACTCTGAGGCCGAAACTAAGCACTTGTGGGCTCTGTGGAGGAGAAGAAACCATCTGAGTCAAATGCCAAAACCTCCTTTGGTGCTGGTGATGTGCTATACTCTTGAAAGAGGTGCTGCATCCTGGCCACCTGAGGGCTGATCTTAGATGCGGAGGTGATGGGGGAACTAGGTCAAGAACAAGAGGCAAGACGGTGATTTTAGTCTTCAGATGTTTGTGCAAACACCTTGATCAAGGCCAGGCTTTGATAGACTGGACTGAGACTGTCATGTTGTGACACTGAACCATTTCTCGGTTGTGAACGAATTTTTATCCTCCCAGTGCCTGCTGAAGAGCAGGAACAAGGTACAAGGTCCATCAGTGGTCACCCAACATTCACACAGAGAATCTGGGAGCAGACCTTGTATGGCATTCAAACTGCTAAACCAGGTTTTCTAACCCCTTCTGGCCCCGTTACCTTAAAAACCTGCCCACTGTGGGACACCTCCATGCCGAAAAGAGACCAGAGCAAGCCCAGGGCAGGATCCGGCCAGTGAGGGGCTGCCTCCTTTCCCCCTCCAGCTGCACACATCTCCGTGTTTTAGGCATTGCAACGGTTGAAAAATGAACTTTGTGTCCATTTTATCACAAAAGATCCCGGGCTTTTTAAGCCCAGCTTTATAAACAGTGATGAAAGGTCTTGCAACGGGCAGAGGTCTGCTTTTGAAATTGAACAAATTGTCGTTTTATGGTTCCCGTGTGTGTGGGGTGCTGTAAATCTCCGAGCATTTAACGCATCTGTTCTTTTCCAACCACGCTACCAGCGTCTCAAGGAGGAGAGGGAGAAATATCTGACATTTCCTGACATCGGCTGCTCTCACGGCCCCCGGGAGTTTCTCAGGAAAGTTTTTAAAGTAATATTTATGGATGATCCTGGTGAATCAGGCCCTAAAAGGTACAGAGAAAGGACTGTTGTTCATTAACATTTGGAAACTGTGCACTGAGGATTTCCCTGTGGAGGGGCAAAAGAAATGGAGTGAAAGTGAAATAGCTTTCGAGTTAATCCAGATCTTTTTTTAACACTATTGTTGTTGGTAAAAATCAGAACCTTATTTTGGATGAAGAAAAAAAAAAAAAAAACAGAAGTACATTTTTGGGATGGTTTTCTCAAAATGGTATTCTTTCCAAAATTCCATAATGAGTTCCCTAGCAAAAATATTTGTTCTTACTGATATATGGATACGTAGTTGAGTTTTGGTCTTTGTTCATACACATCCCCATAGTAAAACAACAATATATCTGCTCTGGCTAATACCTAGGAATAACTTCAATTTGGTGGTTTTTCCTGAAGATACCTTTCTTATTGCCACAAACCATTTAGTTTCATTTTGATAAAAATGCTTTTACAACTTTGCACTCGCGAAGTTTTCACATTATGTTCTCCAAGTTAAACTTCCCCATCTCGGTAAATAACAGATCTTTCACTGAGACTTGTAAAATCCCTCAGCAGTTACTGAGTATTAATTACTCGAGTTTTATGAATAGGAAAACTGAGCACAGGAGGAGGGATGGTTTCGTAGAGTGTGAGTGGAAAAGCGTCCTGAGGTTTCAGTTTTCAGTGCCTTTTCCTAAGGGCAACGCCAGTGCCCTTCTGAGTCAGTTAAAAGCCTCCTATAGACTTCACTGATAACATAAACTCCCTAGAGCTGAGCCAGGGTTTGTCCTTAAATGTGTTCATGTAAAGTAGCTTTGGAACAGATTTATTCAAATGAATGCATGGAGCAGATAAGGCCACACGTGTCCTTTGAGCTAGCTCTTTCTTTCAGTGTAATGTCTTGAGGCTTATCTGAGTATGCCTGAGATTAGAATTAGCCAGAGAAAGAGAAAATTAGGGTATATTGGCAAAACAACATAGAGATTCCTCCATAACCCCTCCAGGGTTTGAATTTTTTGGAGCTTTTGCTGAGACCCTGAGTATCCAGAAGGGACCACTACCAGATTCCTGCAGCTCCCAGCACCTCCCCATGTAGGAATGGCATCTCCTTTGTGTCTTCTAGCCATGGTGTTGTGCAGGGGGGCAGAGGACCCAAGCTGATGATGGATGGAGTGCATGGGGCACACAGGGCCTTTGGGTCCAGCGCTGCAATGACACGGTCAACAGCAACCACAGCTTATGGATGGTGGTGAACCATACCATGCTAGGCTGCCATCCTGATGGTCCAGGTGAGAGGGTCAGTGGGCAAAGCCTCTGATACTGTCAGTTTTGGGTCTCTTTCTGTAGGCATGTGATGGCTCCAGAGCAACTGAGCCTATGCATGAGGTGGGTTTGATGTGCAGAGCCACACAGGAGCAGAGGTGTGCATACCCACACAGCTCCCAGTAATGATTTCCATGCAGAAGAAGCTGCTCCACTGCTTTTTAAGAGGTGGTGTGCCTAACAGATGCAAAACACCAGGAACAACCAGGTAGTAAAAAGAAAGAGCTTCTTTCTTATCATAAGACATCCCACCTATGCAGTGTTTGCCAGAGCTGTGGTCCCTCTGCTTTTCCTGTGCAGGGGCAATCAGCAGCCAGAAGAACCTGCTTGCACACATTCATCCACGAACAAAATCCTCCAGCAAGGAAATTTTCTCAGCTCAGCTTCTCTGCTCGACTCTGTGCGTACTTGGCACAAGGCAGGAGGTGAGGAGCTCAGCCCAGGCAGAGCAAACCTCTCCTCCACGTGCCCGTGATATCAGGCCCCCCAGAGAGGCAGCAGGCAAGAAGAGGATGATTTTTTTGCCTGATGTGCTGAGCTACAGCTGCTCTACCCCATCCTCTTGGGAGCAGGACAAGGACGGGGGCGCAAAACCACAATGACTTCACCACCAGCACGAGGGTAGGATGGTGTCCAGCTGATCCTTGAGAAACACCCACCCTGCCAGGCATGCTGGCCCGTGGGCACGCATCCCAGCCCCAAGTGTGCCCTGCCATCATGCCATCCTCGCTGGAGCCACTTATAGCCCAATACTGGATTGTTACCACAGGCATCAAAAAAAAGGGGTGGTTTTTTTTTTTTGCTTTTCGGTGACTTCATGAATCCAAGATGCTGCCAATAATCTATCACTCGTGGCATTTAAAATGTCAACACCTCCTTCCCAAATGAAAATGGAGTTAAAGGTCCTGGGCTTCCCTGTGCCCCTTGCTCTCTCCCATCCCACAGCAGGGCTGTGGAGAGTGACCTTTTAGGAAGTGGCCAAAGCACTCCTGCCTCTTCCTCTGCTCAGATAAACTGTATTTGCAGAAGACCACAGCCATGCAATCCTGCATGGAGTGGGATCCATGGCAGGACCTGGGGACATGTCCAGTGGGAAGCCTGGATTATCTGTCCCTCAGATATGTCCCTGCAGCTCAGGAGCTATTGGGGGACAACCATGTGTGGTCTGTGGTGGTCTGTCCCTGCTCTGTCCACACCAGAGGTATTCCACCCCAGAGTAGGTGCTTTGCTCATGACTCCTATGCCTTTCCAACATCCCTGTTAAAAAGAAAACTCTGTCTCTCCCCCTCGCTTCCTTTTCGCTGAGACTCTGCTTGGAACTTGCATAAATCTTGCCCAAAAATAACACTGGCCGCTCTCCCAGCTGTGGGCGTCGTGACTTCTGCGCAGGGAAGGGAAGGCTGCGATCTGATTCGTTTCATGGCAGATTTCGGTCAGCTTTGGAACCCCTCCATCCTTGCTGGTACCAAATTTACAAGGTTCCTCTTTCCAGCTTTTCACTCTTCTCCTGGGCTTACCTCTGCCTCTCCGAGGCCTCGTCTCTGGAAAGCCGCGGTGTTTTCTTGGCACAGCTGCCTGCGAAACGTGGCACAGACAAACCAATAAAAGTGGCCAATAAACTCGGCGAGTTTTCTTGCCTTTGCTGCAAGTGGCCAAGGCAGCGCAGCTTCCTTTGGGATGACATTAAAATACAGCAGAGAGGATGAGACTCGGATCCTTTTCTGTTTGTTTCCCAGCCCATGTATGATTTTTCCACTGGTGTGAGAAGAGTTCTGAGAAATTTTTTAAAAGGCAAAACAGTTAATAGACAACTGCCATGAGTGCCGGTGGGCTCAGCCTGGGGTCCTTATGCAGAGCTAACCAGCCCTTAGTCAGTGGTGGCAAATCAAAACTGAAGTGAAAACCAAGGAGCTCGTGCCCAGCTGGTGCAAATTAGTCAAGCTCTTGTGATTTCAATGAGCTTGATATCCACAGACATCACCTACGCTGATAGCACCTTTGCATGCTCCTGGTGAGAGGCATTCTAAGGAGAAAAAGGGCAAGTTATTCCTCTTGGAAATCCTTCCGCCATCTCTGTGTGGAATGGAAGGACATTGAGGGAGCTGAGCCCCGGCCAAGCCATGTGGGTTGGAGGACCTTTGAGACAAGGAACTGTCTCAGCTCTTTGGTAGTGTGGATTATCTTTCTACCCAAGCAGGGTAAATTGGGAGAAAAATGTACTGAAATGGTGGGAATGACCCATCAGCCCATCAAAACAGCCTTTGCCATGGGGGAATGGCAGCAGGAGAGGCCCTGGGAGGCTGTCAAGGGAGCCCTGACACTGCTTCAGAGCTCTGGGCAGCCTGGAAATGCAATATACTGCTGGTTTGCATGAGCCCAAGGAGTGTCCTGCTGGTGCACTGCTGGTGGAGCCAGCCATAACCATTTGGGATGGGAAAACCCTGCTGCTGGCTGCAGCCCTGCAGGGGACAAGGAGCATCCTTTGAGGTCTGGTAAGTCACGTTACCCCTGGGTCTGAGTCCCCATGTAGGACCCCAACTCCATCTCAAGATAGTGACGCCCACTGACAATGATGACTTACGTTGCTTCAGCAGGGAGACTGCTTTCCTCTCTCTGCTGAGTGGGGGTGTTGATTCCCTGCACTGATGGTGGGACATGGGGACCCTTCCCTCTGGTTGGGAGCCCAGAAAGCTCTTATCTCGGCCAGGGCTTTGTCTTGGTACGGTCCTGGCCTTTCTGCCCTGTATTAATTTAAGATGCTGTGAAGTGAGAGGGGTGGGGGGCGGGGGATGCTGTCTAAAACTTGTTCGGAGCCTTTGCTGGATAAATCCCCATGGAATTTAATCCTTTTCTGCTGACACCAGTATGAATCATGCCAGCATTACCAGCTCTTGAACACTTCCTACCAATTGCCTGCAGGGTTCTCGCTTTCTTTAGTTAAAGTGAAGACTAAAAGCATCTAAAACTGTTTAAGAGCTCTGTCCTAATAGAATACTTTTTTTTTTTCTTTCTCCTTTTCTGTAAGAAGAAACAACATCTGCTATAAAAATCTGCTGGCCAGGGGCAGTGGGAGCGGATACCACTTATCAGGGTTTGGCTATTGGAGGCAGCGGCTGGTTCCCAGCAGAAAGTGCCTCAGCCCTGTGTTCGTGGCGTCTACTGAGCGGTGTCTCATCTGTCTGCAAGCTGGGCAGATTAGATGTACACAGAGAGAAAGGAGAGGTTAGGGAAGAAATAAAAGGATAGAGGGAATTGGATGAGAAGGAGGAAGGAAATGAAAGAAAGACTTCCAGGGAAGGGAAGGAGACAACACTGTGTTTACAAATATGTACCTGGCTTTAAGTGAAGTCTCCTAAATGCTGCTGGGACATAAAGTCAGGCTGCCTTATAGTAAAGCAAAGCCTGTGAGGTAGCGTGTCTGTCCCTGGGCTTTAACTGAAGAGTGACATCTCTGAAGAGGCAAGAAAGTGGTCAGGAGTAAGCATGAAACATGTAAGATTGCAGAATTCAAAAGGATAAACATTATTTGATACCTTATTTATAGGGCACCACAGGGGAAAGGTAAAGGTTTCAGAAAAGAAAGAAGCACTTTAATTTTATCTGGAGATTTTCCAACAATAAAATCTAATCCATCATTCTCTCTGTGTGACTGCTCTTAATGAAAATTTAGAGGCTGTGACTGAAATTTAGAATTCACAGGGGATACTATTAGGAAGATGTCTAGCAGCTATGCAAAACCTGTTATATCATAGCCCCTGCCAA
The DNA here is from genome assembly GCA_013400375.1 of Thinocorus orbignyianus. Taxonomy (NCBI): domain Eukaryota; kingdom Metazoa; phylum Chordata; class Aves; order Ciconiiformes; family Thinocoridae; genus Thinocorus; species Thinocorus orbignyianus. The sequence goes on from VXBW01006503.1 coordinate 41,822, forward strand.
AGGCCGGGGAAGAGTGGAGTGTGAAATGGACAGCTTTTAATTTGGCGTGCCGAGGCTCCGCAGCGCCGAGCCTTCCTCTCCCGGGTGGCGGCGGCGGTGGGAATCCTTGGGGCTCACAGCGGCCGTTTGTCCAGTGGGCCCCCACCGGGGATCAGCTCACTGGGTGAAAGCCAGGCTCCGGCACTGACAGCTGTGGCATTGATTTCAAAAGAGACAAGATTCAGCTCATTTACATTTACTTTTTACCCAAAGCACCTTGTTCACCCTACATTAGGCCCTCAGTGGTGACGAGAGCTAAAGATCTCCTCTAATGCAGTCTCTAATTCTTGCCCAGATTTATGGATTGTAGTTAAGAGCTCTTCAAAAAGAAGAGAACTATTCTCTGCACTGCGATTTCTTCCAAGACTGAGTGGAGACCCTGATTGCGGCAATGGCTGTTGGACACCATCATGGGAAGGACACCCTGGCTACTCGACAGGCTTGGGAAGGGCTGCAGCACCCACCCAGATCTGCTGAGCGCTGTCCTCAGCCACACACCTTCCTCCTGCCCAACATCAGGACTTTACAGCCAGAGAAAAGGTATTGCCAGCGGTTGGTGGGGTCATAAGTGTATTTTTCTGTTCATCACTTGGATGGAGACCATTCAAATCCCTTGCACATGGGCCACGCAGCCCCAGTTACTGCTGGTTATTGAACGTGTTCACTGTTCAGGAAAACCCCCAGGACCATCATCAGCCCACGCTTGGTGCTGCGCAGAGCCAAGCAGTGCTTTTCAGCTGAGGGTGACCCAGAGGGGAAGGCTGACCATCTCTAATCATTACCAATCCTCTGCACTTTATTTTTAATCAAAGCAGATCACTAGACTGTTTCCAATACTTTTTAATGGGCAAAAAGGGGCTTCCATTATAAAGACAATAATGTTAAATTATTTAAGGGCCTGGATGTACATCATGAATCAGTTTAATACCAAAGTCACTGCCAATTATTCAACTGATTCAAAATGAGATTCCATCACAAAATGTTAAATCACAGGATAAATCTGTCCTGGGAAGGGCTTTAGTAATCAAAGTTCTCTCAAAGCAGAAAAAGCTTTTCTAAAAGCAGAGGGGAAAAAAGGGTTACAGCTTAAGCCAGACATTATATAGTAATGCCAGATGTTAAACAGTTGACTTAAATTATTGGCAACTATCAAACGCAAGATACTAATACTACTGGTTGCAAAGCTATGCCACCAAGTTTGTAATCTGTGGAATGGGCTTAGATATTCCTTTAATTTTCTGCCTATGGATAAGAGGCAATTTGGATTAGCTTCCGCAGAATAATAACCTCCTAATTCTCAGCAGATGAGCATAAGCCTTCTGCAACATCAAAAAAACAAGACCATGCTTAATATGTAACCTTTAATGGCATATGTTTTTACATTATATGACTCCTCTGGACCTGTGTAATTAAGCACAAGAAATGCCTGAAACCACTCTGCCTGCCCCGCAGACGGCAGAAGGCTCTTAGATAGTCCCCGACTCCCAAATGCAGAACAAAACAGCAAAAAAAAAGCATTCACAGATTTGCATGCCGATCTTCTCTACCCCAAAATTTGCCTTTTTAAAAATGTTGCCATGAATCCCTGTGGCTGGAGAATGCCAACATCACTTGGAGCGGGGGCCCAGCCTGTACCCATCTGCCCATTTGGGTTCTCAGTTTCTCACAGTGGTTCTGCCTTTTTCCCTCTCCTTCATGCCCTCCTCCCATCCACGTCACCCATCATCTCCCTGTTTGTCCAGCAGGATCTGGGGGCCAGGGCTGACATCTATGTTTTTTTATTTGCACAGCACCCAACCTGGAGCATGTAGTCCTCCAGGTGTCCTGCAACAATCCTCCTGTGTGGCATCAGTGACTCCTTGCCATCCGTGGCTAAAGAAAATGGGATTTGGGCAACTCCTGACTTGGTCCAGGACCAGTGGGGACTGCCTTGTCTCCTGAGTAACTTGGGCACACATCTTTTCCTGCTGGCCTTGCAGCATGACCACGAGACCAAGTACTTCATGTCTTGGAGGATGAGATTTGTTCTCTCTCTGCTGGGCTTGGGATATGTTAGACATAAATGACATAAATGGGGCAGAGTCACAGCTTGTCCTTGCAAGGATGAGACTCCCCAGCGGAGCCACAAACCTATAAGGCCTGTGAGGTCCCTGGAGGCATGAGGACAGCCCCCAGCGTGACCTGCTGCTAAATCTCAAATAAAATGTCCTGCAAGTCTGGGCTCAGGCTGAAGTAACAAAACACAGCTGTTCAGATGAGCCAAAGCCCACATTTGCTTTTGTTTTTCGGTGGTTTGGGTTTTTTTTTTTTTTCCTTCTTTCCTTGATACAGAGCTGCAAGCATTTGAGAGCGTGGACAGTAGGGCTGGGTTCCTTCCTGCCTCTGCACCAGGCTGGGGGGGAACATCCTTGCTCAAAGGCTGGAAGATGGGTGAAACGGTGGTGAGGAAAGGGTCAAAACACATCCCTCCGACTGCGAGCAAAAGAAAAATGTTGGCAGAGCAAACCTTGCCACAGGAATAAAAGGTTGTCCTGGCTGTTCATATTACTCCACATGGGGTGAGTAAAACTGTCGGTCGGACTGAAGCGTCTGATATACAAAGGGGAATAAAAACTCATTAAAGGTCTAAAAGGAAACCCTATTAAAATACCAACCATAAAATGGAGGAGACTCGATCACCCTAGTGCTAGAGAAGTGTCAGGGTTTGAATGAACCTGACTTTTTTTTCCTTTTTTTTTTTTTCCCCCTGAAAGCAGAGGAAATGTGTTTTGTGGAAAGCCAGGTGGGATGAGGGGCAGGTAGAGTGTCAAAGAGCACTGATAATATTTCAGGGTCTCGCTAGGAGCCTGAAATACGAAGGGGATTTATTCTGCTTTCGGCAGGGAGGAGAGTGCTAGCAGATTTTTGAAGGCATTCCAACGAGGTTCATATTCATCTGTTTCTTAAATCGAGAGCTCTTGGCTGCCGCTGTGCCGAGGTAGGGAGCATCTCCACTTCTCTCTCCCGCCCGGGACGTGGGCTGGCTCATAGCCGAAGGTGAATTAGCACCAGTGGGTCCTTGTGATTCTCCTGCCCTGGCCCGGCTGTTGTCCCCCAGAAAAGCCAACAAACCAGACCATTTTTACAGGGCCTGAAATACCCTGAGAACAGTCTTTCTCACGGCATCTCATTTCGACTTTATTTGGTCTTGGGGAAGGAAAGAAATTATGAGGGGAAAGAGCTAAATGAACCATTTTCTCCCAAGCATTTAAAAACCACGTTGTCCTGTGAGCGCTGGAAGTCATGAAGCCTGGTTTCCAATGGATTCGTGCCGCACGGTTGATGGACTTTTTAAACCAAACTGTCCTGGGGCTGCAGCAGGCTTTCACCCCTTCTTAGACATCAAAAAAGCCACGTGGGGAAAAATAAAAAGACATGATGAATACCTCACCCAGAGCTATTCCTGCCTGATCAGCCATCCCAGGGTCCCTTTCTTAAGCATTTTTCTCCTGTGCAGACTCTCTGGTGTCTTTTAGGTATGAATACTTTTCCATGGCTTCAGAACTTTTGTCCCATCTCTTCCTGGATTTGTAGTTTTCTGACCATGGTGGAACTCGGAGAAGGCATAAATGGAGGGTTTCTCTCTCACACACACACAAATCTCTTATCACAACACTCCTAGGAATGTGTTACCCTTGGGATTTCTACCTGCTGTCCACTTGGTAGAAACTGGCACCAGAATTCAGGGAGGGGCTGTGAGGGAAACATGCACTCATACATTACTACATAAATCTCATTTCCTCACAAAATCAGCATTCAAGTAAAAACTTGGGTTTTATTTAGATAGAGGCAGAGAGCCACCAAGGCAGGCCTCAAGCGAACCAATTTTCCTTGCTCTGCTACAGTTTTTTCTCCTCCTGCAGTGAGGTGTGTTTTTCTCCTCTTGGATCCTGGTGTGTGGAGAACAAAGATGTTTCTTCTCTTATTTCGGCAACATTGGGGTACAAACAGGGCCTGTCATTTACTCGTACACACGTTGAAATCATGTAAGTCCTGTTTCCTTATGAAACTTGAGCACAGCTGATTCCATACAGCGGATGACACTTCGTCAGCCCACCACAACGTGCTAGGAGGCACTTCAAAGATTAAAGTCAGGGGGAACCCGCCTTCATGTCACCATGGAAAGTTTGCCCGTTAACAGAGGCAATGAATCTGCGGAGACGCCAAAGGTAGCTAGAAAAGACCCCAACTCTTTCCCCAGAAGCTCAGTTATAAGAATCTCTTTTACAGTTCCAGCACTGAACATCCTTTTTGGGGCCAAACAAGTAAGAAAGCCATGACATGAGGTCAGCTCTGAGCGCCTGGAAAGACCTGCGGCACCTTGGTTGGGCTCAGCAGACTGATGGATTAGCACTTGTCCACGTGGAATTGTAGGTTTCAATCCTCAGAGCCTTTTCCAGTCAATTGATCTATCCCAAGCTTTTCATCAGGCACAAATGGGCCTTTGACTTTCAACAGAATGAAGCAGCAGTAAATATAAATGGGACATGAAGAATTTTTTTGAATGGACATTTTAATGGTCTGTTCACTCTACGGCTCCGCTGTTGTGGTCACAGAGAAATTCCCTTCCTGCTTCAGGAGCTGGTGGATAGAAACCCATTCCTTCAGCCCTCGGCTGTTCATTCCCGGAGAGCAGAAGTCTTCTGCATTTTCAGTTAGTGTCCCAACCTGGTCCAGACTGCTCCTTGTGGGGCCTCCTGGAAGCGCTGATGTGGATCCAGTCTAGGACCACCAAATTGGAACCCTTCCACACCTCTCCCCTGTAACATAAACCAAGATTGTGGCAGAACACACAACCTGTGGTTCTGAATAGGATATTATGTTTGACCCATGAGCTCAAGGAGCAGGAGAGCTGTCTCTTCACCCAAAGTGCAAAAGACGCTGACCTACGAGATGAGGACTGCAAAGCAGGAGGCTATGATGTCAGCCCCAGACCTTGAGCTTTGCTAGGTCTGGGCACGAAACCTGACATGCAGCAGACTGAGCTCAGGCGATGTGAAATTTAACCAACATATTTTACACCCACACCACTAAAAATAGGACACCAACGCCAACTCTTCATCTGGAAAGAGAGGAAACACCAGTGTTGCTGTGTTTTGGATGAGGCACAGCACTGAAGTCCTGACCATATTTAGCCATAAGATCATCTCGTAGGATTTCTGCATGAGAGCAGAGTTTTGGAAAAATTATTCTGGCCACGTGCCAGTTCTGCCTTTATTATTTCTCCCTGCTATCTCAATACTTCATTTCATCACCTAAATTGCTGCGTTGAATTACTCAAGGCTGCTAAAATGCTGTCATGCTACAGAGGCAACTATGTGAAGGAAATGATGTCTCTACTGAAAGTGCTCCACAGAGCTGAAATCAGGCCACCTATTTAGGTGTCGAGTTTAGATTTTTCATTCTAAGTAGAGAAACTTGAAACATTTTGCCCAAATGTGTTGAAAGCTACAAAGACATTAAAGATTATTCATGGAATAAATATTCATTTGCAGGAAGACATTTTTTTAAAAAAAGCATGAACATTTCAGGCAGTGCTCTGCAATGTGTGCAGCCGCTTACAGGAAAAGGTGATCATAATCTGGGTGCTGTTTCAATAGTTCCTATTACTGATACCAGGAATGCACCTCATTTTTATGATCTAATGGCACTTTCTGCTAAAGTTAAAATATTTCTTAGATTTTTCCGAGCTATTAACTAATTACTAGTAATGAAAAATTCCCTGAGAAGTAGTCTTCAAATCCTTCCCTACCAGATGCTCTAACGCTGTTGCTTTGCTGATAATTTTTAGCCACAAATACTTTGTTACATTTGTTTCCCTGAACACCAGAAAAACGTTGTCATTTTATTCACTGCTCCCCTGCCTGCTTTTTCCCATTGAAAAAAAAGCGACTACGTTGCCAACTGCATACTAATATATTGCAGCTTTACATCTTCAGCTTTCCACGTTTCAGAATTTCCATTTTTTGAGGTACTTTCTCGCTGGCCGGGTCCTGTCTGAGCCTGTGTGGAGCTCTGGTACCATCTAGTGTTGCTGGGGTAATCCTGAATATCGGCTGCACATGGCCTTTTCCTCGCTGACCTCCAGGTGGGTTTGTTACAGGACAAGCCTGTCTTGACAGAGTGACAGACTCACAGAATCATCCAGGCTGGAAGGGACCTCCAAAGGTCATCTAGTCACACCTCCCCGCAGTCAAAGGGACACCCCCAACCAGACCAGGCTGCCCAGGGCCTCATCGAGCCTCACCTTGAATATCTCCAGGGAAGGGGCCTCAACCACCTCCCTGGGCAACCTGTTCCAGTGTTCCACCACCCTGAGAGTAGAGAGCTTTTTCCTAATATCCAATCTAAATCTGCTCCTCTCCAACTTAAAAACATTGCCCCTCGTCCTGTCACTGCAGGCCTTTGTAAACAGACTCTCCCCAGCCTTCTGTATCCTGGGTTGCGTCAAAAAAAGTGTGAGCAGCAGGTGACGGTAGGTGATTCTCCCTCTACTCTGTGCTTGTGAGACCCCACCTGGAGTACTGTGTCCAGTTCTGGAGTCCTCAACATAGGAAGGACATTGAACTGTTGGAACAGGTCC
>VXBW01006503.1:49324-191231 GCA_013400375.1 Thinocorus orbignyianus
GAGGGGGCAGGGGGGGTTATGGGGGGAGGTGAGATGGAGCTGTCCTTGTTTGATGTTGGGGAGCTGGGAGAGGGAGAGTGGGAGGGTCTGTGCTGGGCACCTCTGCTGCATTGAGCATGTAGTCTGCAAGGGATAGCTGAGTTATTGTGAGCACCAATATGATTATCACTAGATAGTTCTTTCAAAGGTGGTTCTGTCATTAGATAGCTCTTTTGAGGGTGGTTCCACCAGAGGAGTACCAGCTCTCATAATTTTTTCCTCCTTCTTTTTTCCTTTTTTTTCTTTTAATTTTATTTTCTTCTATTCTGACCTCCCTGGTTTTAGGGTTCTCTCAGCTCTGGATAGAAGCTGCAGTGTTTTTTGAGCTGCTGACTGCAGTAAGGGCTGAATGTTTCCATCCCTAATATAACTTAATCAACATAAATGAAGAATTTGGATCTTGGAGAAGTCTTTTTCTCCCCTTCCTGAGGAAAGGACCTTCAAAGTGGGAACTATCCTTCTGTCCTATTAGCTGCCACATAGTTTCTTGCCTTTGGAGTTCAGTAACCATGGTGCCATCAAAAAGAGAAGAGGAAGAGCAGAGCATAATCCTGATCAGCGATGATGAATCTGAGAGTGCACTTGGGAATTCAGTTCTGTTAGTTGACCCACTGGGTAAGTATCATGCTCTTGTTGCTGAAGTTCTTTACAGAACTTCTGAACAAAATGTTATGCAATATGTTTGACATGTGTCTTTGTACTGCTAGGAAAACAAAGTACTTCAAAAATAAGAAATAAAGGCAGCTTCTCCTGATTTTATTTAACTTTTGGGATTTCTTTGTTGCCAGTACTTGCCCTAAAGTATACTGCTGTGTAGGTTCAAAATATTACAAGCTTAATACTTACTGGGCCTTTTCAATGTTTGATTAAGTCACTTCTGTTTCGATCATGGGTGGAAGTTTTTTGTCCCGGCCCATTGTAGTATTCTTATTGGTACCATATGAAATCACGGGAAAATCTGCACCTTAAAATGTGTTTTAAAAATAAATGTCAGTAGCTGGTTGAATTTGCAAAGAAGTTGTAGTTACCTTTATATTGATTTACACTGCATATTCTCTTTTCTACAGAGAAGTCTGACCTGGAAGAGAAGAAATCTGAGGAAGTTGTGGATGAGGAATGTGAACTGATGGTTACATTCTGTAAACAAGCAAATTTGATGCCTCATGCAAGATATGACTGTACAATACACCCGTTTGAGTATGTTCAGGGACATGGGGGTTAAGATGGGGGTTTTGGTTTCTGCTTTTAGTCTATCTTGTTAAGTAACCCTGTAAGTGTTTTTAACAGCTCAAAGCAGGAGTAGAGTTAGACAAGCATCTAACTTGTTTTGTAAATTACCTTCTGGTTTTCAACTTTGTAGGCGAATGGAGTGTGATACATGCTCACCCCTTGGAAAAAATGCTGATATTTGTAATGAGTGCTACTGCTACATCTGTGATAAACTGGCTTCTGAGGTAAGAAGAGCTGTAATCAAGAAGCACGCAACTTTGAGTAAACCAAATTGCTCATCAGTCTTTTTAAAAGAAATCACTCTTAATCATATGAATATAATAAATGATATGTGATTAATTATTTTAACATTTCATCTCCTAAATGTTGATATCTGTCTGCTTCACAGTGCTACTAAGAATATAGTCACTGTTCGGTTTATTTCTAGTAGTTCAGCCAGCTGTAGGAAGAGACATTCACTTGGTTTAATCAAATGAATCTCCTGTTTGCCTTAGGCACACCATATATTTCACGGAATCAGATTACTAAATGGTACTGCTTCTCACTGCACTGGGCAAATGTCAAACTTTTAGTTTTTCCTGTCCTAAGGAGCAGAGGGGGAGGTGTTGGGTGTGTGGAATTTGTTTGGGCTTTTCTTGGAATTCAGAAAACTTTGAACTGGGAGCAGAGTTAGGGTCAACATGCAAAGATAGTTCTCTGTTACTAATTTACCATAGGGAGAGTGCCGGTCCTAAGTGTCTCTATAAGGTATTCAGGAATGAGGGTTTGTTTTCTCTTTTTTTTCTTTCTAAGCCATAGTAATGAGGTATTATGTATCCGTCTCTTACCCTGGCTGTCAAAATATTTCAGTGCAGCTTTGTTTAGCTGTGTAAAGGATGAAATTAATTGTAGTACTTTTCTCATAAAGAGAAACTGACTTTTGGTTTGCTCAACTGGAGAGAGAAAATAAATAAAACACCTTTCCCTGTTTTTCACATTTTATGAAATAGTGTGAGAATTGGACGACCCCTTCCCTCTGTCACTGCAATGCACACAACAAAAGCAAATTCTGGAAGGATCAGCGTGACTTTGCCTTGGCTGGTGTTCTCGTGATGTTCAATTTGGAGCTCACAGACATAGATGCAGACCTTCGGCACGGTGGTAAGCACTATGCTCTCGTGCTGTCCTGCAGATCACTGGGCCTGCTCAGTCTGGGGCTTGATGGGTGGTTTGTCTGGTCCACAGCTCTCCTTGCAAAGGCTCAGTAAATTTTTAAAGCAACAGCTTACTGTTGCCACTCTCTGGGCCATTCTCAGACCAGACACAGATCCGGTGGTCCAGTTTGTACTTTCCTGTTTTCTGCCCTCTGGAAGAAACAACAGTGCTTTCCTGGTCAATAAGCTTGCATGTGAGCAACTTGCTGGATATTTTTCATGGGGTACTTGTGATTGTTTTTCTTTTAGTTTTGAAAAAAATTTACAGATTGCATTAACAGTTTCACATCTGTCTGCTCTCTTAGGAAGTCTTTTAATAAAATTTATCCAGGAACTCTCTGTGGAATATAATAAGTATCTGATTGGAGAAAGAAGGTCTCCCACACAACATGAGTGCTTGTGCTTCCCAAAATTGCCTCCTGGGCAATGTGATATCTGCAAATCACACGAATTGAAGGTTTTGTACAGGTGAGTAACAGCAGAACTCAGCTACTGGTGGTACGCACTGGTCAGTGCAGTTTGATTTCCTTTAGTCAAGTGATAATCAGAATCAGGGCATCTGATGTAGCAGAAACATAGTTGAGAGAGCTTACTTGGCAAGCAAGCTATTAAATTGCTTAGATTTAAACATATGCTGTTAAACACATCTTTAAATAGAACTTTAAATGCATCTCTTGTGCTATACTAAGACATTTAACATTGGTCCTTATTATTGTAGCCTGGGAAAGCCTGAAAGTAAAGCCTGTATTTTTACTACTTTGGTTTTTAGGATGTGGCTCAGCTTTTACTCGCTGGTATGTGCCTTTGAAATGCTCAAAGTCATGATTGGGCAAATATCTTTTCACAATATTAAAGATGCTGTTCAAGGAAGGGCAAGTCAATTTGCTTTCCAACTATAGAATGGTCCTAATTGCCATTTGTTTAATCGCAGACACTTTATCTTACAGACTACTTAACTTTTCTAGGTATTCTGGAGTTTTTGCGCTGGTAACAAGATTTCTAAATCAAGCAGAAAAAGAGAGTCCTAAAGCTGCTGCTGTCATGTTGCTGGGAGCAGCTAAAGAGATAGCACTTCATAAAGACCCTGCTTTGTAAGTATCCAGTTCCACACCTAGTGTGTAGCCTTCATTTGCTTTTGTCCTGGTTTCAGCTGGGATTGAGTTAATTTTCTTCATAATAGGTGTTGTGTTTTGGATTTAGTGTGAGAAAAACGTGCTAACACACATTGGTTTAGTTGTTGCTAAGTAACGTTTACAGTCCTAGACTTTTTCAGCTTCCCCTAGAAGCTGAGAAGGGAGCACAGATAGGACAAGTTGGCCAAAGCATCATTCCATCCTATAGGTGTCGTGCTTTCAGTGTAGAAACAGGAGTTGGCTGGTGTGCAGAGATTGATGATTCTTGGGTAATGAGAGTAGTTGGTATTATCTCTCCCCTCCTTCCCTTACTGATCTGCTAAACTGTTTGTCTCCACCCACAAGGATGTTTTCACCTTCTTTTTCTTCCTCTTCTGCCTATCCTGCTGGGCAGGGAGGTAAGTCCTGGTTGCCAGCAGGGCTTAAACCATGACAGCTCCTCAAAGGGAGGAGATTAAGTGAGAGAGTTCTGCTTTTCTGTTTATTAAAGGTAAGGACAATGTGAAGATCACAGTCCTGGCTGCAGCACAATGAAAGGAAGATGAATAGACCTGGAGGGGAAATGAGATTTGGTTATGGGGAGAGATTCTGGGGAAAAGAGAATGTTAAAGGCTGGATGAGAGGAAGAAGTTAAATGGGGTTGAGTCATGAGGGAGAGAGATGATGTCCAATGAGGGGAATGAATTTGAGATGGGAATTGAGAGGAGGGAGGGTGACAGACAGCAGATGATGGCAGGTGGGGTCAGTTCCTCAGGTACAGGGGCAGGGGAGCTTTCCTGAGTGGACACTGCACAAGCTGCATTGTGTGAATAAATATCTACTTCTGACCTGGAAGGAAGGATGTGATTTTCCTTGGGTAGTGAGTTTTAGAGGATTCCCAGAAGTCTGGAGGCTGACCTGTCAGCTGGAAGGACTGCATGATAAATAAATAAAAACAGACTTTACATACTTGTGCTGGTTTATTTCATTTTATTATATCATGGCTGTTTCATCCTACATTACTGTCTAGCTTGAGCAAGGTCCCAGAGCTTTGCTTTGCAAAACCTATATATTTTCCAGCTTAAATTCAGGGCTTTTTATAAAGGAGAAATAAATGTGATCTGCATTGGTTCAGTGGGTCAGAAACAGCAGCTCCTCTACAATTCCTTCTGAGGAACTGTCAGGGTTTGCAAGGAGCAGCCTTGATAATGTTATTTGGGTAGGTCTCTCTTCAGAAGCTTATTGTGAGTCCTGCAGCTTCACTGCAGTTACATGGGCTGTGGTTTAGCCCTCCCATGGGATGATGATATACAGCACTTCAGAGGCCCTGTGAATGCAGAGGTGTGCTCACGATGGTCTAATACAGCAGGTTAGAAAGTTTGGTGCTACTTTACTCTCTGTGGATCAAAGGGGAGACATGCTGCAGTCGGTTAGATATTGCTGTAAAACGGTGTTCATTCTACAAAGTGTTTTATACTTGGAATGCTTGCTTTATCTGTTTAGAATGCTTTTTATTAGTGTGATAGCTCCCAATGCTTTTTAAGAAAATACTATCTTAAACAGTTGAATATAGAGAAGGGGGGAAGGCAGAAAAAACAGCTAGATGTTGATTAGTGTTTTTTTTCATCCTCTATTAGAAGCTGGCAGAACCTTGGTCATACTGATTCGCTAAAGATTGCTGTCCCTTGTCTATTGGAAAGGTAAGATCTGTTTTGTATGATATTGAGGTGGGAATGGAATGGTTATGGGCTGCAAACTTTCTGCTGGCATTTAAAATGCATTGAAAATTACTTCTATTCAAAGACAAAGTAAATTCTTTAGCTCTTAAAAGCCAAAAGTAAACTTGCACAGGTGTAAAATTTTATGGTTCTGCAGCATCAGGGAACAGGACTCCACTGGGCTGTCTAAGGCTTTCATCAAGCAGATCAAGAGTAGCTCACTGCTGCCCACATTTATCCTGCAGGGGGGTAGTGATGGGCAGAATATACACAAGATGCACCAGTCAGCCTATTGAGCATGGACTTCAGCATGCTCTTAAATATGGACTGCAAATTGAGACTTTCAGAAGCTCTGTGTAATTCTGGTCCCTTTCTAGGAAGGACAAGGGCAATACCTGTCTTATTCAGAGCCACATAAACACTCAAACCTTTCTTTATTGCCTCAAAGGAGAATAACTCAGTGGAGAACTCAAAGCCAAGAACATGGATTACTTTTCAGCTGTAGTCTAGGAGTGTTCTGAAAGGCCAGACCAGAAGGTGGTGTCAGGTAGCTACTTGTGTTTGTTAAACTAAAGAGTAAATAGTGTCTGCTAAAGATCAAAACAGCAGCCTTGTACTGTTTGTACTCCGCTGGGATGGAGTAGTCGGGGATGTAACATAGTAAAGTTCCCCCAGAGGCTACTGAATGAGGACATCTAGCTCACTTGGCTTAATTCATTTCTCATTTTAGCTTTGTATTTCACCTTTAACCCGATATTCACTTGCAACAGAAGGTTAATGAATTAAGAATTAACTTTTTTCAGGAGGACTCAAAAACAATTATACGTTCTCACCTCTTATTTGAAACTAATGACAGGCATAACCTAAATCCTATGTCAGTTTTCATTTGAAATTACTGTTCTTTAATTTCTTAATTTCTTGCTTTAAAAGAACAGAAAAAGGAATTTTTTGCTTCCTTCCTACAGTTTTAAAAGAGTAAACTCTTCATGTCAGTGTGTTATTTCCAGTTTTCAGTTAAGACAGAATGAATGGCTTTGAAGCTGCTCAGATTGATCAGGTTGTTTGTTGGGCTCATCATATGTTTCTACTGTTTCTCACATGTACTTGCTGGGGATCTTTGGGTTTTTTGTTTTTTTGGTTTTTTTTTTTAAAAAGACCACAGAACCTTGTTTTCACTGGTGTTTAAAAATAAGAAAAGAACAATACAGCAATTAACTACAAATCCTGTCTATCTGATATTTAATAAAAAATAAAATGCTAAAGCCCAAACTTCTGTAGAATAATTTCCCGTGGAATTAAAAAACCAACACAACAACTTCATAGTAATTCACCCAGTTTTAAGGGATTTTGAATTTTCTTTTTTTTTCCTCTTTTCAAAACATAGGATCACAACACAACTTCAGAGGATGCTGGTGTTGTGTGACTTTCCAAAAAATTTGTATGAAAAGTTTGTTAATTTCTTTCAGTCCATCCCGCTTCCATGTCACTGTTTTGGCTTCTCAAATAGGTACGTTCTTGGGGAATTTTTTCTTTACAGAATGTATATTTATACAGTTGCCTGAATTGAAAGCTGCTATATTGAAGTGTTTCTTTCACTGATAGTATTTGGTGTGAGTATTTTATAGGAAGATTTCAGTATTAGCTGCTTTGTATTTCTTTATTTCTTCTGACCTTACAGGAACAGTTGTTGTTTGATGCTGTGGCTAAGCATAGATGTTCTAATTAAGCAGGTGTTCAAACTTCTTTACAGCTTTACAAACTTCCTTTGCCAGGAATGTGAGAACATTTTTCCATATAGTTTTTTTCTTTCTTTTTTTCCTTCTTTCCTTTCCACCTCCCAGAACTGAGTAAACCTCAAAATGTTTTATTGGTAAATCATGTTACTTAAGGGAAATAAATTGTGGTGTACGAACAAAATGTGGTTAAAAATGACTTTGTTTTTGTACTTCCAGCTTGAATGTTGTGCCATGGGACCATATATTACTGACCACTGTTTTAAAAGGCCAGAACATCACTGGCCAAAGAATACAGAAAGGAAAAAAAGTATTTCTGCGGGAAGCATTCCCTGTTATAGAGGCTCGAGTGGAGAAATTGGTGGACAAAGAGAAGTAAGATGGGTTTGGTCTTGTTTTGGATTTTTCTTGCCATAAACTCAACTTTTGCATCTTGCATGGTACTGACTCTAGTATAGTATTTTCCTGACATCTACTGGAGTTTCATATAATAGGGAAACACACAAATCAAAGACCCATTTGAAGCTCTTTACGCCCTTTACTACTTATCAAGAAGGCCAGTAGCTTTTTGAAGTTTTTTTCAAAAGCGAAATAAAGCCCTTTGAACACTTCAGGACCAGAAAAGAATGTTGAAGTGGGTAAATTCTTTGTTTCCATAACCACAGTAGGTTTTAGATGCTGATGTTTGAAACAAATTCTGTTCATCAGAAGGTGACTAGATAGATGACAGAAAAAAAGTGCGTTCTGGTCTCTAGATCTTCAGAAGTCTGTATTCAAAAGACTACAGTCTACTTAAAGACTTAAATTGAAAGGCAACCTCCTGTTTTATTTTGTCAGAGTACAGAGATCTCTGGATGGCTTCTTGGAACTTATTTCCAACTCTCTTCCTGCCAGTTGTATTTCTCTCCTATTGTGCAATGTCTCTTGTGGGAAGATCTACTGTTTTGCTTAATTAATTGCAGTAAATACTTGATTGACCTGTATATAGCTTTTTCACTTCCTTCCTCTTCCTACTCACCCTCTTGTCTTTTTCTCTCCAGCTATAAAGAAGTTGTTCGCTACCTGAGAGCTGTCAAATGCAATGATACCAAAGGGTAAATAGATTTTTGCCTTTTTTTTAATGTTTCTTTGCCTTAAGATTGTGTCCCAGTCTGTGCTTTTCTCAATGTGTAAAAAGCTGGGAGAATGCAGAGCAGCAGGATTTTGGCAGCTGTTTACGAAGTGAAAGCACCACTGACTGCTACCGTATCCGTGGGTGGCAGAAGTGGTCTTACTAGTGGTCAAGCATAACCAGATCTATACGTACCTACTGTAAAACTTTCATGTTAATGAAAATCAAATCTTCATTTCTTCCTTCTTTCCAGGTTAAGAGACCTTCGAGATAAAATCCCATTCTATTTGTGTAAAACTGGAGACTTCATTGATGCCGCGCATTCCCTGCTGTTTCCTGTCAATAGCCTTGCCTGCTGTACCGCCTGCCGGCTGTCCCCTCTTCAGTTTGAGGTCTACCTGAAGATATTCAGAACAGGCAGTGTCCCCTTTGGACAAGATATGCTCAAACCTGGGCCATGGATCAAAGTTGGCAAGTGTGATTTCTTGCTTACATGTATTTAGAACCGTACTTAATTTAGAACCGTACTTAATTACAACTTTTACAGGAAGAATGTCTTTATATTTAAGTGTGGATTTGTTTAGTACACTTCACACACAGAGCTGGTTTTGCCAGCTGTGAAGTTGTTTTGCTGAAAGCAACATATTCAAAGAAAATACAAAGCTCTCACTTCCATCCTGACATTACTGGTTGTGGTGTGTAACAGCTCTACGGTGTGTCTCAGCTGTGACCTTGAGAATAAAAGCTTCCTGATGGAAAGGGTTTCACAATCTGTGTTTTATGTTCTGTCAGTAGTTTAGCCGTTGATAACTGTGATCATCTGTCTTGGTGTGTTCTACTTGTCAAGGTGTATTCTGAAATGAAAGATTTATTTTGGAAGTGCTCAGCTACTAGTAGAGTTCTTAGATGTGCAAGATGCTGACGGTGTGTATTGCACTGTATTGTGGTGTAATGTATGTAATGAAGACTTTGCTCTGTGGTGGTTTGATCTAAATTGTATTTGGTTCTTTGCAGCTTTCCAAAATAGCAATTTACAGTTGATGTTGATTTTCTATTCAGAACTAACAAAATGTTGCAAAAGAGCTGTAGATGTTTGCTTCTTTTTGTTAGGTTTCTAGAGAAATGTGTCTGTAACTGAGTTAATATCTTGTTTGTGTTCACACTCTAGAGTTAATCAGAGAATATAAGATACATTTCAGATTTGTTTTCTTCTTGCAGGACCTCCCTTGAAAGATGGTATTCTAATTAAGCAGGCACTTAAACTCCTCTACAGCAATGTGTCGTTATACAGAAATGTGAGTCTGTATTAAAACTGTTTCTGTGCCCATCGAGTGGTTCTGTATCTTGCTTGTTTTGTCCTGTTACTTCTTTAATGCAAGGGTTTACTATCAGAACTCTTTGCTCTCTGAATACTTTACTCTTCTGAAGGCATCTGACTTTGTAAAACAAATGTTCTGTTGTATTTCAGCCTAAATGCTGGAGTTCCTTCATCATGATCCTGGGCAGCAGCAATATGCTGGAAAGCAGTGGACACCTACATCCCCTCTCCCTGAAAGAGCCAGCGCTTGAGTTCCAAAAGGTAACTGAAACAGTGCTAGGAAACAGGAGAATCTGTGCTCTTGGGTTTGTTTAAGTCTTCATTTGATGTGGGCACTGGCTTATTCTTCTAAATACTGTTATTTTACAGCACCTCATCGAATACTCTGGTGGTACGTGCCAAATGTAACACTGCAAAACGTTGTGATTCAGGAGTGTCAAATACAACAACAGATTTTCTCTGCTTGTGGCCCGGTGCCTAATACTGATTCTATGGCTTTTAATGATGAGGTGGATTGAATAACAAAATGGCTAGGAAAGCAGTTCAAGGAAAATGTGTTCAGATGGTCCTAAAGAGTCAGTGTCTGTGTGTTTTCTTCACTAGAACAGAAATAGCTGTGGGCTAAGCACAGTAGGTTAAAGTGAAGAGGGTACGGAATACAGTTTGGTTAGTGCTGTAGAGCCTCAGCTTCTCTTGAGGATGGTGTCAAACAGTCAACCTCTGCTGGGGAGGCGAGGGGAAGCTGAAAAAATAAGTAAAAGCTCGTTAAATAACCATCTTGGACACTGTCTGATGTTTGTCCTTCCCCTTGTGACTCATTACTTCTATTTCAGGGGGTACTTGCT
Source organism: Thinocorus orbignyianus (assembly GCA_013400375.1). Classification (NCBI taxonomy): domain Eukaryota; kingdom Metazoa; phylum Chordata; class Aves; order Ciconiiformes; family Thinocoridae; genus Thinocorus; species Thinocorus orbignyianus. The sequence goes on from VXBW01006503.1 coordinate 59,624, forward strand.
GCCAGTGGTGACCTTTTGGAGGAACTGAAAGCCAAAACGAATGTTTCTTTACCATCTCATATTTTCTCTCCTCAGGTAAGTGTGCAATAAGGAAATTTACTCTTTGTTTTATTGTGCTTGAAGATACAGCAGTATTGAAAACAGTTGGATTATTGTGAAAACCTTTTAAGAGGGGGCTTGAAGGTTTTTTGGGGGAATCAGCAGAAGACTTCTTAGTACAGTCTAAAGGCTACAGCAGATATTTGAAGGAAATAAAACTATTGGGGTCTGTTCTGATCTGACCATCTTCAACATACGACAAGTCTTACTTCGTCACTGACCGAATTTGTGCATTTATAAAATGAGAGGGTTGGTAATAATTGATTGTGTCTTAACTTCTCACAGGGTAATCTTGTGTCATTTGGTTCAAACTGGAGACCGTCCTTGAGACAAACATATTATCAAGTCTCAAAACCTCAGAATTTCTAAACTTGTTCTGAATGATGGTTTCAAGTGTAGTGGAAAATGTTTAAGGATGGTTTTAAATGTCTCCTGTATTAAATACAGTCAGTACATCTAAGGAACTATCTTATTCTGTTTTATTTCTTTTGAGGAAATTACTCTCCATTTATGTGACTAATGGGCCAGAATTGTGGGGGTTTTTTCCCCTTAATTCTCTTTCTGTGATAGTGTGAAACTAAACATTTCTGTGAGGACTTTCAGAGCACCAGGTGAAACGTGCTATATACTATGATTCTATGTAAATAGAAATACCTGTTCTATTTTGCCCTTCTTTTGGTCTTCATAAAATTCTTGCAGATGTTGTCTGACATCCAACCTGTCTGCTTGGAATGGTGATAACTTAATGCTGATTTGACTGGATATTAAATACACGTAGTGGGAAAGTGGGCTTTTAAATATGTCATCTTGTTGATATCTCTTCCTATAGTTGCACCATGAGGCTTGTCTTATTCTCGCAGTGCAAGCAGTACAACAGATGCTTTTTTGTGAGCTTCCATACTTGACTTCCTTCTTAGAGATAGCCCTGGCTTTTGGGGTGAGTCCTAGATACTGATATCTGTCTAAGAGATTAAAGCAAGTTAGATTTAAACCTGTGTACCATCAACTTGGAGATTTTTAGACATACTTAACTTGATTTTATTTCTCTTTAGCTTTGACCTTTAACTTATTCTGGTGTGGTTTTGTGTGGGTTTTATTTTTTTTTTCCAAAAAATGATTGATCTTATAGCAGCTTTCCAATACCTAAAGGGCCTACAGGTGAGATAGAGAGGGACTCTTTATGAGGGAAAGGAGCAACTGAAAGAGAGGAGATTTGGATTAGATATCAGGAAGAAATTCTTTACTGCGAGGGTTATAAGACACTGGAACAGGTTGCCCAGAGAAGTTGTGGATGCCCCATCCCTGGAGGGGTTCAAGCCAGGCTGGACAGGGCTTTGAGCAACCTGGTCTGGTGGGAGGTGTCCCTGCCCATGGCAGGAGGTGGAACTTGACGATCTTTAAGGTCCCTTCCAGACTGGCAATTAGATTAAATCACTGGTTTTCTTTTTTTCTCTTCCTAGAATAACTTTTGGGCTCTGAGGCTGTTACTAGACTATCTTTCCTATGAAGAACATCTTCTCCATGGCATTGTCAACCTGATTTTGAGAGATCTAAATCGTCAGAAAGCAACCATGCTAAAACTGTGAGTCAACACTTGCTCCCTGAAGTCTGTTTGTTTCTGGAACAGTCAGAGCAGTCCCGCGGCAGTAATATTTAGCACAATGTAACCCTTAGCTCTTTGAAACCAGCCAGCCCAGTGCTTCGGGCAAGTGAAGAATGCAAATAACATGCTTGGTATCAATAGGGAAGTTGTCTCTGAACAGCTGTGTTCTGTTTCCTGGTGTTGTATCACTCAGGTGGCAAAACCTTGGTCCCCAGTATGTGGGTGAATTCCTTTGCCTGTTCCTGACATGCAGACATACGAAGATGCAATCCATTGGCCTCTTCACTCTGAATATTATTACAGAGAACCTGCACGTGTAAGTGTGAATCTTCATCCTAGCCAAATAGAAAATCATTGTGTGGCAGCACTGATGGTAGTTTTCTCTTCATTAAGAGTCTTGACTCACAATTCATTCTTGTTTTTTATTCTTCCATTACATTAGCAGTGGTAAAGATACTTAACCCAATATCTTAAGTAGAGGAGAAACTGTTGCAATCAAATGGTTTTCTCACTTCCCAGTGTTGTGAAAACATGCTGTTTGCTCAGGCAGCCCTGTCCAGTCATTGAGATTACAGCCTAATTCTATTACTTAATCATTGTCATCATCAACAATCAAAACCCATGAACTGGGACTCACAGCAAAGTAGTTGGTGTGCTCTAAGGAGTAATACTGCCTAAAACCTTATTTAGAGAACATAGTTGAAAGTAACTGAAAACATACTATTGTGTATCTACAAGAATACAATGGGTGTACAGACGTCAACATTTCTTTAAAACTGGTAAGAAGCACTTCACATGGTGATGAGGGAATAGATCTCCACAAAAAACTAAAGATACACGTGTGCTGTGATGCAAACTGAGCACAGCAGTAGGATTGTGCCTGTCGTTTTCATCCCCTTTTGAAAAGGAAAGAGACCTCGTGCTCTGCTGGAGCACAAACCTTCAGTGGGGCAGGGGAAGCAAGTGTTCTGAAAAAGTCAGGAGTTCTTAATTTGGATTACAAATGATAATAAAATTCTGATGTGTCACTATGGGAACCACTAGCTGTTTATAGTCCTTGATCTCCTGTGTTATGCAGTAAAGCATTACAGGTTTTAGAGTGGTAGGCTTTAATGTATGGACGTAATAGTTTTAAAATGAATTAACTCTGTGGTTGTGTACCAGAAGACAGAGTAATTGCTGCCTCTGGCACTTTTAATTCACACTTCACTGATGCCAGCAGAGTAATGTTGAGAATTCACCTCTTAGTTACTATCTTAAGTGGGAATCATGAATGTGTAGGTTGACCTTCTTTGTGAAATATTTCTGCTTCTTTCCAGCCCTTGCTGTGTGCAGCTGAGAAAATGAAGTACCTGATTTCACTAAGTTGTGTATGAGCTAAGCTCTACTTAACCAATTTACAATTCTCCCATCTTTTTTTTTTTTGTGAGGCTTTACAATATGCTCTAGCAGCCATCCAAGAGAATCTGATCAAATCCTGTTTCTTATGGTCTGTCTTAGTTATTTTACTGTACTTATGATGCTGAAATCATTTCCATTTGGAAAGATAAAGTGAATTGTTGGATCAACTTTCTTGTAAAACTTTGAGAAATGTGAAACTTGGAGTGGCTGAGACTGGGTGCAGGTCTGTCCCTGTAAGAAAATGGATTAAAAATCTCTATCTGTTTTTCAGGTGTCCATGGGCAAAGCAACTTTGCAACTTCTTTCACAATGCAGTGAGTATCTCTGTATTTTAGAATTTAAGAGCAAAACATATCAATAACAACTGTATTACTTACCAATTAGATACTTCAATATAGCATTTGATTTATCGTGTCAAATATATCGTAAGTCAATGTCATTTATTATAACATTATTATAAAAATTACTGAAGTATACTAACCTTTTTTTTTCTCTTCAGGGATTAAGGCAGCTGCCCCTTGGCCCCATTGTTCATTTTGAAATCTCGAAGTTCATAAACATTTTTGAAAAAATGTAACTTAGCAAAATCTTCAGGAACTCTTTCCATTTTTTCTTAAACTGAGAAATCTCTTCCTGGGGTCCCTCGTGTTCAGCTGTAGTTCTCATCTGCAAAAATATTCAGCTAAAAACTGACTTGAGACAAATCCAAAGAAGAGCCCCTGGGTTGAGCTGGTGACCAGTGACTGTATTTCAGCAGATGTGTTCTGGAAACTCCCTTTCTTGCAGGTCCATGTATTAAGCAGTTGTTTACAGAGGCAGCAGGTTTAAGGTTTGGGGGTTTTTTGTTTTTAAAAAAGCCAGTCTACAGAGAGGTGCTGATTGGAGTGGGTGGATATGGGGAGGAAACATGGATGAAGTAGAAGCACCTCAGGTTTTTACTCCTTTTGTGTTGCACAGATGTGCTGTGGGTGAGATGTGGCAGCACAACAACTGCTGAGAGAACGGAAGTCTGAAAAAGGAAGACTGGTGTCTAACAGTGTGTGTTTGCACACCTGTTTTTGTGTATAATTACAAAAAATAAATCCCTCTTGAGGCTGATGGATGTTCACTTTCTTGCTTCAGGAAACCAGATTCTGAAAGGCCTAATGTAAATAACTTGTTTTGTTTGTAAATTAAAAAAAAAGAAAAAATCTAGTTTTCAGATTTTTGCAGTTGTGGGGCTTTCTTTTTATTTTCTACAGTAGGTGACAGTTAAACTGAGGATTCTCTGAGTTTCTCACAACTTTATTATAGTGGTAAGTTTAAGAGTTGACTCTAGAGCTGTGGAGGTGGAAACAGACTGCTGTGATACCTGTCTGCAAAAGTTTGGCAGTCGGGCAGGGGGAAGAAAATCTTGATATGTGATGAACTGTATTTTGCACATTTAAGACTTTTCACATTTAAGGTTTTGTTGCTTTTGTTACCCTAACTAAGCTACACTGTGGTTCAGGTTTTGTACACTCCTGTATATGTAAATAAAACTTCATAGCAATTCTGTCTTTATGTTGTCCTTTCTGTTTTGGGGTGGTTTTTTGGTTGAGAAGTTCTCCTGTTTTTTTTAAATGGTTTCTGTGCCTTTATCTCGTGCTGTCCAAGGTCAGCTGGGACATGCAGAGGTCAGTGAAGTCCCCTGACACTGGGGAATCTGGTTCCTCTGCCTGTTGGCCACGTGCTGTTTCCTTCTGGTCTCTGCTGCTGAGAAGACACACTGTGGTGTTTCATCCCAGGCTCCAAGAGACGGGTTTCTTGTGTTTTCCTAATAATACAGTCTTTCTCATCTCGTCTATTTGAGTAGTAGAAGATTCCTGTTACGGCCAAGGGGAGAAAAGAGGGAGAAGGAAGCTGCAAACTAACCTTCGTTAGGTGTTGTATCTATGTTCTCTGTAAGAGCTTTCCCTTCCTGACCTGCAGGTTTCTGAGTGCTCTCCCAGCAGCTGCTGACCCTCAATACTCCTGGTCTGAACCCTCCAAAATAACCTATTTTGGCAGTCCTGGGGTATGTTAACAGTAGGGTGCTTTTTCACTTCACTCTGGTCATGAAAAGACAACAGAAAAGCCATGTGTGTGCTAACATGAGGTTGCCTTGGCCAGAGGGAGGATTTCCATGTCTCCGTGTTTGTCACAGGAGGGGAGAGGGGAGTGGGAAGGAGCAGGGACTCTGTTACCCCTTCAAGCCTGGATTTACCATCACAAGGAAAACTTAGGAACAGCTTACTTACTGTAAGTAAATAGCATTATCTATTCATTATTCATCTACTTCTCAATTTTAATGACTTATTGCAGCCCTTCTAGTGAGGTTTATACTATAGATAATGACAAAATCTTTTATGTATGAGAAAAAGACTTTCTCTGAAGATCATCTTTAGGTTGGATAGACAGGTGGAGTCATTACAATCAACCACAGCAGAAAACATCTTCCCGGTACCGTGGGACTGACTAGTATAACCCCAAAGGTAAATTGGAGGCCGATCTCATCGTCTTTATTCCAGGTATAATTGAGATGAACAGAGCTCATTAAAAATTGAAATCCATAGTTTGGAGAGGAAAGTGGGCATCCAAATATTGTATTTTAGCAAACAGAACTCTGCTGTTTTAGCAAGTATTTGTACAGCTGATGCTGCCAAACGGTAAATAGAACATTTGCAAGTAAGTGCCTGCATTGAAAATAAAATTTCATCTGAAAACAGTGAAGTTGTCTTGCTGTTATTCCCGTTCCAGGCTTTAAAAACACCTCTGGCCCAGGAGCTTAATGTACCTGTGGGCCAAGGGGCTGCGTGGCTGTGGTCAGCAGTGAGCAGGCCTGTTCTGAGTGTGTGCATAGCCACGGATTAGGAAATACATTGCTAATAAACTAATTGTTTATAAGCTGGAGAAGGGGACTTCTCAGTGTCATATTTAAGAAAAACAACCTTCTACCCCTCTAGCACCCCCAGTTACCGTGGGTGCCTGCTCAAGGGGAAAATGGTGATGCACATCCCAACAGGGTGAGCTTGAACAAGGAGGCTGCTTTTTCTTCTGTTGGAAAAGAGAATTTTTACCCTCTCAGCCACCTGGGGGGTTGTGGATTTGGACAACAACAGGGCCAGGGGCTAAGTTCAGAGCTGCAGCACCAACAGAGCTGGAGGCTGGTGCACAGGGCCATCCCCAAACTCCCTGCCTCTCTGCTTCCCAGCCTTGGCTGCTGCCTGGGTTGGGGGAGTGCTGATACCCTTTTTACCAAGGACACTAATTAACTTGCTAAATGAGTTTATCCCTTCGGAGTGTGCACCAGAGAACTGAGTTATCTAAAATACCATCCCCAAGAGAACCATAATTAGCAGCTGGTGCTGAGGGCAGACCACCTGCATCCCAGGGACAGCTTGGCAAGGTGGTGGGGACCATGGGATCATTGCTGGTGTCCCTCACCCCACAACAACATCCCAGGGTCATGTGAAGTGTAGCACTGGGCTGTGTTTGTCACACACTTCCAAGGGAGAGAGGTTCTCTCAGACACACTCCCGTGCTGCACCTAAATAATGTGGGGACAGCAATAAGGAAGGGGATGCAAGTCATCCCACGGCCACCCTGGGACACAAAGAAGTCACACTCTTTCCCCCCAGCTGTCTGCCAAGCCAAAAATACTCAGTTTTAATAACTGGACTAAGCAAAGCAGAAAACCAGCTTGTTGCTGGCTGCCAGATTAACAGATGGCTACAGTCATTAATATTGCAAAACTTCAGGAGTTCATAATTCTTTAATCTACAAACCCGGGGCGGGGGGAGGTAGCTAATGCGGGCCCTGCAATCTGCCCTGCTGGGGGCTGCTGCCCACCCACCCACCACCACTGAGTCCCTCCCAGACCCCCCAGTATGTCTTGGTGGACATAGCCTTAGTCCTGCCTGCCTGGCCAAGACACAGCTTCCTCCCTGCCTCGGAGGAGCCTGCTGCTGGGCAGGAACTGCCTCAGGGGAAAGATGAGCTTGATGAACTCCCCCATCTCCCCAGGTTTTGGGTTGGTGTCCATGGTGGCTCCTAAATTCCCTGGGCACGGCACTGCTTTGTACCCGTGTGGCTCTGCTGACCCCGCTGCCATCAGATTGCGGAACATCCACAGAAATCCAATAACCCGTCTCCAGTGTCGTTTTATCGTTAAACCCAAGCCTTTCCCATAATTGTTTGGAGGCAGCGTGGGGAGATTACGATTGATGTCAACAGGCAGATAATCTGCCGTCCAGCGTTTGGGATCATTGACCTCGTTATTAGGCAGTGGTGGCGTTCGTAATATGGGGAGCGTGTCCTGAGCCACAGCCACCCCAAAAGCTGTTTGCAACAAAGAAAAACCCAGCGTTGGTGTTACAATAAAAAAGAAATATATTTAATATTTGGGTGAAAATCCTCCTGCCGAGGCTGCAGCAGGCTTAGGGTTTGGCCCCAGATAACTCCATCGATCCCTGGCCAAGTCCCAGACTCCAGCATCCTCTCTCGGAGTGGGGCGAAGGGCCGGTGGCTCCGTGAGGCTGCCGGGGAGGCTCTTACCACTATCGATTGCCCACGGAGGATGAGGGCTGGGAGGGAGCCCGGCTTGGCCCCAGCACCCATGAGTTCATGGCAGTTCATCTCCACGTCTTCTCAGGGCAGGGGCTGGCGGGGCTTCTCCTTTGCCCACCTCAGGGCTGCCGGGCATCAGCTCCTGCTTGGTACCAAAGGCTCCCCTGGTTTAATGCTATAAAGGCATTTATAGGCATTTCTGCCTACTAGAGAAGACATAGAGTATAGAGCTCTCATTCCATGTGTTTATATCTTAGGTGTGTGTGTATATATGTATATATTATATAATGTAGCATGTCATAATATAGTAATTTTATAAATTATAGATTATGAATACACATACATAATATGATAATCTCTATTTGACTTCCATACATATGAAATACAGACATATATGTGTGTGTAAGCATGTGAACATATATGTATTTATATAAACACACATACACACACACACACACACAGAGTCATTCTTTCTTCTATTGTTTTCCAATGCATGTGTATTTTAGACGTTCCAATGTATTTCTTTTCCTGAAGGAATGGGTGCGGGGGGGAACGCGATTGTAGGACAGGCTTTGGGCAGTTTTTATTTGTGGAACCCTTTATTTCCTTTTTTTTTTCTTTTTTTTTTTCTTTTTTTTTAAGCACAAAGCTGCTCTCACAATAATTATCTGAGGGTTGTTTGGTTTTTTTTCTTTTTAACCAGCTATTTAATGAAGGGTGGGGGTGATTGTTTTGGTTTGCTTTGGTTTGGTTTTTGGTTTTGTTTTATTTTGGGGTTTTTTTTCCCCCCACTTTCTGGTTTCGTTTTTATATCAATTACACAGCCTTTAATCAGGTAACAACTGTCAGTGGGCTTTTGTCCCTACCTGTAAGTCACACATTATTATTTTTTAATGTTGTTGAGCTTTTCTCCTTGTGCTACCCCTTCACCCACCATATGTTTAGTCTCCAACTGCTCACTTTTTTTGGCCTTTATTTATTTATTTTCCCTTTTTTTTAACCAGCTCCTTTCCACGTGCACCCCAGGTGTTCCCTGCCCCTCCTAGACTATATCGTTCAGCTCCAGAGAAGTGGGAGGAAACACAAAATCCTGGGGCAGCAGCAGCAGGAGCATCTTTGGGGGGAGAAGAAGATGGAAGGGGGGAGGTGACTTGCAGGGATGCAGGCAGGAGAAGGAGCATCCTTGGGGTGCTGCTGTGTCTCACCATGCGTTAAACCCCCCCCAAATCTCTTTGGACCCTTTCTGTTCCCTAGGGCTATGGAGGAGACTGGAGTAACCCCGTTTTGGCAGCTCAGCTGCTGGATACCAGGATGCTACTTCCATCCCAGGCACTCACGTTCAGCGGAGCCAAATCCCCCGGGAGCAGCAGGGTGGAGGGGGGGAGGGAAAGAGGGGAGGAGGATGCTCCATTATCCGGCTCCTGCCGTGTCGGAGGCAGCTGGACCAGCCGTGCATTAATAGATTACACAGAGGATTTGGGCTGGCAGGCAGAGAGGGCAGCGCTCACAGGAGGCAGCGTGGGCAAGGCCGAGGCGGCGGGGTGAGCCAGCGGGGACGGACGCAGCCCCCGCTCCCCGCTAACACCTTTTCCAGCAGAGGTAGGTGGAAGGCTTGGCCACAAGCGTTGGGATGCTGGAGAAAGAGATGGGGATGCTGGACCCCCTCTGCCTCCCGGAGAGCTGCCGGCAGGGAGCAGGAACCCAGGGAGGCCGGGTGGCGGGTGTAGGGGGATGCTGGGCTCTGGGTGCTCGCCCTTCTCCCACGCTGGGCTGTTTTTCCCGGGGATGCTCTGCAGAGAAGCCCAGGCAGCTGCTGAGTCGTGCTGGTGTGTGATTGGATTTAAGCAGTGCCAGTGCATCGTGGATAGATTTGGTGCCCAGGCGTGCAGCACCCCCCCCAACCCTTCCCTACCCCAAACCTGGGGGCTGCAGCCTGGTCTGGGGTGCAGGATGGGGAGTGTGGGTGTCCCTGGAGTTCAGCCACCCTGGGTGCAAAAACGGTGCTGCCCTGTGCCTCCCTGTGCTGGGGTCACAGTCAGCCACGGACAAGGGGAAAAGTCCCCTTCTGCCACCAGTTCTTGGGGTGGCACAGGGCACCAGGTGCTTGCAGGTCTATGCAACTATGGCTTGTGCCCCATCAGCTGCTGTGCCTCAGTTTCCCCATCCTGCATACCTCTACGATTAGCCAGCACCCATGTCCGTGGCAGAAGGGAGGTCTTGCTCCCCAGATCAGAGGTGACCATCCCTATAAGCCTTTTCCAGAGTTCTGTATACAGCCATAGGGATGCCCAAAATCCCTCCTGGCCTTGCTTAGGACCGTGGTTGAGCAAGAGAAGGGGAGATTTCCCCCTCCATTTCCCCAGATAGCCCCCAGCTGCTATTTGCTGCTCTCCATCCCGAGAGCTACCATCCAAATTACAGTCAAATCTGGCCAGGTTCTTGGGTTTTGCATGTGCCTGTGGGCACGGCACGGCTACAAGAAGGCAGCGCCAGGCAGCCCCCCTGGCCTCACACCCTGCAGGTAAGAGCAGCCCTTGCTTTACAAAAAACAACCCCGAAAGAACTCCCAGAGCCATGGGGCTGGAAGCCTTCCCTGCAGGATGGTGGCATGCTGTCCCCATCCTGGGGGATTCCCTCTTTGGGGGCGGGGGGTGGTCCAGGACAGGATGCAGTCACGGAATGCAGCACCAAGGTCCTTATTTTCAGCCCTACAGAGCCCCCGGCTGCCGCCATGGATGAGTGGGACCTCCCGCAGTGGAAGAAGGAGGTGGAAAGCCTGAAGTATCAGCTGGCCTACAAACGGGAGATGTCCTCCAAGACAATACCTGAGTGAGTGGGTGCCCACCCTCCCCTCCTGGCCCTCCCCGTGCCCCCTGACCAGACCAACAGTGGGACATGGCTTTGCACAGCTGGGAGCATCACCTAGCTATTCTCCACCCTGCACCCATAAATCCCTCCAAATCACTTTGGGGTTCCCAAAACAAGGCAGGTTTAGAGATTTTTTTTATTATTATTATTTTTTTATTTTTTTGTTAGTCCTCTTGCAGTTCTTCAAGCCCTCCAGATCCCAGTGGCAGAAACCACACCAGCCCCACAGCGCTGGTGCCTTCAAAACCCCTGTGCTCCTTTCCATCCTTTCCCCCTGCCCCGTGCCAGCTGCCCAAGTTCAAAAGACTTAAACCTGTAAAACAAAAAGTTGCGGAAGTGTATTTCCCTCTCCCTCTTACTGCTCTTCACCGTGGAGGGGCTTGGGACATCCCACCAGCGATCCCAACTCACTCACTGGGCTCTTAGAAGGAGGGGAGCCAGAAAGCTTCGGCAAATAAGTTTTAAAGCACGAAGGCTGTGCTTGTGCTGACAGGTGTAGGGGACAAAAGGCTTTTATTAAAGATAGATTGTATTTAGGTCTCCTTTCTGAAACTCAGGTTTTATTTAGGTCCCCTATCTGAAACTGGGAGTGTGGAGGGCTCACACAGTGGTAGGGCTCAGAGTGCACCCCACCATTGCTCCCCATCAGAGCAGGACTTATTTCAGGCACTGCAGCCCCCCCTTCCCCTCCCCCCGTTTTGCTGCTGCCCAGACACAGCCACACAGCCCCTGCCCTGCCCCCCCCACCTCCACAAAACCCCCAGCAGGCAGGGGCTGTGCCCACCTCTCTGCTCCCCTCTCCGCAGGTTTGTGAAGTGGATCGAGGATGGCATTCCCGAAGATCCCTTCCTCAACCCGGAGCTGATGAAAAACAACCCTTGGGTGGAGAAAGGCAAATGTGTCATCCTCTGAGGGGTCACTCCCCTCCCCGGCTGCGTCGGCTCCCGCTGCCCCTCGCTCCCCCCCACTGAATGTACTTTTTTATTAGCTAACGCCCTAATACGACTACCTGAACAAAACCCTACCCTCATCTTGTCTTATTATTTTTAGTAGTAGAAGTGATTTTTATACTGGGGGGGGTGGGGAGGAATGGGGAATACAGAGGGGGGTGGGCAGCACAGTTGGACATAAGCAGGGAAGGTTTCCAGTCCCAGACCTCCACTCGCCTCTGCCACCGTTGCCAGCAAGCTGGCAGCTTTTTCAACTTGTAAAGGAACAAAACTTTTTATAAAACATTTTCAGTGATTTTAAATACTCTTTTGTATATTGTAGAATCTAATTTTGCAGCAAAACAGGCACAATATGGCAACTAAGGCTTTATGAATGAAATAAACAGAACAATACTTCATGATTTTTTTAATATACATTTTATTTTATTTTTTTAACAAAACAAGTGGGTATAAAAAACCAACAACAAATAAACCAGGGTCATGCACACACCCTCCCATCCACGTGCTAGAAAATCCAGTTAGCTTATCCCTTTCAGTTCCATCTATATAATTTCCTGGGCTTCACCTCTGCCCTGCTAAAGCAGGTCCCTGATGTAGATATTCCTCCTGACAGCATTGGAAACCCCTTCGTTAAATCGGAACCAGACGTCGCTCTTCCCCACGGCCTTTCCCATCAAGTTCTCGATCGACTCTTCCTTAGAAACCTGAGGGGCTGTGGGAGGGGGAGATCCATGTCAAAAACTTGCAGAAACTCTTCATTTTAAAGTTAGAACCTGCTCCCAGGCTGCTCAGGGAGGGCACAGCGGGGGTTGGACGGGCAGAGCTGATACTCCCACGTCCCAGATCATTCAAACACTTGAGGTACCCAGAGCGGGCTCTGAGGTCAGTGTATCTGCTAGCCCTTTAGATGCTGCCGAAGCCACCAACCTGCCCCCAGGCACCCTTTTCCTGTTGCATCAGGGGTAGTTTGCTCAATATCCCCTCCACCCCCCATGGGGCTCAGTGTGTAGGGACAGAGCCCCTCTTTGGGCACCTGTGTGGGCTCCATGCACATGGACTCTGTCACCCACCCAGGGCTGAGACCACCACAGCCATCCAGATCCTGTCATCTACCTGGGGCTGGGGCCACCACAGCCATCCCGTCCCTCTGCCACCTACCTGGGTCTGTGGCCACCTGCTGTCGCCGAACTGGTCGCCCGAAGAAGTCGGTCTCAGGCTGTGAAAAGCAAAAAGCAGAAGGTGACCATGGCTCTTCCTGAATCTACAGCCTCGTCCCGCTTCAAGTACCCAGGGCAGGAGGGAACCACCAAGCAGGAGCTGGATGCACAACTTGCAGAAAGGGCCAGGGGCCTCAGCAAAACACAAATAGCATTCAAAATCAAGTGGGAATGAGAAACTTTAAGGCTAAAAGGCTAAAAAAGCAGGGGTTTATGGACAGTCACAGTCTCAAAGCTGAGCCCACGGTGGCAGAGGGCCACCTCTTGTTCCTCTTGGCTGATATTGAGATGCCCAGAGCAGAACCAGCCCAGCTCACCTGTTCGTGTCCCCAAATCCCCCCCAGCTGGGTGCATACTTCTCCACCCTACAAGCAGCTTTCCCCCTGCTCCTCCAGCTTCCGCTAAGCCACAATTTGATTATTTGAGCCCAAACATCCACAATCTCTTTCCTTCCCCACCCCTGAAACCAGATCTAATTCATCCCCACGCTATAAACCCAGCAACGCATTCATGGGACACGTGGTGCCAAACGGCTTTATTAAAAGAATCTGGACTAAAAATAAATAAATACCGATGGAGACAGCCAGTCTCCAGCAGCCAGTGCACACTCTGGGAGGACTTTAGGTAGAAACTGCAGCACCCTCACCTTGTCCTCCACCACCGCTCTCTGGACAATGTGCTCCAGGCGCTGCTGGTGGTTGGGGGTCACGGCTGGTCCCACATCTGCTCGCTCCCCTGCCTCACCGAGGCCATTTTTGGACTCCTGTGGGGAAGAAAGTCTAGAGCAAGGGCCTGGAGGTTTGGGCATTGCCCCCTATTCACCGCCAGGTTTGATTAACAATATCCAAATGACCCAGTAACTATTTTTTCCACCCTTTTCTGTCTCGCAGCAGCACATGGGATTAGCCCTGGCAGCACTTTGGGCACATGCACGGTTGACACTGTGTAAACAAGGAGCCTTCAGAGATGTTTTTGCAGCATCTCTGCTTCACGCATCCCCTGAGAAAGCCCTTCTGCTGCAAGAAGGGGCTCTCTGGGATTAATTATCCCTCTGGCACCAGGGCAGTGCACGCACCAGCTACACCTGAAGCATTTCTCAGCCTTTTCCACCTTCTCTCGCTTTCTGCCCTCTCACCTGCTGCTCCATGAGGGTTTCAGCAGTGGGCAGAGTAACTGCTCCTCCCAGGGTGTTCGGGACCTTTGGGAGCACGGAAGTGAAGCAGCAGGGGAACGTGCGGGCAGGAGAGAGCAGGTCAGCTCCTCCATGGACATGCACAAACCACAACCAGACAAACTAAAATTCCCATCTCGATGCAACCCTCATTTAGAGGGTTTAGAGCCTTAACTCACAGCAAGCGTTTCTTTCCAGAATTCCTGCAAAAACATAAGCCCTTTGGGCTCATCATCCCAGCACGGATGTGCTGCCCGAAGGCAGATGTGCAGGCATACGGCTGTGACTCTGGGGGGTTAATCCTGGATTTCCATTTGCAGAGTAAAAGCCACCGGCTGCTTTGGAAACACCAGGTCCCCACACCAGCCCTAAAGACTTTATCCCCATTGATGGACCCACCACCCCCCTGAAACCTCAGGACACTACAAGCCCTCCCTACCTCGCCCAGGTTTCGCGCCTGCAGCAAAGCCTCTGTCCTCCTCATCTTCTCCAGCTCAATCTCCCTGGCGATGAGCTGCTTGGCCTGGTAGGTGAGTTGCCTGCGAGCTGGCAGGTCTGGGAACCGGCAGACATCCTCCACGTTCCTGCACCGTGGAACCAGGAATGAGAGAAAATACATCAATACTGAAAATAAATCAATTCTGAAAATGAAAAAAAAAAAGCATCATGCAAACTGCAGCCTGGCACGGGCACAGGGAGACCCAACAGACTCCCAGCCCTGTCCCCACCAGCCTCTCGATATGATCCTGCCTCAGTTTCCCCATCCGAGTCCGTGTGCACGACAGCAGCACCAGAAGACGCCCAGTGAGCGGTGCCGGCCGTGCAGAGCCAGGTTGCCGCAGGGCATCTCAGCTGAATGGGAACTCAGGAGGGATTATGTGCTTTTTAATCTTGGTTTTAATGCACAGAAAGGAAATTGCAGGCGGGTCTGTGCCGAACAGATTGCCCTGGAAAAGCCATAGTCACAGCACAGCTTGGGCATGAGCAGCTCCACGACCCTTCACAGGAACCCCGAGGCGCCTGCAGGGAACCGTTTAATTAAGATATGGCCATGAGCAGTAATTTTGGCTAATCAGAGCGGTTCCTAACGAGGCTAGTGCACCAGGTCTGGAGTTAGGCCTGTTTCAGTACGGCAAAAACCCAGGTGTAGCCCCAGCACCAAGGAGCCAGCAGGACCAGTTCCTCCGTCAACTGTAAATATCTCACACTTTATTCACATTGAATATTATTCCCCATAAAGTAAAGGGGACAAAGTCCTATGTCAGATGGCTTTGCAATCATTTAGAAATTAGCTGTCAAACCTACGATTTAAAAAGTTTTACAGAGAAAACACAGGTTTTGCTGTCGACGACAGCTTTGCTTGCCAGAGAGATGCTGGGATGTGAGTCACAGGTGCCACTGGGATGTGACATCCCTGTGGTTCCCATCATCACTGCGCATGGCCAGGAAACAGGCTCAGAATTTGGAAAAAAAAAAGAAAAAAAAGGGAAGCAAAGCAACTGGTTGCGCCACTGGTCCCAACATCCCGTGGTTTTCCCATGGCTGTGTTTTGGTGGCACAGCCCGGCGTGGGGAGGGCAGGGGAGGATGGCTCCCTACAGCCCCGGCAGCTCCCGCAGGCCTTTCCGCGAGATAAAAAAAAAATTAAAAAAAAAAATAAAGTGCTTCACTGTAATTAGATACAGCTGCTTGATTTAACAGCGGCTAATTTTTGTAATTAACTTTGCACCAGGAAGACATTAGCATTGCTCCTGGCTGTGGTCGGGACTGTGTGACTTCACCGAAGCTTCAGGAGTGTTTACGGCTCTGTATATACCTAAAGCATGGTGAGATTCAAGTCTAGCAATGACCAACTGTTAATATACAAATTAAGTGTGGCTACAGTGACCCCGTGTGCAACGTGCCCAGGTGGGCCTGCTCTCCTCTGCTGCCACAAGCCTCCAGAAGCTTCACTCCCTCCTCTCCCAGCTCTGCTGACAGCCAAAGGCAGCTGCTTCCTTTCCTTTAATCCCATTAAAGCAAAGCCAGCCCTGCTCTGGGTTCCTTCTTAAAAAAAAACAAAGAAACACAAGGGAGAAAAGCAGATAATCCTCACAGAGCCACCACTGGAGAAAGTGGACTCCCTGCAGCCATCCCAGCACTGGGCAGCTTGCACCAACCCAGCTACCATCGCTGGAGAATGACAGAATCAGAAAACGCTTTAGGTTGGAAGGGACCTTAAAGATCATCAAGTTCCAACACCCTGCCATGGGCAGGGACATCTCCCACCACAGCAGGTTGCTCAAAGCCCCATCCAGCCTGGCCTTGAACACTCCCAGGCACCCACAGCTTCTCTGGGCAACTCAATGCCATGATGACTTCGGGCTCAAAATCCTTCCCGAGCTCTCTGCTGTTATTTTAGACCCCTATGCCTCCCTCATCCCCACCCCAGGGACTTACGGGTCAAGCTTGTAGACATACTGTCCCTCGGGCAGGCGCTCCTGGTGGTAGGTGAGGTTGTAGGCCAGCATGGTGCTGATGAGGTCTGCCAGCTGCTGCTTCTCCTTCAGGCTGTAGAGCTGGGTGTTCACCTGGGGAGGAGAAGAGAGCCAAGGGGAGGGCATCACTAATCCATAGTAACTTCTAAACATAAAAATAACCTGAAGCACGGGGTTTGTCTCTGTATGAGAAAGGACAGTTAATACCCGTGAGGTTCAGACCAAGTTTAGTTTCCTATTAGGGACACACAAACTCCACAGAGAGGGACAGTCCCCTCTGATGGCCCAAAGGGTAAATGCACCCAACACAACCCCGTAAGTGCACCCAACACAACCCTGTGTGAAGGTGAACCAGCTGCTGAAAGGACACTGCAACAGCCCCGCAAAGCCCCACTCAGGCCAAGCCTACCCCTGGGTGCAGGGGTCTGGGAGGTGCAGGACAACCCACCCTCAAGACCCAACAGTCAGTATCTCAGTGACATGTCCCCGGCTTCCCTCCAGCTTCTTTATCAGCTGCAACATCAAATCCACCCCAAATTTGGGACAGAGGTCTGGGATAGCTCCACCTGGGCAATGCAGCCCTGGGGACACATCCCATCCTTAATGGGACTCACTGGTCGGAGCTTTGGGGCGATGATGTCCAGCAGCAGACAGAGCACCTCCAAGACGAAAGACTGCTGCCCCACACGGCTGCGGGCGCTGGGCGTTATCCCCGACAACATGGACATGACGAGGTTCTGCATGTGGTTCATCTTGGCCAGGGCCTGGGTGGAGAGGGCAGGGACAGCTCAGCTATGGCTGCAACCACAGATGTCCCCCCAGGTGACACAGTTGGAGCCACGCTGCCATCACGCCCTCCCAGGGACTTGCCTCGTGCTGGCTGCTGGGATAAGCGAGCCGGGGGATGCTGGTGGCTGCAAAGAGCATGTGGAAAGCCACGGGCAGGAAGGGCAGATACCGCATCAGCTGGAAGCTCTGGCCATGCAGGACAGCCCGGCTCAGCAGGTCGGAGAAGCCCAGCCACTCCAGGGCCAAGCACACTGAGCTGAAACTGGAGTCCCGCAGCTTCATGTTCAGGAAATTCTCATACAGCCCCTGGAAGTGGATGCAGGATTAGAGAGGGTTCAAGGCCAGGCAGACAGTCCCATCAGAACACACTGCTGAGATTCTGAGCATCCCACTGAGGCCAACTCCAGCTCAACACCCCAACACTCCATCCAAAATTAGCACAATTCTACTGCAGGGAGGAATTTCCCAAGGCACCCCCCAGCCACAACACCTCAGGAGCCACAAACCCCCCCAGAGGAGCGCGGCAAAAGAAAGGGCTCAACTCTTCCCCCCTGAGCTGCTCTACCTGGGCAAGCTTCTCCTGCTCCCCCGAGGAGATGGCGAGGTGCAGAATGTGGTGGAAACGGTGGGAGGACGCACTGAAGCCAGCTGTCCCCTTCAGGTGCACCAGGTCCTCATCACCCATCAGGAGCTGAGCTGGCAAAGTAGGATCCATTCCTATCCTGTGTCTGGGTGGGAGCAAAGGGAAGAGCTCAGGGTGTCCTGGCGCAGAACAAATGAGCAAGGAATATTTGGATTCTTGCAAACTGGACCGAAGGCAATAACAATGACAAATTATTGGGCACTAAAGGGAGCAGCCGAAGAGCATCTGGACACACAAATCTGCTGATGGAGACAGGTCTGCTACAGGGCAGAGCAGCTCTCCAGGACCTTTCAGGTTTTTCCACTGCAGGTCACAGAAGTACAGAATCATTTTAGCTGGAAGTGACCTCTAAGATGGTTAAGTCCAACCATTAACCTAATGCTGCCAGCTTACCAGTAAAACACATCCCTCAGCACCATGTCTACATGTCATTTAAATATCTCCAGGGATGGTGAATCCACCACTTCCCCGGGCAGCCTGTTCCAGTGAATTATTTTTCCTCTTATGCTGTCACCTGTTACTTGGAAGAAGAGTAAACCTCAACCTCGCTACATCGTCCTTTCAGGTAGTTGTAAAGAGCAGCCCCCTCTCCACACTGAACAACCCCAGTCCCCTGCGCTGCTCCTCACGAGGCTTCTGCTCTAGACCCCTCATCAGCTTCATTGCCCTTCTCTGAACACAGAGTCTTGCAAGCAGGTCAGGGGACACCACAAAGCAGTAAGTCCCAAGCAGACAGAACCTAACAAACCCCCCCCTTTTACCTTTGGACCCTCGGGAGCCGGAAGATCTCTTGCCAGATGGAGAAGAGCCCCTTGTTTTGGTCCTTCAAGCCGATCTTCATCGTTTGCACCATCTGCACGTTCAGCTCCTTCTNAAACCATTACCCTTTGTCCTATCACTCCACTCCCTGATCA
This sequence comes from Thinocorus orbignyianus, assembly GCA_013400375.1. NCBI lineage: Eukaryota > Metazoa > Chordata > Aves > Ciconiiformes > Thinocoridae > Thinocorus > Thinocorus orbignyianus. The sequence goes on from VXBW01006503.1 coordinate 78,321, forward strand.
AGAGACCTCTCCAGCTCTCCTGGAGCTCCCTTCAGATACTGAAAGGTCTCCCCAGAGCCTTCTCTTCTCCAGGCTGAACAGCCCCAGCTCCCTCAGCCTGTCCTCACAGGAGAGGTGCTCCATCCCTCTGATCATCTTTGTGGCCCTGCGCTGGACCTGTTCCAACAGTTCGATGTCCTTTCTATGTTGAGGACTTCAGAGCTGGACACAGGCGAGAGGGTGGGCATTTTAAGGATCTGCCTGGGACATTTTTCCCTCTATCCCCATCTGAGCCCACATCAAGAGCTGCAGCAAGCCCATGTCCCCCAGAGTCCTCCCGGTCACAGCAGTACCTGCAGGGTGTTTATGCAGGAGCGGATGTCGTTCTCCGTCTTCTCGCACAGTGCCAGCAGCGCGCCCGTGTCCGCCCGCATGCCCTGCCGCAGGGCGATCTGCAGGAGAGGGGGGTCAGCAGGGAGGGCCTGTTGGCCCCGGGGGGTGGTGAGAGGAGCCCTCGGCCCCACCGCACCTCGCAAAGCCGCTGGGCCAGCCTGGACGGTGCCGTCTGAGGGAAGTTCAGCAGGAACGACTGCTGCCGCAGCGGCCGGAGGGCAGGGACGTACCTGGCAAAGGGAAGCACAAGGGTCTCTGAGCGACCCGAGCAGAGAAACAAATCCAGACATTAATCACAGAATTGTCAGAGTTGGAAGGGACCTCTAGAGACCATCTAGCCTGCAGTGACAGGATGAGGGGCAATGGCTTTAAGTCGGAGAATAGTAGATTTAGATTGGATATTAGGAAAAAGTTCTTTACTCTCAGGGTGGTGGAACACTGGAAAAGGTTGCCCAGGGAGGTGGTTGATGCCCCTTCCCTGGAGATATTCAAGGTGAGGCTCAATGAGGCCCTGAGCAACCTGGTCCAGTTGGGGTGTCCCTGCGACTGTGGGGAGGTCAGACTAGATGACCTTTGGAGGTCCCTTCCAGCCTGGATGATTCTATGATCGTCCAACTCCCCTGCTAAACCAAGATTGCCCAGAGCACATCACTCATGACTGCATCCAGGTGGGTCTTGAAGGTCTCCAGAGAAGGAGACTCCACACCCTCCCTGGGCAGCCTCACCCTCACCCTAAAGCTTTTCCTCTTATTTGAATGGAACTTCCCATGTTCCAGCTTGTGCCCATTGCCCCTCATCCTGTCACTGGGAACCACTGAAAAGACTCCATCTCCATCCTCCTTCAACCCACCCTTCAGATACTTGTAAGCATTAATAAGGTCTCCCCTCAGCTTTCTCTTCAGAAAAGCTGAGCACGTTGTAGTTTTACTTTTCAGAAGCTACCTCTAAGTAAAGGGTCGGATGGCAAATAACTCAGAGCAGGAAGGCTTTGGCTGGAAGCAACAGCAGCCGCCTCCTCACTTGGGGCAGGGGTCTCAGCTGTCCATCCCTCCCCAGACACGCGGGTGACACTAACTGGTCATTGCAGATGCAGATGATGGGCCGGAGCAGCAGTCCGCCCTCACGCCGCCTCCTCCGGCCCGTGCCGGCTGCTGCCTCGCCCTCCGCATCCTTACGATGGATGATGTTTAGCAGCACATTAATAGATGCCTTGGGGGAAAAGAAAATAATAATTAGGGACAGAAGGGATGAACTGCTGTTGTTCAGAGGCAAGAAACCACTTCTAAAAAGGACAAGCTGCTAAGAGGGCAATAATTAAGCGCTTAATGCTGAGCTTACCGAGGGTGCACCATCTATCTCATCGATGATCAGGCAGTTGGGCTTCTCGTTGGCACCCAGAACAGACTTCATCTGAGTGGCAGCTTCAATGCGGGTTTTGAAAACCTCAGGGCTGCGGTCATCACTACAAGACAAGTCAATGCCGGGCTGCTGCAGCCCAGCACCACCACCACCACCAGCTTCTGGAGCAGGGCAGGGCTGGGCAAGCCGTTGCAGACTCACCTGGCGTTCATCTCCACAGCGTTGTACCCCGCGTGCCTGGCAATGACGTGGGCCAGCGTGGTCTTTCCCAAGCCAGGCGGGCCACAGAGTAGGGCTACCTGTGGCAGAGAGGTAAGGTCAGCCCAGCAGGCAGCCAGGCTGGGCTTCCTCCAGTACTCACCAAGGCCACCACGTGAGAAAACAAGGCTCTGCAGCCTACAAAATAGTCTTGGGAGGTGTTGCACTGGTTTGTAGACACACATGGAGAAGGGAAAGTCACTGGAGACTACAACAGAAACTCTCTGAGTCACCCTGGCTGCATGTCTCGTGTATGTTTAAGTTTGCAGGGCAACAGATGGAAAAGGCTGAACAAAACACCTCCCAGAATTACACTCCTGAGAAGCAACGCTGTTAGTATCTGGTTTTGTTTCCCCTTTTTCACATCTTCTCACTGGACAATTTGAAGCTGGTAAGCTGGCCTGGGTATGTCATCTCTGCTCCCTTCACCATTTGGGCATCATCACTCTTTTCAGGGTGCAGAAACACTTGCTCAATAGCATGTCACGTCTGCCCCTGACAAAAGTCAAGACCAACCTCTGCTAAAAAGGGTGCGACTTTCCTCAACCAGCCCACTGAATTTGGCTGGAGAAAGTCTATTCCTCCCGTTCTGTTATCACGTTACCCAAGCCAAAACTGAAGGAGAAATGAGAAAACCCCACATTCTCTAAGGAGAGCCAAGGAGTCCAACTTCTCCTGGATCAGTACAGAAGAGCCTGGTCCTCACTGTGGTGGTGAGATGAAGGGGATTGGAGATGAGACTCACCACAGCAGCGTCCTGTCCTGCTCACCTTGTATTTGGGTCTGTTGTGCTGGTCCAGCTCAGCCTCCAGAATCTCCTCTGTGAGCTGCATCTTTGTTTTCCACTTACTCTGCTGCTCCTTGGGCTGGTTGAATGGAGGATGAGTCTCAGTGCTGGGCTTGGTCTTCTTGACAGCCTTCTCCTTCCCGAACACCACAGTGTCCCAGAGCTTGAGCCACTTCAGAAGGCAGCGGTTTGTGTACTGCACATGAGGCAAGAAAGCAAGCAAACCTCATCAAATCTCAGAAGGATCTGGCCGAGGACAGAGAAAGCCCTCTCCTTCATTGCTTACAAATGGCAGTTACGTTAGAGGAAGGGAAAAAAAAAAAAATCAAAATAGCCAACAATTCCTGGCTAAAGTCCACCCAATCTATTTTGTCTTATTTTGGTCATCTTTCATACTCTCTTTCGTCAGAAGGTCCACAGCTGAAAAAAACCCACCCTGAGCTCTCAGCAGCAGGACTGCCCCTAGGCAGGGCTGGCACAGACAAAGCCCCCCAGCTGGTGCTTCCAAAAGCCCTACAATCAAAAGCAGCACCATAAAAACTTGATCCCACAGCATTAAGGAAGAGCTATGGAAGTGGCAATCCCATGTAAACCCCAAGCCTTCACTAATCCTAGCACCTCACATCATCACTGAGCAGCTCCAGGTAGCGCCGAGGAGTGAACTTGTCCACCCAGAGGCAATGCAGGGCAGAGTCATCCTCGTCTGCTGGCTCCGCTTCCCCACCGGGCTCTGGGCTCTCAGTGCTGGTCTCGCTCTCAAGGCAACTGCAAGAAAGAACTAACTTGCCCCAGACCACCCAGGGAGTCAGGGCAGGGCTGGGTATTGCACCCAGATTCACCAAGCTGGGGAAGCTGAGGGCAAAGTGGCTCTTCTGCTTGGAGGTCCCCAAAATCAGGACCCCACCAGAGCATCTTGAGAGCCACATCCAACAGCGCAGCCGGGATAGGATTGGGATTTTTGTTTGTCCCAACATCTCACCTATTTATTATCTCCGTCAGCTGCTGTGATGCCTCCTGAACATGCCTCCGACGCTTGAGCACAAAGAGGACAAGAGGGGGGTCAGAGACACCCTGCTAACCCGCAGCAGGGATTGGGGAGCCAACGCTGTGGCTACCCAGGGGGTGGACAGGTAGTCAGAATAAGATGTGGTACCTCTTCGTTTACTTGTTCCTTCAGGTAGGAGAAAGGTACCCCCAGCAAGTGGAGCGGCCTGCGCGCATTCCAACCCAGGGAATCTGGGAGCTCAAGGAGCAAAGGACACACCGACGTTCATACTGATGCTCAGCAAACATTTCATGCTTCATCAAAGAACCCATCCTGAACTGGATGGAGGTCAACATCCATCAAGAGATGGAGGAGAGAAGTAAGCCCAGCCTTCAGATCTCTTCTTACCTCTACTCCTGTCCTAGATGGATCATCCTTCACAACCATGAAGACCCTGGTGCCCTCCATGGATGTCACATTGATGTAGTCCTCCAGGATGGGTGGCCGCTTGAGGACCCGCTTCTTCTCAGAGGGTGGTGTGGTCTGCAGAGGCACCATGCCGCTCATCTCCAGGTGGTCTGAGCTGGAGAACACCAGGTTCCTTTAGCAGGGGTGAGGGAAAGAGCCCTTGAGCCCCACCTTTGGGAAAGGGCTCTTTCACTCATCCCTGCTAAAAACAGAGTTCAAGGTGGCCAACCTGGCAGTCTGGGGAGCAGAAGGTGCCTCTGGGCCAGCATCGCAGAAGCCATTAGTAGCCACCTCATCATCTGCACCAAAGTTGAGCTTCTTAACAGCTTCCAGGCGCTGCCGCTTTGGCTTTGGGGCTGTGAGACAGCAGGGAGAGAGAAACAAGAGAAGCATCGTTGGCCGGTACCTGGATGGTCCTCCAGCATCACCCCATACCGCCCAGCACGGTGAGAAGGGTCAGCAGCACCCGGGAACCCACCGGGGCTGCAGACCCAGCTTTGACCAAACCTACTGTGGGCTGCGGCTGGTGAGAAGGACCCGGGTGGGTCACAGTCCCGGTCCCTCTTCTTGGGGTTGGTGTCCCCGGGAGGCTCGGGTTCCTCCGGCGGCTGCCTGTTCCTCCGTAACTGGGAGACTTTAGGACCAGCGGGTGAGAAGGGGTCATCTGCAAGAGACATTGCACGACGGCGCCGGTCACCGGAGGGGGACCACCGGAGGGAAACCACCGGAGGGATGGGACGTTGCACAGAGCACAGCCCGATCCTGTTCCCCCCGGTACCGGCCACGGCGCCTCAGCAGCGCTCACCTCCCAGCTCTGCCAGCACCTCCAGCTCGTCCGCGAAGCGCTGGTAGAAGCCATCCTCAGGGTCCTCCTCGCCGGCGTCCGCCATTGGCAGCAGCTCCCCGCTCCCGCCGGTGCCCCGCTTCCGCCCGCCGGGCCGCCGCTGATTGGACGCGGTGCAACGCCGGGCGGCGCTGATTGGATGCGACGCGCGGCCCGGGTTCTGCGCAGCCGCTGATTGGATACGACGCGCGGCCCGGGTCCTGCGCCGCCGCTGGATACAATGTAGCCGCTCGGCCATCCCGGCCCGGGCCGGCCCGGGGACAGCGCTGCAGGTCTGCCCGGGGACGGGACAGGGGGCGGGGGTCGGGTCCCCTCCGCCGTGTCCTGGGTCCCCTCCGCCGTGTCTTGGGTCCCTTCGGCCGTGCGTGTCCCCTACGGAGTGCCACGGCCTGCGGTCCCGACCGGAGATCGTGACTCGGCCCCAGTTGGCAGCAGGAAGGTCCCAAGCAGCGGCGGGACCGGGACCGGGGGGAGCAGAGGGGATGCCCCAGCCCCGCCGACGGGCTGGATCGGACCAGCACCGTGCGGGGCTTCCAGGCGTGACACCGGGACGGGGCCTCCAGGCGTGACACGGGGACGGTGGTACCCACACGGCGTGGCACTGATGTGGCCATAGTGTCCCGGTACTGCTGTGTGACACCGGTACCAGCGTGGCTTGGGGACCCTTGCAGTCATCTCCAGTCCAACTGGGGGTACCCCAGCCCCAGACCCTGCTCTCTCGGTGGGTCCCTTGGCTCCCCTGGGTGCTGTGCGCGCCCTGGGGGGTGCCCAGGCTGTGTCTGAGGGCTCTTGCTGTCCCGCTTACCCCAGTTTCCCCCTGCAGGGCGCTGGCCATGGAGCCGGGCACCATTGACAACCTGTCCATCCTGTACCAGAGCTCCGACTTCATCGTGGTCAACAAGCACTGGGACATCCGCATCGACAGCAAGATGTGGTACGAGACGCTGACCCTGCAGAGCCAGCTCAAGCACCGCTTCCCTGAGCTGGCTGACCCTGACACCTACTACGGCTTCAGGTGAGTGGCCAGGGACCAAACCAGGCTCTGCCCAGCCTCTGAGCCAACCGTGGCCAGGGACAATGCCCAGGGATGCTCCTCCGCCTCTCATCTCCTCCCCAGGTTCTGCCACCAGCTCGACTTCTCCACCAGCGGGGCCCTGTGCGTCGCACTCAACAAGGCAGCAGCTGGAAGCGCCTACAAGTGTTTTAAAGACCGGCTGGTGACCAAAGCTTATCTCGCCTTGGTAAGCCCACCCCACAAGGTCCCATTTTTGGACATACCTTTTAGTTTTGCTAACTTACAGCTTGGCCTCTGCTTCTTGCTGTCCTGGTGTTGGTGAAGAGTGAGTGCCAGGTTTGCAAACCAGTTTTCTGCCCTGCAGGTCCGGGGCCATGTCAGCCAGAGGAGAATGACCATCTGCTACGCCATAGGGAAGAACACCACTGAGGGCATGACCCACATGATGTGCATCGATGGGACGGAGGGTGAGCAGTTCCCGTGCCCTGCCTGAGCTGCCCAGACCACCTGGGCCGTGCTGGGGGGAGCTGACCCTCCTCTGGATCTCCTTGCAGGCTGTGAAAATCCCAAACCTTGCCAGTCGGAGCTGATCGTGCTTGAACACGGGTCCTACAGCGGAGACCCTGTAACCAAAGTGCTGCTGCAGCCGCTGACAGGTGGGAGCTTGGGGGCACACGGGCATGGGGGGGCTGCAAAGGCTGGACAGACAGAGGAGCAGAGGTGCTACCGACTCTTCTGCAGCCCTGGGCCTTGGCTGCATCTTGGTGACAGCGAAAAACAAAGCCTAGAAGGGGCTGAGTGGAGCTGAAAACCACGTGCAGCTTGTGAAGGGATGAGATTCTCAGACTGGGGGGACAAATGTCGCTTGGTGCGTTGTCACCTCACAGCACGGTGTCCCTGATTCCTCCACTCCTGCTCTCACTCTAGGGAGGACTCATCAGCTCCGGGTTCACTGCAGCGCCATCGGCCACCCCATCGTGGGGGACTTCACCTACAGCCACAAGAAGGACAGCAGTCCCTACAGGATGATGCTCCACGCCTACTATCTGCGCATCCCCACCGGCAAGGAGCTCATTGAGGTCTGTGCGCCCGACCCCTTCGTCACCGCAATGGACAGCAACTGGGTGGCCCACCACATCGTTCACCAGCTGGATGAGACCATCCAAGAGCTGAAGGACAAGGTGATGCAGAAGGGAGAAGAGGAGGAGAGCCAGGAAGCTGTGCTTGATGGTGGAGGAGAGGAGGCACAGCACAAAGCCAAGAGCCTGGAGACAGAGGAGCAGCGAGCCCAGTGTGAGCAGTGGTTGGCCGAGTGGGCTTTGGAGTGAGCACAAACCACACCTCTGCTTTTCCAGCCCAATGCTCCATTTTCGTCTCAGTGGGTCCCCGCAGAGCCCAGCACTGACTCCACATCTGCACTTTCTGTATGCCGTGGCTTCCCTCACTTCTGGGGCTGGGACTAGACAGATTTTAGCAGTGATTAGGGATTAGGATGGGTTTATTTTTTAATGTACACATCATCCATCTGGCCACTGGATGCCCCTTTCCTAATTCTGAGCCTCAGCAGCAGAGTCAGTGTGTTGTGTACCAGCTTAGAGTCACCCCAAAGCTTCACATCCCTGTCCCAGGCTCAGGCACAGCTGTGGCAGCACCGGTGCTGCCTTTACCATGAGTGCGATGGATGTATCTGCAAACCCTCAGTGCTTGGATGCCAAAATACAGCCCAGCAAAGTGAGAGAACATGCCAGGTGCAGCTTCAGGGTGTGTTTGTCCCATTCCTGTTCCCTTTGCTCCTGGGTGTTTTGTCGGTGGAGCTGGGCTGTGCGACAGGAGCAGGAGAGGTCCCTGCCTGCTGCAGAGGACGTGCTGCCTGCCCGACCCTGCCCTCACACTTCCTTCCCTGCCTCAGCTCACGTGTGGGTTTTATAGAGGTTTGTTGAAGGCGAGTGAGTTGATACGAATGGATTTTAAACTTTTTTTAAATTTCTATGAGAAGAATACAATCTTTTAGCAGTTCTGAAATACGGGTGGTCTCAGAAACGCGTGTATTTTTAGTATTTCTGTGGTCAGAATAGCCAGCAGCCCAAAGCTTTTTTAATAGATCTTATTATTCCTTTTACTAGCATTGCCTTTTCTTAGCGCCCACTTTTATCCTGGATGTGGACGTAACTCTTGCTGAGACAGGTCAGAAGACACAAGCCCCTTTTTGACTTTACCCAGAGGAGGAGGAATCAGTTTTTGTCCCATGATGTGGCTCCTTGCTGGCAGGTTTCTGCAGGGGTGTCAGTACCAGAGGGTGCTGCAGGCAGGGCAGTTTGGAAGAGCTCTGGACAGCAAGAACACCCAAGGAAATGGTTGAAGCTGAAATGAAAGGGTGAGGACTGTTGAGAAGAGTGGGAAGGAGTTTGTCTCATGCTGGAGCTCAGCTTTGCAAGATGCTGAGAGGAGTTTCTCTGGAAACTACAAGATGCAAGATACCAAGAGGAGTTTTTCCTGCAGTCTGTAGAGGACATTAAGGAAATGAAGGGAGCGGGGAGGCTGGGGAGGGACAGAGGCAGCCAGAGCCCCTTGCATACAGAGCATTAGTCCCTCAGTATTTGGCACTGAACCAACACGTCAGCACGTGCCCAGAGCTACTGTCACCTCACAAACCCTGTCCCATTTAAAATGCACCTGACAGTGGTTTCACGTAACTCGTGTTCTTTGCTGTGTGTTCCTACCCTGAGGGGAAGCAAAACAGCACAGCCTCTCCTGTGCCGGTCACCGAAACCCCATGGGCTGTTGCATCACCCATCCCTTGTGTCCCCGAGGGCTGGTGGGTCCAAGCTCACTGTGCTGTGGCGCATGGCTGGGGACAAGGTGGCTGTCACCTTGCTTTGGTGGCTTGGCACAAAGTGCTGCCATGCACTGCAGGGTGGGGACATGCTCACAGAGATGCTCTTCTGGGCACCAAACAGGGACCACAGGCTCATGACCTGGTGGCATAGGGCTCAGCGGTGTTTGAACAAGCAAGAAGATCCATCTCCTTCCTCCCAAACCCTGTTCCTGCCCGTCCCATCTCTCAGGAGTGGCCGGAGAGGGGAGAGGCAGCCACAGGCAGGTCCTGAAGCTGTAAATTAATGTCATGAACTTGTTTGCCAAAGAATGAATGTGGGTGACGTGCATGGGAAAAGTTACGGGTCAGACTTGCTGCGTCAGAGATGGGGTGCAGCTTTCCCTTCCAAAAGGCCCCTATGTGGGAACAGTCCCTGCTGTGCAATGGGGCTGCACGTCTGGGATGATGCCATGGGACCACCAGTCACTGAGGGTGATACGTGGGGACACGCCAGTCCCCACGCACAAGAGGATGGTGGGGAACCATCACTCACCCCACCGTCTGCATCGAGGAGCCCCTGCACCCCCCGTTAGCCTTCTTGCATTGCACTTTTACCCGATGTTGCAGGAACCAGAGATAAATGTGTATTTTCCTTACCCTGCAGAGGGGTGTTTTCCAGGCACCCTTCCCTGGCTTTCCCCTGCTCCCTCCTCTCTGCCATCACTGCCGCCGTGCCATGTGGCACATCCTGCGTGAATCCACTCCTGCATTCGGACCCCGGGGGGGTGGGGGGGGTGTTGTGGTGGGGTGTGTGTCTCGTGACGTGCTGTACAACTTGCAATGACCCTTATTTCTTGTTGCACATGACCGTAGTAAACCATTACCTGCACACCCTGTGGTTCCCCCTCTGGTCTCTCAGTCCACGCTGCGCTGCTCGGGGTGGCACGTTCTGCAGCGGGGCTGGTGCGGTGCCGGGAGATTCCAGGAATGAGCCCAAACCGGCACAACTGGGCTGGCCCTGGGGCTCCGACTCGGCCAACCTGTTGTTTGAACTCCAGAACTCATCCTCAGCCTGCTGAAATCCCCCCCCACCCCAGCCGAAACCACCAGATTTATCTTCCCGAAAGCCCTCCCGGATTTAGTAACGGTGAGACATGACCAAGGATGCCCAGGGTGGCCGGGGCACATGCCACTGCCCCAGCCCTTCCCCTGGCTGCTGCCCACTCTGCCCAATGCCAGCCTCTGGGATTGTTCCGAACCAAAGAGCAGAGGCAGAAGAAAAACTCCTGATTTTGAAATACTGCAGCTCTCCCTGGCAGGGAAACGGGGGAGCAGCCTGGGGGGTGCTGGTGTTTAGGAGGTGTGTGGGAAAAGGGGCTGCCACTCATGATTTCTATACATCAGCAGTCATTCCTCAGATTGGAGCAGCTGGAAAAGAGAAAAGATTCCCAAATGAATCATTTGCAGTCTTCAGGCTATGAGACTTTTAAGGCTATAAATCTGATGAGCAGGGAAGAAGGTGCTGGCAAAGAGGAGGGGGATGTGGTTGGATCTTCCCTGCCTGCGGCAGCAGCGGCACCCACCACTGAGGCACCAAGGCGCTGGGAGAAGGGGCTTCGGCTGATGGTTCCCAGCACATTCCCGTTTGGGGTGGATGCTCCTGTGCCTGATCCTCCCAAGGCTGTTTCAGGGCCAGTGTTAAGCTCTGTGGGGACACGGTGAACGTGGTGACCTACCACAATGTGCCCCTGGCCTTCCCACTCCAGCCACCTCTGACTGGCAAGCCCGGGGCTGGGGCTGTGTCCCGCCAGCAGCCTCATAGCAAACGAGTTTCTGTAATTTTACCACTCCAACAAAAGCTATTTTTACAGCAAATCCTTCCAAAATAGAAACCAGAAACACCTGTGGGTGGTTGACCAAGCCCTGGTGCTGCAGGACTGGTTGCTTAGTGGGGAACAGGGACAGGGACATTGGATGGGGCCACCAGGGATGGCAAACCCCACTCAGCGCGACACTGGTGGGTCTAGGGACCCTTTGCGAAGGCTGATGTCCCAAACCTGGCATAGCAAGTGGCATGGCTGGGATGGCCATCTCAGCCGAGCCCTGCTGACTGCTCTCACCCTTCCCATTTCCCGGGATAAATGCAGAGGTAACACCTCTGCTGCCACAGAGCATCAGGGTCCTCTGGGTTTTCATCGTACACAGCACTAAGCTCCTCCAAGTTTTCATCGCACAGCCTCGGAAAGGCTTTGCTTCCTTTCTTTTTGGTTTCCTTCTTCATGGCACATGCTGAGTCCATTTGGTCTCCTTCTTCATGGCATTTCAGAGCAGGATCAAAAATTCCAGGGAGAAAGCTGGAAAAAGGGGAACAGGATTGTCCATGGCCAAGGCAAAGAGGATGGGGTGTGACAGAAGCACCTTCCGAAGCGGTGCTGAGCCCATCACCGAGGACTCATCTATTCTGCAGACTTTTTGCACTATAAAATATACCCCTAAATAGTGTGATGGTTTTTTACAAACTGGGAGGATCTTCTCCCTCAGGAGCACAGGAGCCACCAAAGCAGAGGGTTTAACTCATTTGCCCCAAAGTTCAAAGTGACCCTTTGCAAAGAGGGAAAAAAAACCCAACCCAAAACCAGGACAGAGAGCGAGAGCGAGCAGCTTTACAAAACACCGTTGAGAAACTGCCCTGTCACACCCCGTTTTTCAGAGCAACATCCCCACCCCACAGCAGATAAGTGCTGAGCCCTCCCCGACGCTGCCCAGCCCTGGACACCTTCCCTGGATGAGCAGTTCCGAATCCTCATCATTGAACCGAATCCTCCTTGGGCAGAGAGCGACTTGGCAAGGCCACCGGTGGGATTTAGGGAACTTAATGAGACTTAGCGGAAAAATTATTTGCATCTAGTTCAAAGGGCAATAAGCTAATTGCTCTGGGCAGCGCTGAGCAGCCCATCGATGGCATTTCTGGAGCAGGGATTTATTTTCTGTCGGGGGGTTCTTCCTGAGGGGTGTGGAGTCGGGTACAGGGGGAAGGCAACACCTGATGGTTCTTCTCCACTGGCTTGCACTGGGTTTCTCCCAGTCTCTGCTGGTGTGGTTCTGTGAAGAGCTGAGAAATGGAGGGGGACCCTGTCCCTGCAGGGTCCAAATGGGATCAGGGCTCTGGGTGTCAGAGAAGACAGTTTATTGTAACGTTTTTTTAATAACAGATGGTGGGTGAAATTCTATTTTCTGTTATATAGGATTTAAAATCTCTCCCCTTGGCTGCAGGGGGTTGTGCAGGCACTCACAGAGTGCTGGTGGGCACACTGACCTGCTGCAATCCTGCTGCTCCAGTCCCAGGGACGGACGAGGGAATCAGCTGCAGGATCATTCCCAGCCCAGCAGGAAGCCAGCACCGTCCCTGGGTGCAGGACACTGCTCCTCGGCTGTGATCGGCGCTCGTCTGTCCTGCACCAAGAACGAAGCCCTGGCCCAGGCAGCATGGTGTGGGCAGCCCCAGCAGCCGTTACTCTCTGCTTCCGTGAGTTATATGTCTTATTCCCTCAAAGCTGACCTTGCCCCGGGACTCCCTTCCACCCCCTAGCTCCAGGGATGCTCCAGCCCGTGGTCCTTTTCGTTCCCAACTCGTGTGGCTTCATGCTCCCTGTGCTCTGCCTCCTGCTCCCATTGGCATCCGCAGGCGGTGGGAGGTTTTCCCAGCCGCAGTGGTTTAGAAATCTGCACAAACACATTCCCAGGGGCAGATTTATTACTTTTTTGCCTTCCAAACCCACCCTGAGGTATCCCAGGTTGCTCAGGCTTGCACAGGATGCAGGGTGATACAGGGGCTGCTCCCTACATAGCATTCCCCAGCATTTACTAAATACTATTAAATTGGCAAAGGACTCTTCCAAGACTTTAAAGCTGGAGTTGCTTTAAAACAGCCCTTGACCGCCTGCACATATGGTCACGGATGTTTCATAACAGGGATTTTTTTATAACCCACTCCCACTTTGTTGCAGGTTTCTCCGCAGACCTCGTGAAAGCAGCAGCGGTGAGTCACCGCCGGCAGCTCCCATGGCTCCAAACACACCAGGGCTTTGCCAAAACATCACAGCCGGTGCCAGGAGTGGCAGAGCTGCCACGGTTCCCCCGATCCTCAGCTTCAGGGAGGCAAAGCCATCACCTCCCTGCTGGCCCCCCGTGCAGCCCATGGCTCTGTCCCTGTCCCATCCCATCCCATCCCTCGCTCACCCGCTGCCCAGCATCCTCCCTGCCCTGCTACCAAACCACGGGCTGAGACCCTAAATTTGATGGGCATCCGGTTCCCTGCAGCACTGGGAACCAGGGACAGACCTGATGTTGAAGAGTCCCCACTCCTGAGAGTGGCTCTGGTGGCTTTTGCCCGCATATTTAGACCGGGGCAGACTCAGAGCTGCTTCCGTTCTCAGCAGTATGTGGGCTGCAGCCACCAGTCTGGGCACTGCGGCCTCATCAGACCCCATTCCCCACTCAGTCCCTGTGTTTGAAAGCCCTTTGTCCCTTCCTGCCACTGAGTGTCCCCCTGTCCTCTTCCCCAGGTCACCCTGATCATCGGAGCCGTCCTGTCTGCCACCGAACAGCACACAGAGTAAGTACCAGCCCCAGCCAGGGGCTCTGACAAGCGGGAGGGTTTTGGGGGGCACGGGCATTGGGCCAGCGTGGGTGGATGTAGCATTTCTCTCCACATTCGTGTCCTAGCTGCTGTGACAGGTCACTTGGGCTGGGGAGGATTTAGAGCCTTGTGCAGCCGGTTCTGGTGCTGGCACCCGGGCTGGGATTTCAGCCCCATCGGCTTTTGTTAGAGCACAAACACACCAAGAATTTCCTTTCCTTTATGGATGACGTAGGTGCAATGGGAGCTTCTCCTGAGCCAAAATCCAGGCTCTGCTGGTTTCTGCCTCACCCAAAAGCCTAGGCTACAGTTAGCACCTCTGCCACCCCACCGGTCATGGGGATGGGCACCTTCATGGCTGCAGGGCATCCCCTTTGGCACCACCACGGTGCCAGGGCTGGGGGACATTTTCATAACACCCCACGTTATTCCCACTTACCCCACTGCCAAGGTGAAGGGGTGTTTCCCATGGGAACAGGCAGATTCTTCCTCTGTGGGGTGTTGGGGACCTAAAGTGGATGGTGAAACGCAACTGTGCCTCCTCAACGCAGCCTCTCCACGTCGGTCCTGCAAGGTTTCCAGTGCATCCCAGTCAGTGACCTGCCCGCTGCTGATGTCCTCATCTTTGCCCATGGTCTGCAAAATAAAACAGCGGAGCTGAGCAGCGCCCAGGTGGGCTGGGGCAGGGGCTACAGACCCCACTGAACCTGATGGAGGAAAGGGACCCAGGGGAGGTGTGTGGGAGGAACGGGGCTGCCAGGGAAAAGGGGCTCTCACCACCTTGGCATTGTCAAGAAAAGCCTCTCTCTGCCCAGCTCTCCTGCCTGGCCCGGCTGCTTGCTGCCAAGAACCTGACAGCTGATTTCAGCAGGTACCCACCGGACCTGCTGCTCTTCTTCGAGTGAGTATCAAGGGCAGCACACGGCTGCGGTTTTGGTGCCAAATGGCACCATCCAGCCTGCACCCTGAGGCTGGCACACCCTGGGGCACTCAGGAGGTCTGTGTGGGAGAAGAGTATTACGAAACCTGCGTTGTGATGCCTGACTCCGTGGGCACCTTCAGACCCACATGAGGCATTTCCAGCCCTGCAGACCCCCTGGTCCTTTCCTCATCCCGCTCCTCTCCGAGGCTGGGGCCACACTGGCCATGGCATGGGATGCATGGGGCTGGGTAGCTCCTATTCTGTGCCCAAGATGACCTCCCCAGGGTTAGAGGAGACCCCTCTGCAACTCCACAGCTCATTGCTCACAAGGGGGCAACCATTTAAAATTACTTTCCCCGTGCTCCCCCCACTTAAAAGCAACATTGAAGTTGTCTCCTGCCTGGACATGACAAGCCCTTCACCCCATTCCTCCCTGCCATACTGACTCTTGCTCCCCACAGCTCCACTGAGGTGCATGGTGGGACCTGTCGAGAGTTTTACACCCGGGCTTCCCGTGGGAACATGGACCTGCTGCCCAGGGGCTCGCCCCGGCGGACAGGGCTGCTGCGCAGGGCACTGGCCTGTCTGGTGAGTGGTGACCAAGCCAGGGGTGGCCAGGGGGATCCCCCACCCTTCACTGGGTGTTTATACAAGGGCTGGTTTGTCTCTCCCAGGAGGTGAGGAGCAGCCGCCTGCACCCCGAGCAGCTCAGCAGCCTCGGGGCGCTGGTGTGTGACATGGAGCCAGAGACCATTGTGGCCTCAGATCCCAGCATCCTGGAGAACCTGAAGCTCTGCCCAGCACTGACCAGCGCCCAGCAGGATGCTCTCAACGCTTTGCTCCTCGGAGGGGGCACAGTGTATGGGTAAGGAGCCTCTGCCTGCTCTTATGGGGTGGACAATGAGCAGGAGGGATGGTGCACCCATGCGGATGCAGACTGGTCCTTCTCCCCACGGCTGCAGGGATCCTTCGAGCTGGGATTTACAGACTCTGCAAAATTTGGGGCCGCTGGTGCTGGCTTTGAACCAGACTACACTGAGCTTGGTGGCTGAGGTAAGCTCCCTCCTTGAGACCTCAGGACAAGTTGCCCATCAGCCAGGCCAGCCCTGAGGCTGCAGAACCCAGCCCCCTCTGTGCCCCCCTGGCAGGGAGCACGGGAGGCTTTCGTCAGGAGCATCGCAGCCACATACAGCAGCCAGGGACCTTCCCAGCGGGAGAAGTCCCTGACCTTCCTCAGGACTTTTGCAGCAGTGTCAGCTTCATCTCGTCCCAGGATGAAGAGGAGTACAGACAGTGAGTGTTTCACTTCACTGTGGCCACACCAGACCAGTTCAGAGCTCTCAGGGAAAGGAAAAAGTGCCCCTGTGCTGGTCAGCATCTGGGTGCTCCCAGGGAGGGGGACAAGAGTAGGCAGAAAGCTGTAGGATTCCCTTAAAGTAACTGGGGAGCTGGGATAGATGTCTTTACAGCAGACCAGGGTGTTTGCTCTTACCTGGGAGCAGAAATGTGGCAGCAGCAGCCGGGAAGGAGCTGGAGTGTGGGGATAAAACTCCTGGAGCTGGAGGGGAGCAGCGCCAGGGGGGGGATGCTGCAGGACTGGAGGATGCTCGTGTGGGTGATGTGGGAAAAGGTTCATTTTTAGTTGCCTTCAACAGGACAAAGCACAGGCGGTCTGCAGAAACATCACCGGGTTTAACTTTAAGGAATGAAAGCAAATGAGGCATCTTCATGGGCTAGGAGGACAATTCTCAGTCTTGCCTGGCAGGATAGCTTGAGCATTGTTACTGCGATTCCCTGTTCACTCACTGGGGCTCTTCTGAGGGGCTCTGGGACCCTGTGGCAGGACCAGAACCAGGTGGAAGGGGGAAAATACCATCTGCCTGATGTGCCCTCTCTGCCCACAGACTGCCCGTTCACCCCCATCACAGCCAACATCATCTCCAATTCCCTCTTAATCATTGACTACAGCACCAGTGAGCAGCTTGACCTCTGCCTGAGCAATGAGGTTTTAAAAGCAAACCTGAAGCCTCTGCTGGATCAGCCGCTCCCCTCGGAATACCTCTGTGTCGTGAAAAAAAAGCTGGAGCAGGTGATGGGTGCCACAGGGTGGGAGCCTCTGCACAGCCCCCCATGAGCATGGGCACACTCTGGGACAAACTGTGAGCTGGGACAAGCTGATGCACTCTGGGCATCACTGTCTGGGGTGGGAAAGGAACCTGAGCAGATCCTTTGGGAAGGATGGCTTCTGCCATCTTTTCCCTTCCCTGACCCTCTTTTCTGCCCCACTGGCCTGGCCCCACAGATTTACCCATCAGGGATCCCAGAGGACCAGCTGAAGCTGTTGGGTCAGCTGTCCCGCCAGTACACAGCAGAGGAGATCAGCCAGTGGCCGGTGATATCCGAAGACACGTTCTCAGCTCTGCTTGACCCCTCAGATGGCAACTGGAAGGCTCCTCAGGTAATGCCCTGGCAGCAGCAGGGCATGGGGGCTGGTGAACCCAAACCAAGACCGCTTGGTGCCCAAGCCCAGCTCGGGGCAGTGGCAGGGCCTGGGGGCAGCTTGGCAGTTTTGCAGCACACGTGTTTCTACCGGGAGCATCTTTGGCAACCATGGCAATTGTTGTTTCCCAGGTCCAGCAGCTGCTCAGCAGGTACCAGGCTGGGGGGGGCACCTTGACCGGGCCCTTGCTTCAGAAAATGGGTGGGAGAAACCTGTGTAACCTGCAGGAGGAACAGATCGAGCAAATACCTCCAGAAGCAATCAAGTAAGCCACTTTTTCGGGATGCTTTTCAGTCCTGCGAGGCCCTTGGGACCACAGGAGAAATGGATGGTGGGATGGCAGACTCCCATCTCCATTTCAGCTCTGCCCACTCACAGGCAGCACGGTGGCACGGCCACGTCCTGTGCCCAGCTGCTGCCTGAGCCACCGGCACCACGGGCAGGGATAAACCATTCATCTCCCCTGCCAACAACAGGGCTTTAGCTGTAGTTTGGGGTGGTGCCCCCAGCTCTAACCTATGACCCTCCCTTCCCCCCAGGACCGCAGGACAACTAGACATTTCTTCTTGCTCTCAAACCAAGAAGGACCAGCTCTACAGAAAAGCCAAGGAGGCCTTTGCTGACCAGGCTGGCACCACTGGGGGATATTATTGCCAGATTTGGCCATACCTGGGTAGGTGTTTTACCCTTCACCCTCCTTCCCACAGTGATGGAGGTTGGGTACCTCTTCCTCAGCCAGGGGGATTTACCCACACTGGAAACACATTTAGCGGTTTCCAGAACTCCTCCAAAAGTGTTGGAAGCATTTGCACGTGTCTAGGTGCCCCATGCACTTTCTTTAAGGTGGAGCTCCAGCAAAGGACCTGAAAGACTTGGCTAAAGCTGGCGTTGCCATAGATATGGATATAGACACCTTCCTTGCCCTAAATCCCAACGAGCTTCAGGTATGTCCCCACCACACTGCTCCTCTTTTCCTCACTGAAGGGCAGGGCTAGTTGAGGGCTGAACAGTGGGGTCTGAGGCTGCAGCCCCATCAAACCACCAAAGTGTCTGTTTTTTAAATCTTTTTACATTTTCTTTTGGAAGTTATTACTTGCTCCACAGTCCCACTAGTAGAACACCTTGTGGTGAGGCCAGCTGTGAGGGTGACCAAAGGTGGTGTTGTACGTGTGTTGCAGAAACTCAGTGTCATCGATGTGAAAAATCTACTTGGGGAAAACCTCCATTACCTGAAGGAAGCTGAAAATGAGACCTTGGTGATGAGCTGGGTGAAGAGACAGTCCCAGCGGGAACTGGACTGCGTCCTGGGAATTGGCCTGCAAGGGGGGGTGGAGGAGCCCAGCCCCACAGCCACCCCTCCTCACCCCACCACCTCGGCCAGTATCACCCCCGCAGCCACCATCTCTGTGCCCACCACCTTCCCCACTGTCCCCACCCCTGTTGCCATTAGCCGCCTCCCCTCCACTAATTCAAGTACCGACAGGGCCCCCACTTCAAGTGCTGTCAGCCCAACCCCCCCTCACAGCACTCCCCCACGCACTTACACCACTGCTTCCAGTTCTGCTGGGAGTCCCCCTGCCACCTCCACCACCCAACCTGCTCCAACCACCGACTCCATTGTCCCATGCTTCATCCACCAGTCTGCCACCCCAAATAAGGCCACCCCCCCTGCTGTCTCTCCCCTCACTACCATCCTTGCCACTGTTAACCCCAACGCCACCTCTCCCAGCTCTGTCCCACCCCCTGCTATCACACATGGGGCCACCACCAACACCAGCGTTGTTACTAACCTAGCTGTTACCACCTACAACACCAGTACCCCACTGGTGTCCCCAAACTCCCCAGCATCTGGGGTTTCTGTCAATCCTGCTCCTGTGACCCATAACACCTCCACACCGAGCACCCACAGTGCTCCCAGCACCCTTGTCCCTAATTCCACATCTGCACCTGCTGCAACTGCAGCCACAGAAATGAACCTCCCTTCCCATAAGCCCTCCTTGCCTCCCAACTCCACTGTCTCCACCCAAGAGAGTGTCGTCTCCTCAACGGCCAAGACTACAACATTGCCTTGCAAGACCAATGCCCCTCCAGCATTTCTTGGCCCCTCTTCTACCACCACCAGCAGTGAGACCACTAAAAACCCACCTGAAGGCATGCCAGAGCCACCAAGACCCACACCTGGTGGATACATCAACCTGCAACCTGAAGCTGGTAAGGCATGAATGTCTGAAGTCGGGATGAGTTTAGGAACCGATGGTGAGGCAGAAGTCTTCACTGACGAGCAGTAGCTGATCGGCCTTTTTCCTGGCCAGATTCAATCCAGTGCGTGGCTCTCCACGAGAAATCCCAAGTAGTTACTGGCTAGACAGGTAGTGATGTGGCTCTCCAGGGTGTCACAGCCCCTGGATCTGGACCACACTCCCTTCAGACCCCACATACTCTGCAAGTCTAGCAAGGTGCACCTGAAGATGTCACGCACAGCTCCCCTCAAGTGCTCTGCAGAAGGCTGGAGTCATTCCATGAATGCCAATGCACTGCACTGTTGTTCACAAGGCCAGGATATTGTGAACAATATTTCAGTGTCTTTGAACAGGTAGTGCTGTAAAAGCGCTAAGACCTGGTGTCATTTATCCTGACAGAGCTATGTCTGTAGCTTTAATGATTCAACAGCTTTACTCCTACTTTACGTGGGTGAAAGTAAGAAAACACTCAGTCCTGCTGACTGTTCATGGCCAGGAGACATTTGTAACTGGAGTGCAGGTATGGGCCATGTCACCAAAGGCAGGAAAGTGTTATCCTGCATACGTGCAATCCTGTGGGGTACCTGAATTCCAAAGCAGCTCTACTGCCCTCACAGCTCACGTGTGCTGCTTCTCTGGATAATCCAATTCTTTCTCACCTGTCTCCTCTACCCAGGATCAGGATCCAGACTCTCCTCCTGCCTGGTGCTCATACTGACGACAGCCTCACTGCTACGAGGGCTTCTCTGACACGGCCACCTCCAGCTCCAAACTCACTGGACCTCTCTTCATTTTCACCATCCTGTGAAATGGTGCTGGCAAATTCCCCGTGGAAGAGCAGAAACCCAGGAAAAGAATAGAGTTTGGCCATTTGATACCAGCACAGAACTTGCTTATTATTTTTGAGACTGGGCAGCGAAAGGAAGACACATATTTTTCCAGGCCAAAGAAGCCCAACAGGTACTTACTTGCTGGTTGTTCTACATGAAACAATTACCACCAATACCGACTGGTCTGACAACGCATTAATGCTGACAGTGGGCCCAGTTCTGCCAGCCCGACTCGCACTTTTACTTCTAAGCAGTCCCACTGGGATCTGTTGAAACAGTGGGACAACTCAGGGATTTGAGTTACTGGCCATTGCAAAAGAAGCAGAATATGGCCCAGCAACATCAGCTCAGAGATCCACAAAATTCCATTTAACTTGTTTCATGAACTTAGGAGATTTTTGATGAAGATTTGTTCAAACTACGCAAGGCCTTGTTAGAGGGATAATTGAGGATAGTTTATCTTGATTACTGTTGCAATGCTATATAATAAAACATCAATCAACTTTGGTTTTCCTAGTTAAATGTGTTCTTTGATGTATTTAGTGCTTTGTACTGTAGTTTTTCTAGCTGCCTTAAACCTAAGCAGTTTCTACTTCTCATGTTCTGACTTTCTTCATTATCTGGTGTCTCCTTCACCAATAGCTCTAATACAAGAGAGTGTTTCTCCCTCCAACTTGCAGACGATCTACCTTCTAGTTTTATTCTCCACAGGCTGAGGCGATTCTTGCATGCCATTTGTTGAGAGTGAATCAAGGCACAAAGAAACAAATCAAGATTTTAGTCAGGTGAAAATGTTAAAAAATCCAGACTGTCTTACACTGCGCTCTCTCCCACCCTTTGCTAGCTCCCCAGCACCCCAGGATGTGGGCAGTGGGGTAGTGTCTCTCTCCAGTGGAGTGAAGTGAAGGACAGACCAAGCTCTCTTGTTCTCTTCCTGTAAAGCACAGACAATAAACATTTGTAATGTCTTTGCAGACAAGCTCTCCTCCTGGGGGAAAAGGAGGGTTTCAGGGGCTGGATGAAGGTTGCACTGAAGCTGTTTGACAGAAATTCCCAATGGGTGGAAAGTAAAAGTGTTTAAAATTTTATATGAAGTTCTTATACCTTTCCTCTGAGGAAGCTGAGAACAGCCTCAGCTCTTTAGTGCTGAGTAGTCAATGCCAAAGAAAAGGAAAAGGCATGTCTGGGGTTTCTGACCATCTAATTTGGACTGATACCTGCAGACATGAAGGTACAGGCAGGATGAATGAAGAGACGACGACAGCAACTCATCAATTTGCTTCTGACATTCTTTACTTAGTTCCATTATTTCTTTAGAATAAGCCAGAAAACTTCACTCCCACTCAGAGGCCTCAGCAGTGTCAAGAAACCAGGCTCTTTGAGAACTGGAACCGTGAACATGTAGATCAGCCAATTTGCTCACCCTTAAACCCACCAGGGCTGCGCAGTAAAATATTGACATTGTGTTGCAGTAACATGGCTGGGGCTTACCTGGGCTTAGCCTGTATAAAAGACAAAGATCCTGCTCTGAAGAGTCTGAAATTTTCCCTTCAGACAGAAATCTGGTAGTTTTTTGGGTTTTTTTGAGTTACTTGAAAGACAAAGAACCCACAAGGGAACCCTGGGCTGCATAATAGTTGCCTGCTAGCACTGAGCACCCCCTCACCCGCCACCCCAGGCATGGCTGTCCCCAACAGGCCTCAGAGTAGGTCACAGGCGGGTCCTCCTCATCTTGCTTTCTCTTGAGGAAAGATTTTCAAGACAAAACAGACATCACCAGGAAACTGATCAGCAGAGCAGGCAGGAGGTTGAGTGTCATGGCCACGGGACCCAAGGAGGCCGAGGACGGCGCTAGAGGAAAGAGGGAGCATCAGTGACAAGAAATCAAGGATTGAACTGTTTAAAGCACAGTACTCAGCAGTCCCAACAATACATACACTACTATTGGGGCGGGACAATGTTGATGTAGCCTTCTTGTATTCCCCCAGTGAGTGAAACATTCAACTTATCCAGTTCTGATTGTCGCTGCCTGCGGACCCACTCCTTGATGGGGGACTGGTTTTGCGATTTGTGCAGATCGCGAATATTTACCCCCAGCAAGTCCTGAACCTCAGGAATTGTCAGGCTCTAGGAAAAAGCAAAGAGCAAGAATTATGGATGTAAACGTAGAAATGGAAATAATACCTCTGGCCAAGGAACCAATGAGGTTTCTATTTGCAGAAATGTGAAGTACAAGGAAGACAAACTTCTGGTAAGTGATTTCCATGGGGACAAACTGCCCTTAAGTTAGGGGAATGAACACGATGGTTCTTCAAGACTATTTCTGTTGCTCTCTGATGACAAGTCTCCTACACTCAAGTGGGAGCCCAAATCACTGGGCTTTCTTCCAAAGTTTATTATATTACTGCTAACACTCTCATCAGAAGGTTTGTCACATAGCTGTGGACCACAGTCTAAAGGACACCTGTTCTCTGCTCCTGCCACTACTGCTAGGAGAACCTGCTCCAAAGAAATTCCCCAGCAAGACTGGCTTAGCTTCTATGTATGACTACAAATTTCATTCTTTAAGAAGTTTCAGGCCAGTTCTACACTTTCTGCTGGTCTATCATCATTCTGAATTGGATGGAGCAACTCCTGATTTACACCAATGGACAATGAGACCAAAACCAATTGCTTGGCATAACATAAATACAAGGAATCAAACCATTTGAAGATTCAGCTCACCAACAAAGAGTCTCTTCTTAGCTGTGCTAAAGTACTGACTTCCATGTTCACACCATCCTTGCTTAGAGCTCTGAGATCCACACCAGGAGCACCCCCTGGGACCAAAAAGAGAAAGTATATCAAAATAAGGAGGACAGCCCTTAAATGAGCAGTGTTGTGCACCTGTATAAGCCAGGGGTATAAAGATGTCTCCAAAGTTTATGAGGCTGGGGCTGCTCACAGAGCGAATTCCAACTACAACGTATACGGATGCTACTTCATTTTGCTGGGAGGTATTATTGTGTTGGCTGTTAAACTAACCTGTGACATTGCCAGATGCTAGACAGAGAGGTAAGAAGAGTTTGCTCAGACTGTGAATAAATTCTTGGCTTAACAGGGAAAAAAAACCCAGTTCTGTGACACGGAAAGGGGCTGTGAGATAAGCGTTAAGCCTTAGCAGCTTGATTTCTTGTGGATCTCACAGATCTTATTCATCTCAGTGATAGTTTGACAATTGATGTGGACAATCTACAACCTGGAGAAGACTGAAACTCTTAACAATCTCACTTTGAAAATTCCCAAATCTTAGATGGTATTTGATACCCCTTCAGCTTCTGGCTAAGACCTCTCTCTCTTTTCCCATAATACACCGTTCTTTCACCTACCTAGATATGGTTCAATAAGCTCATAGTATGCAGGTAAATAGTGCTGGTCTGAGAAAGCACGTTTTGCTTTAGCATATAAGATGTCTTTTGTAGTCTGTGAACAGGCTGAAAGATTCAGGGATGCCAGCCTGCGGAAAAATGAAAATTTAGGGAGAGAAAAGTTCTTGTTATCTTCAACTTCAACAAATCTCAAACTATTCTGAGTAACTCTCTGGGATTCTCTACATAAGACGGGTGACACCTTCTTCCCAGGAGATAGAAGAGATACGGAGAGAAGTTATGAAAAAAAAATAATGGCTTATAATGATACGTCTTCTAACTTATGATGACTCTGATGGTGCATGATAAGTTTCTGGATTTGGAAAGATGTAGTTAACTAATTTAATTTAGCATTCTTTCAAATGAATTGAAATTAAATTTAATTAACTCTGTTTTCACTTTAGATAAAAGCATGCACACAGACAACATCTGTTGTCAGCTGAGCTGCAATAAAGAGAGTTGGATTGCAAATCTGAGCCCTTCCTGGCAGGATAGAGAACAGAAGGCTTTTAAACCTAGACACAAGTACAGGGTACTAAGTTGCTTCCTGCATTTCCTTTCACTGAGTGGAAAGAGAAGGAAAATAAATTTGCTGATGGGAAAGCACTGTTACAAAAAGCCAACGGCATCACAACATTTGACTCACTTCAAGCTGTTGGGGTCTATCATGTTCAGCTCAGTCACATTTAGAAGGCACGTGTATCTCGTACCAATTGCGCTCAGTGCAGTGGCATTCAAGGCATTTCCCAAGCCAACATATCTTCTGATTATTGCAGAAGCCTAGAAACACATTTAATTTTTTTCAAAAGTTAACTTGAATCAGAATTTACTTTTTCATCCTTAAAAGAAAAACAAATGCATTCATTACAAAATTAAAATTGAATAATTTCAAATATAGTTGTTTGGACCTCAAGGATGGGCCAATCATCTTTGAACACACTAAGCCAGTCCTAGACCGGCAGTTCCCAAACCAGGAAGGAAACACGGGCAGGAAAGCAAACCCAAATCCCTACCTGAGCATCAGCAGGCTGGTATTTTAGCAAGTCAGCCAGTGTATCTGCTGAAGTTATCTTCCATTTGGAAACATCCCCAGGGCCGATTAAAGAAACAAGGGGGCCCAGTCTGGAGAGCAGATGTTCAGGATACCCATCAGGATATGTCTGTGGAAAGACTGTTGTTACTGCTATGAACGCTCATTATCATGCCCGTGCTCACGAACTTATGCCTTTTGCAAAACTGATGTGGAAAACCCAAAAGGTCTGCAAGGAATAAGAAAATAGTGAGATTCCATGAGCACATCTGTCCTTTTTCTACTCAGGCAAGCAGGTCCTGAGGGAAGGAACAAAACCCAAAGCACTGTGAACTGACTCAACACAGACCCCAGTGGGCAGTTTGCCCTGCAGTGGTGAAGACTAATGGAATACTGGGCTCCCCCAGCAGTGGCACAGCCAGTAAGTCCAGGGAAATTATTATTCCCTTCCATTTGTTTGGCACTTGCAAGACCCCATCTGAATACTATGTCCAGAAAGACAAAAGTCTAGCAAAGACTAGCAAGTCTAGCAGAGGGCCACACTGGTCAGGAGGGCAGAGGGCCACAACACAAAAAGTAGGGTAGTGGGATTGAGAAAGACGATTTTTTTTTTAGTCTGGAGAAGACTAGACAAAGATTTTATTGCTGTCTTCAACTATCTAATGGGAAATTATAGGGAGTATGAAGCCACGCTCTTCTCAGCGGTGCACAGTGAAAGGATGCACAGACAACGAAAATTCTGATATTAAGAAATACATATTTTCATAGTAAAGGTGGTCAAACACTGAAAGACAAGCTCAGAGAGATCATGGAGTCTCACTTAAACTCAACTTAAACTCAACAAGTTGTCCCTGAGCAATCTCATCGATAGATAATTTGACATTTTTCAGCCCAGCATTACCTCATCCAAACGCCTCTTCAGCACAGCTAATTGCTGAACACTGAAGGCATAGGTCAGTATCTGAGGAAGGTGATTATCCAGAGAAACGTTCCTCAGGCAAATATGTAACTGCTCAGCTGTGTACTCAATAGGCATCAAGTCACTGTTAAGAACCATCTCCGTTATCCGCTTCTCAGGTGGACAACCTGTTGAAGCAATTACCAAATCTGCTCAGTGTTAAATTCCTTTACTTCAAGTTTTGAATGCTCCCTTGCTGGAGACAGACAGGTATGCAATCACAGCACCCTCCTCCTGGGTGACCTGCCACCAGGTGTTTTGTAATTCAACTCAGAGACGTTTAGAGACACCCACAAGCACGAGGGTCAACCCTGACACCAGGGGGAATGCTGGCATTATGGATCAGAGGAAGTTCCCGTACCATCAGCACGCTTATGCCTAGTAGGCAGAAGTTCTTCAACAACGGTGCCCAGCTCTTCCCTTGACAGAGGTGAATCACGTGCAAAGTTTTTCATCCAAAGAGTTAAAGTATTCTGCAAGGAAAAGATTTCATCAGGGGGACATTCACTGCAGTTTTGGGCATACCACTAGCTTAACAAGTCACTACTCACACAGGTGAGAACTTCACTGTTAAAGCACTAAGAGCAGCAAACCTGCTGCTATAGGCCTGGAGGATCTTTCCCTGGTGAGCCAAAGGCAAATTTCTTAATGTTTAAGCTCTACCGTATCCCATGCCCCATAAATGATTTTACCTCCTCACAAAGCATCATATACAGTTGCTTTCCCCCTCTGGCACTCTTCTGACAGTTACAGGAAGAGGACTGACAACTATCTAGATTTGCAGTTCCATGCTGTCAGCTTGATCAACTCTCACTTCTCATAGACCATCCAACCCTTTTGGCACCACAATTTTTAAACGAAGGTGCTACTGAAAACATACCAGCTGAACAACTCCTGGTATATTTCTTCCACACTGCAGGACCTAGAAGTGCTTCCCAAACTTCCCACACCTTGGGGAATAACTCACCTTGGGGATCTTCTTGAAGATGCTGTGATCAAACACAGGAATCAATCCACTGAGCTCATTCAAGGTAAAAGCTGACCATGCTACAGGAGGCCTGCATACAAAAATTAGCAGGGATGAGCTTTCAAGGAAGAAGAAGAAGAACAACAAAAAACTCCACTTGAAAAGCTGCCAGGATTATGTCTTTGTAACATCTAAAGTTAAGAAAACACAAGACGTAAATCCTATGTCAAACATTTCCTGTTACACAAAACTTCATTCCACCGGAGCAGGAGTAATTGTTAGTAACATACAAAAGGGCACCTGGATGAGAAAATGACATTTAAGATGCACATCGTTATTTTCTTAAGCATGAAACCCAAAGAATATCTATTGCTTACTATCACCCAATTCAGTGCCAAGATCTCAGGGCATTTGACTTGGGAAAGGGAAATATTTTGCCTCCCTGGACAACGCCTCTGCTAGAGCCAGGGATTTATCAAGTATCTGTCAGTTTGACAGGAAGAAACAGATTATTTTCTGAAAGTGAATGGCTGACAAACAGCTAAGGCCAACCTGTGTTCATCAGCACAGCCTCAGAGAAGTTTGGTTCATGAAAAACAGACCAGAGGAAGGGCTTTTATAACTAAAGCAGGTGAGAAGTGACAATACATTTTCCAGTGGAATTCCAGCCAAAGTTTTCAGCTGATGTTGAAACAAAAGAACATTAAATATCCAATATGAAATTCAAAAGCAACAAATTATTAAAATTTTTTGATCAAGCTGGTTGGCTGGAGGTCACCCAAGTCTTAATAGGACAATCATTTGGTTTAAGGGAACTGTTTTGCTGATGACCAGAAGAAAAATTCATACCCAAATGTTGTGTTGCCACTGCTGATGACACTCCTAATAGCCTCTTCTTGATCAGGTAGGAAAGAGTGACACTGGCTTAATCGCTTCAGCAAATTCCCACCAGAACTTCTAACATATTCTCCACCCAGGTCACAGACCAGACGTCCCAGAATCTCTGCATTTTCCTCGTTTACTCGTGTGCCAGAAATTTTCTGAAATAATACAAGACAGAGGCGTTAAACAGAACTGGATGCCACTGCAGAAGAGCACTCCTGCTCCTGCTGATGGTTGACAATGCCATGTTCTCCCCAGCCTTTCACAGAGCTGTCCCTGACCACGTACCAAACATTCCAAAGCTTCCAAGAGGAGCTGTTTCCGCTGAGACGACTCCCTTTGCAGAACATCAAGATTTGCTTTCCCGATATTAGCAAAGTACTGCCTACAGCTTCCTGTGGCTGCATAGTCTGCAGGACTAGAAAGACAAATACTCCATGAATTCTAGTGAATGATATCAACCAGTTGGACAGGTTCAAGGCTGCCCAACATATACTGTGTCCAATACAACATCTTCCATATCCACAGACTAAACTCTATGTGGTTGTTGTTCCCAAAGATCCTAGTCCACAATTTTTAAAAATTCATTTTCACCTTAAGGAATCTATTGCGAGATTCATTTTAAAACTGCTCAAGATTAGGATACAGAATCAGTGGGCAGCTACTGGAACACAGAAATCCACTCTACTCTCTGTTTTCTTTGATGTTGTAAGGGAAAAGCACATTCACAGAAGCCAGAAAGTACAAAACTGGCATACCGGTTTCATATCCAAACAGACATATTGAAAAAGAGCTTCACAGTGTTGACATTAATATGATGCTTGGTTGAATCTGAAAGGACCTTAAAGTGCTTTTGAAAGCTTTCTGCAATCTCATTTTTTTTCCCCTCTGAGGAGGCCTGAGGAAGTTTGAAATACGCATTGAACACAAAATAGTCATTACCAACTAGGTCATATGGTAATACCTCCTTTTCCCAATAAGCACTAAGGTAACAACACAAAACCCATAGCATAGTTACCTTAAAAACAGCAAGAGGTCTTTAGGATAGTTGTCTAAATCCTTGGGAACCCCATGCAGTGTCACCACCTTCACTAAGCAACTCAGCTGAAAGGACACCATAGTTTAGATGTAAGAAAAAAAACAGCATGAAAACATAAGAAAAAAATAAAACCAATGGAAAGATTTTACTCTGCTCCAAAGTAACTAAAAAAAAAGGACAACAGAAATCAGAGGTTTTGGTTTCCAAGAAACCTAGCCAACTGGGTTTTGACTTCTCCTCTCTGTGGGAAAATTCAGAACTGTGGGATTGAGACCCAGGACCAGTTACATTCTGAACAATCCTCATTGTGATCTTCATGACACCACCAAACATGGCATTTCAAAATATGGGAACTGACCTGGCCTTCTCCCAGCTTGACTTTCTTCTTCTTCATGACTTTGGCCAGCTCCTGAAATCTTCCTGCTCCCATCCCATTGGCAGCTGCACATGTGAAGCCTTGGAGGACTGACTGGGAAAGCCTGCACAGTTACAGAAAGCAAATCAGAAGGGCAAGGACTTCAGGACAAAATTCAGTGCTGATCTCCCACATACATAATGACAATTACAGCAGGCACAAACCTAACCCATTCTCAAAGTTTAATGCTCTCCAAACTCCATTCCCTCAAAACTGCAAGCCTTGACCCATGTGGGAGATCAAGAAGCCATCACTGGTCAAATAAACACAATCTATAGACTCAGAAGTAGAACTGCAGGGACAAACACTCCATCCCAAGTAACTATTGCTGGGTCCTGAATGACAAGATGAGTCTCCTCCCTGTGTTTTCAGCACATGCCACACAGAAAGTGAAATGGAGTCGTGCAGATCCTCATCACTGAATGTAGTTTGCACAGCCTGGGATTGCTCAGGGAGAAGTCCTTAAAACTTCGATTACTTTCTATATGGAAAAGCTTCATTGTGAAATCAGCAGGACACTCATGTTGAGTTGACTCCATTGTTTTTCCAGATATATATCAAGGTTTTCATGATTTTTCATCTCAAATAGGAGAGCTGACGAAAGACTTCTATCAGCCCTGCTAAATTTAATGCATGGAATAGCACTGTGGAAGACTGACACATTCTCCAATTAGAAACACCTCCCACAGAGGCAGTCAGAAGTGGGGTTCCAGGTGCAGTCTCAGCCAGCAACATCATTTTGGAAAGCAAGTGTGGTTTATGAGTATATTTTGCAGCCAACAGCCTGGTAAAACTTGATGCTACGTGCCTGTGTTTGAGTTTGCATATTTCCCATCTGTTGCTATGGATTGAATACGGTATGTCTGCCATACATACCAAAGGAAACATGGAAACTGCAATCAAAGCAAACACAAACATGGAAAATGGAAAGGAGAGGAAAAAAAAAAACACTACCTGCTGAAGTCAGGCTCCATCCTTATCGCATCACTGAAAAACATGGCAGCCTGTGGAGCAAAGCCAAAGGGTCAATGGTTCCCCATGCTCTTCTGCAACATTCACCTGTACTTCCAGGCAGATTTGCAGAGCAGCCACTCAAGCTCTGTAGAGAGCAAGACTCACAGTGAGGGGTAAGAAGGACATAAGTCACGAGCATATTACCTGTTCTCGAGTCCACATTTTACTGTTGAGATCCTGGATATTGGGCTTCTCTTTCCCAAAAACAAGCAATGATTTTGGAATGTAACTGGCCAGAGCATCAGGGACGTATTTAACCAGGTCAGCAGGGTGGCCTACTCTGGAGTAAATCTTAAAACAAAACAAACCAAAACAAAGCGTATCATTCAAACACTGTGGCTAAAATAAACAATTGCTGGAGAAGAAATGATAAACTGGAAAGAAGCCAGGCAAATTCCCCTGCTGATCATCTGGGCATTTCTTGGAGAACTCATGCTATGAAATGTTTCCTGTTTGACATAGTCATCAGACTAGGAGACCTGTTTAGAGCTAGTACCTGGGGTCCTGATGAATGGGAACAGTTCTTTCTCTTACCAGTTTCCCACCTCCTGGTTTTATGCCCTGAAAAGGTTTAACAGGTCAGAAAGGAGGGACGTGTCTTTCCTCTCTGCCAAAGCAAACAATGTCTCAACTTTCTGAAGGCACGTCACAAAACAATCTGGTGGTGAATGTTATTTTCCTAACGCTTCACACGGAGTCCTGGCTTCCCCACTGACCTGGGACACGCTATAGGCAGGGCCTCTGGTGCCAAGCACAGTTCAGAGTCTTTCCTACCAGAAGGGAGATGAATAACAACAAACTTGAATGCTACACATGCACTGTGAAAGCTAAAGTCATGGCAAGAAAAAAGGTAAAGAGGTGTCCGAATCCTACACAATCACATGGGGGGATGAAATACTGCATTGCAGGTGAGCGAGCAGTCTACCCTAAAAAGGACTTCGTAAGTCATCTTCCCTTCTCACATTTCTCACTCCAAACCATGTTAGTATCCTTTCTCTGAAAGCATCTTTTCAAGTCAGTGGAGAGTAGCTTCCAGGACTACCCCATAAAACAACTGTCTCTTCTGCCCTTGTCCCCAGGAGACTCAGCAGGACACGGTGGCTGGTTGTCAAGGACACCTACACAGGCAAGGTGACAGGGACTTGTGATGCTTGTCCTGCTGCACACTCTGCTTGGCAATGACAGACACCCCCAAGGGAATGCTGTCTGGGTGTGCGGGTGTGTGTCAATGCCTGGCCCCAGGTAACCAGTGTTCTTAGCTGTGAGTCACTGGAACTTTGCTAATTTATGACGCCTGAAGAGAAAACCAACATCACCTTTTCCACAAATATCCTTTTCAGAGAAGAGGGCAGGGTCTCCACATGCTGAACAAACTCAGGCAGCTTAATGGCTTCCAAGATCACATCTGGAGGCAGACTTCGAAGAGTGCTGCTGTTGAGGCCAGCCACCAAGCTCCCCAGCTTTGCCAGGCTCTGTCCATTTGGGATCTGAAAGATAACACATGCAGGCACGAGAATGCAAAGGACCAAACATCACTTGCTGGCAGCTAGCTGTACCCAGCCAGCTACACCAGCGTGAGGTGCATTTGTGGACCTTATCTTTTATACCTGATAGCCAGAGCTCAGCAGTTTGTTAATAATGGTGCTGGACTGCTCAGCATTCCAGCCACGAACTTCACCCAGGGCAGAAATAGATGCTTCGAGGTCTCTATCACTGATGCCATTTTCAATGTCAGATATGGACAGCCCAACTGCAGCCTGGCCCAATGACTGCAGGATTGTATGGTTGAAATGCTCGAATTTTCTCACCAATGAGGACGCAACCTGAAAATATTTCACACAGAGAGAAAAGAAAGTCAGAGCAGCAATGAAGTGAGTCTACAGTATCCTATGGACTTTGGATGTCTTAAATCAGTGGACTTTGTGCCTCAAACTTCTGCGATGAAGCCTGTTGATGGACTGCCTCCTCCCACTAGGATTTTGCACATCATGAAACACCAGCCAGATGCTACAATAAAAAAGTAAGATTGCCTACAGGAGCGTACACAGGAGGAGGCATAAGAGTTGATCCTCAAGTCTAACAAAATTTTATCTAGGTGAATGAAGAACTGAGTCATGGGGCTGGACAGGAGATTACCTGCAGTTCCTCTGTTGATCTTCCTCTCCTTACTCCTCTGCGTGTCAGGTTCAATGGGCAGTTCTTACTAATCCTCTGGGCCAAGCTCAAAGCATCATCTCTGCTCAGGTTGCTCACTGCCGAGGGGCTCAGGTAGCAGAGAAATCTGTCTGGGAGACTGCAGGGGGGAGACAAGGGGGAGAAGCTGCCAGTATGACAGACAGAGGCTCTGACAGATCTTTCCCTTTTTTCCCCCCAAAGGATGCTCTTTTCTAGTGCACGTTTTCCCTGGATTCACTTTAGCTCTGATGGTGCTGACACTCCTGTTTCCAGAGAGCGCTGCTGTGTCAGGCAAAACTGCACAAACATGAAAGACATGCTGTAGGTCATTAGTTGGTGGCTGGTACTGCATGATGATCATTTCCCAAGATTTGGAATTTTTTAACTGGCCTTCCCCGAGACTAAGTGCAATGCAATTATTTGAGGAACAGAAAAATGCTTTAATGTTTTCATGGAAGCAGCCAGCAGAATCACCTCTCAGCAAACTTTTGCTAAGTCACAGCACCATGCTAAACTGTAAGCCAGGCAGGAAAGTCAGGTCAGGTCTCGTACCTTGACAAGGGAAAACCAGGTCCAGAGGTGAGCAGCGAGGTGTAGTATACAGCTGTCTCCCGGAGCAAGGTGAGGTTGCTGACCATCTGTATATTGACTGGATCCCTGGCAAATTTTTGAAGCTGAGGGTTTTGACATGGGGAAAAAAAAAAAACAGAAGTAATTTAGATGGATATTTTAATAATGACAGTCACGAGAGACAGACTGAACAAACCTCACTTTAAGCAATAAGGGTTTTTTCACCTGGCTTCAAAGTTGTGAGGAAATTTATTTTTTGTTTTCCAGTAATACACTGGGACCTTGGTTTTTTTATCTTTGCACTCCAAGGGCACGGCAAGCCTCTCACTGTATGACTGCTGTAAGGCACAAAGGTAGGAGAGCTGCTAAAGGCCATAGTCCTGCTCCTATAGCATCCCTCACACATCGAGTCATTCATTAAACCAAGCCCAGTCTTGAGATAAAATTTGGGTTTACTCCCCTTATTCACTCCAGTTTGCCTTTTGCAGAATCACCTCTGTGAAATCAACTTCTGTGCAAGCACCTCTTATCACAAGAAATCACAGTGGGACAGGGGAAAAATAAGAACTGAAGTGACTGTTCACCATAAATAAAGAGAAATGCTCCTGTTAGCAGCATCTCCATGAATTTTGGTCAGGGTGGGGATGACCTCCCAAGCACAGAGTATTTTGCACACTGTGTGTTCTTAATCACCATGATGAGCCTGCACTTACTGTTGGCTCATCCCAAAAAAGCTGCAAGTCTCCAACAGTAGCATGTTCCAAGAAGGATCCAAGATAATTTTCAAACCAAGCAGTGGAACTCAGGCCTGGAACAGTAGCGTTGTAGCATTTCTGGTTTGATCCTGCAAAACAGGCAGACACCATCAAACTACAGACTCTCATGGCAACCAGTGGAGACTGGAGATTTCCAAATGCACAGCAGGCTTCAGCCTATCAGAGAACTCAGACAGCAGAGAGCTCCCCAAGAGCCTCTGATGACATACATATGCTCAAATCTGTGTGTCTGTGCATTCCCTAGATGTGGGACAGGACAGATGCCTCATTCTTGCACAACCCTCCAAATATTTCATCACCAGTCTCTTTCTTCCTCCCTTCAAATCTGCCAAAAACTTTTTGCAGGACATTGAATTTCTGCATGCAAGCGACTGTCTGGAGACAGGGGAGTGTCTGACCCTTTCTGAGCTAATTCTGAGCTGAATTCTTTAGCTCTCAGACGCAAACCCCACACTGTTCTTTCCCAACAAAAAGCAGTAAATGCCATTTGCACAGGATGTAAGTCAGCACAGGACTGACTGCGCTGATTTATAAAACTCTGGATTAATAAAGCCTTCAGACAGAGAAAGGACTCCTGATACTTCTTGTCACTGTCACGTTTCCAGTCTATCTCCATTGAAGAGACAATATAAATTCACAAAAAAATCTGCGAAACCTTATCCCTGTGACAGATTGCAGCTATGTTGCAGCATGTATCAGCGGCTTACAGAATTCTGTTGTGTTTTAAAAAAAAATCAAGTCATTTACCATCTTGGATGAGAAAGTATTTGATCCCAGTGTAAAGATTCCTCTGTTCTTCCACAGGAAGGTCAGGATATATGCCATTCAGGGCAGCGACTCTAAAAATGGATAAGAAAGGCAGACATCTCAAACACAGATTAAGTTAAACCTGTCAGGGTTGGATTCTCACAGAAACTGCTGTTACTATCAATCACATCCTTTTTCAAAGCTACCATTGTGACCTCCCTCCATAACAGTCCCCATGATCACCCAGGGTCATGAGGACCAGTTACAGAGTGAGCAGGAGTGTTATGAAGTCTTGGAGGGAGCTTCTCAAAGACCCCACCCAGGCCTCCACCAGTTCACAGCATTTACAGGACTGAGACCCTTGATGTAGAGTGAGGACCACTTTCCTATCTCAGCAACACGGGACTGAATAATCCTTGTGTTCAGCACTTACATCTTCTGAAACGCATCGCAGAACACGTTTTTGGCATGAAGGCAAGCAAAGACCTCAGGTTCGACCAGGAATGACTGAAGCCCCTCGTGGACCCACTGATACAAAATGGGTGGACTGTCAATATCAGGTACTTGCAACATCTTCTCCCACAGGCCATTAATGAAGATCATGTTCCACTCAAGAGAAAGAGGCACGTGAGAAAACTGAAGGCAAGAAATGAGAAGAAACACATGAATTCAAGTGAACACGGCCTTCTAAACAAACATTAACATAAATCCACATGGATCTGAAGACTATGAACAGAATCACTCCTAGCAATAATCTCATCTCTGGGCAGTGATTCTCATCATAGCAGTATTTGTGCACTTCAAGCACAGAACTCTACTATGCTGGTGGAGGCCCATTGATTGAAATAGCGTCCTTTTTAAATTAGGGTGATGATAAGGTAAAAAATAAGGTAACGTTAACTAAAGCCTCTCACTGGTATCGATCTACAGGTGAACAACCAGTTGGAGACGTGATACCCACCCGCTGGCTGAATGCAGTCAGGGCAGCTACAAGCTTCTTGTCATCATATTTGGAAAAGAGGAGAACAGAGTACTGTGGATCCATAACACTGGCAGGTTTAGGGGTAAGGCAAAAATATAAGGATATGAGGAAATCATCCTGAAGGTTCTGGAGCCAAGCACTCTGAAAAGGAAAAGGGGAAATCCATATAGATTTAATAAAAGGTGTGTCATTCTTGGAGACACTGCAGTACACAATCTCCTTCAGGTCTGCTTCACTAGCTCACCTACATGTGAGTGTTCAGCACTGTAAGGTGATGAAACCTGTTGACAGGAGAGTTGGAAGAAAGTCCAGCTTGAAGTAAGTCTAAACATGCCCAGTTCCAAATGCTGGATCCTTCTGTTGCCTCATCTGTGCTCCCCCCAGGCAAAAAGCGGCTTTAAAAACCTTTAATCAAAATGGTTTCCCACCAAAAAAAAAGGCCACTTGATCAAAGTGGAAACTTCCATAAGAAACTTACTCATTCTAGAAGCCTTTTTCAATGGGAAAAAAAAAGAAAAGCTGACCCAAAACCACCACCACCACCTCCAACAACAAAAACAACCAAAAAGTATTTGAAGAAATTACATCTTTTTGGTAGAAACACTTGTAGGAAAATACAAATATTTGTCAATTTTATTGTAATTAGTGGCAGCACAGCAACTTTGAGATAATGACAAAAGCAGGCAGGAAAGTAAACCTGAAATATTCCAGATGATCTTTTCCACACTACAGCCACTTTTTATTGAACTCATAAATGTTTTACCCTGACATACACAGGTTACTGTCATGCAGAGAATTGTTTCAACACTACAGGGCCAGTTTCTAGCAGCCAATTAGTTCTGTAAATCTCCCTTGTCCCACCTTCTCATTTGAGAGGTTTGGAAAGGACAGCATCCCCACTTCCACAGACAGCCCCAGAAAGGTCTCCACTTGGTTTTGCCTGGGAAGGTGACACTGCCACAGCTCGGTGCTCTGAATGGGCCCTGTGTTCCTGTGTGTGTAACCCCATCCCTTCTCTCAGTCTTGTGAAGGAAACCTTGGCAACCCAGATGCAAAGCCTGTACAATGCTTTGGCCATTCCATTCAGAGCCAACAGTGGGACCACTTTTAGAAGTGGCAGAAATGGCACTATTGCCATGGAAAACAAAACACCAGCCCATGAAAAGGAGGAGAATGATGTTACCTGTGCACAGGCATATTGACCAAAAGTGAGACTGCAAGGGGAGGCTTGGCCACGGGCTACCTCAAGAACCATCTCCTGGCTGACACTGGTGGGGAAAAAAAAAGCAAAGACATCACCCCCAAGTCATCTGCCCCAGAGCTGGGAGCTGGGGACAGAACTGGCTGGGAGCTGGCACTCTCTCTGCAGGCACAGATGTGGAGCAGAGGTGCCCATGCCCAGGCAGTCAGTGAAAGGTGTGTGACTGCCCCTGATCACATGCTTTTTTATTCGTTGGAGTTTTGTTCATCTGCAGCAGGGACAGCTATTAGTGAAGAGTCCAGCCCACCCATTAAGGAGCAGGAGCAATGCCAGGCAGCCCTAATGATGAGGCATAGCCCACAGAATAAATATAGAAGAACAAACAGACAGCTAGACAGAGAATCAGAATTATTCGCTGGGACCATCTGAGAACAGGGAGAAATCAAGTTTGATGAAGGTTTGAAGAGGATCTGTTTGAGTCTTAGCCCCCACCACCAGCCAAGTTGAGCTCAGCGCCAGTGCTAAGGTTCTTTGAGCAGTAAATCCCCCCACGTCAGGCTGGTTGACACACCAGGGACTTGCCCTGCTTTTCTTTGTCCTGCAGAGACACTGAGCCCCAGGAAGGCATTTTTCCTTCACTGTTTCTATGAGTGCAATTAGAGCCCTCCCAGCTCACAGGCAATCCTGGGACTTTGCGTGAGAAAGATGCTACACGTAGTTTCAGAGGCTTCCTGATACCCGAACTGACATCCCCAACAATCCTGTATCACTCCCAAGGAAAATGCTGCCAAGATAATTTGCTGACAGTTCACATACCTTTCCACTGAAGCACACACAGCAGATTCTGATACCCAAAAAATAAAAAAAAAAAAAAGAGAGACAGACAAAGATAAGGGAACTGTGACAGGAGCACATATACAGAACTACATCTGAAACTTCCTTACAGAAATGACTTGGTAAGAAACTCACCATTGACAGGGGAGCTGGAGCACTGCACCAGGAGAAAGAGAGAAAGATGTTCTTATCATGCAGTTACAATGGTAACACAACATTATTTCTGATCACTGCATATGGACAAGCATGTTTGCTGCCACCACCTGTATTTGGATCTGGCCTGAAAACACAAAAGTGCCCAGGTCCAGAGCACCCATCCTGCCATGCTAGGTAGTTGCCACCTGCAGAATTCCCACCAGTACTGGCTCTGTACTTCAAACAGCTAGAAATTGCAGGGTTATGCAAGTCCTCCCATCACTCAGGCATGAGAGCCGATGGGATGGACTGTTCTCCTGATGATTTGAGTGTGATCAATGAGTGTCACCTTCATTGAAATGCCTGGAGATAAGCTTGCGCTGAAGCCCTGGAAAAACCCAGAGAAGCCAGCCCCACTCCACTCACTGCTTGGGGGACAGGAAGGTGAAGGGCATTTACCATCCACCCTCACGCTCAACACACTGGATCTGGCTTGTAGCAATCGATTCCCATTAATGCCTGGCTATCAGGAAGGGGCTCACATTGACCACCAACTCTAACGTGCTTTGCAAGACATGGATGACACGTATTCTAAACACGCAAGTTTGCCTTACCAGATGTGTCCCAGCAGAAGTTGCAGCAGCTGCCTGCCAACCTGGAAGACAATGTTCCATGATTTTAGCAGCAAATCCATGTCAAAGCTCCTTCCCACAGTCAAGACCCTGTCTGGCTTAACAGATCCTGAACATCATTTATCTCACTATGTTATTTTATCCCTCATTCTTGACACAGTATTTCACAAAATCATTTCTGTCAGACCTTTTTGCTGTTTTGTCTTTTACTTTGCAACAGCTGACTGGGTGAGCAGATACGAGGTCTCCTCTATCCACACCAGGTCAGACTGGCAGAGGACAGAAATGTGGTGCTTTTGATGACAGAAGAGATCACATGCACCTCTGTCCCCAAAGAGAAAAAGGCAATGGAAGGGGCTAAAACAACACTCCGGGAATGAATCTTTCTTTTACAAGTAGCCAACGTATTTCTGCTGGACAGAGACATCCCCCTTTCTACAGGATGTTAACAGAAATGTGGAAAAAAAAAGAAAAAATCACATTTTCATCAGGGTGTCCATAATACATTGGTTATTTTTGAACAGCAACAACTGCTTAATTAAAGAAAAAAGTTATCTGTTTATTTTTTTTCCTTCCTTTAGTATTGATAACTAAGCCCACTGTTGATGGTCCCTTTATGTTCCCCAGCTGGTGGTTCATTAGATTGTTTGTGGTGTTATAAGTTCATGTTCTATTTTTATCAATATTCACTCCAAACACTATCTCAGGTCTTACGAGGAAGGAAGAATAAAGCACTGACAATTTCTAAAAGAAACAAAGATCCCACTCTGGAATCCCTTACTACCAAAAAACCAGATGGAGGGAAAACCAGGAATATAGAGATAATCAGATTCAGCTAAGGTTATTTCTTAAGTGTTTTTCCAGAGACACTCGGATACTCCAACAAAGGAAGCAGTGAGCAGACAGCTCTGCAATGACAGGAAGATAATTAATTCCAGTTTTGCCTTTCTGCCTTATTTATTACAAAAAAGAATATATTTTCGTTTACAGATACAATAACAAACAAAAATAACTAAGGGCTGGAGACTTAGAGCAACCACTAAAGTAATGTTCAACGGTCTTTCAGCACAATATTCTCTTTTGAACGTTATCTCAGTTACAGCTGCTGGTAAGAATATCCTCCCAGGACCCCCGTCACCCTCACAGTTATACTCACCAACCAAAAGGAGGAAACCCAGCCCTGGGAGTAAAGGCAGCATTTCTGCAAAGGTCTTCAGAGCACCCATACATGCAAGGAATCACCTTATTTCAGCCAAGAAAAATCAAACACAAATAATACTTAATTACAAAACCAAACTCAGAGTAGGAAAGTAAAAAGGTGACTGTCTCACAAGCACACTGACACATGCCAACACCCTTCATAAAACCTACTTGACACTAGATCCAAATCACACCAAAAAACCACCCAACTCTTGAGGGTCCGCTATGTCTGGGAAAGCCTGGAGTTGCATGTGGAGAATTCAGAGTTAGTTCAGCTATATCCACTGCTACAGATGCCCTGAAGTCAGGCTCCCCTCTGGCAGAGGATGATAAGAGGTTGCACAACCCCGCTCAGAGGGTGAACCGTGGCACTTACCTCCGAGCCGCTAGTCCTGGGCACTCAGTGTGCGGGGCTATGATCCGTAGAGGGCTCCTTTTCACTGAGCAAGCCAGGGTGTGTCTGTGGCTTCTCAAAACTTCATCTGAAATTACAGGATGGATTTGGAGCACTGGACACACCTATAAGTTCTTGAGAATACAAATGTTTAGCAGTACAAATAAATGGTATTTGTTAACGCTCGTCATTCCTAGGATACAGTAGGAAACACTAAGCCTGAAGCAAGGCTGCACTGAGAGAGCAGGAGGAGAGCAGTGAACAGGTACGTTCCCTCCCTGCCCTGTGCAGGATGTGTTTTGACAGTTACAGAGGCAACAAAAGTAAAGCTGTGCTCCCAGGACAGAGCTAATCTAGGACCACCTTCCTCTAGTTACTGCAGAAATGTTTGTCATCAGGAAATTTTGCTTCAGTGGAGTTTGAAATGTT
Organism: Thinocorus orbignyianus; assembly: GCA_013400375.1. Taxonomy (NCBI): domain Eukaryota; kingdom Metazoa; phylum Chordata; class Aves; order Ciconiiformes; family Thinocoridae; genus Thinocorus; species Thinocorus orbignyianus. The sequence continues at coordinate 118,142 of VXBW01006503.1, forward strand.
TGGCCCCTTTCTTGAAATTTCTGCTTACCCAAGTCATCTCCACCTGGGAAACCCACAAGAAAAACATACAGCAGCTCCCCTGATAGTCTGAGTAATTTATCATCCTCAGATCTGAACAATCTTTGTTCGGTCACTTTATTGATGTTTTTCAAGAGAAGTGTTTTCCATAAGCCAGTTGTGTCCCAGGCTCAGGCTTGCTCCATCATGCCCGCCTATAACTCATCTTTTTGTGGCAACACCAAGAAAAGCCAGTGCTGACTCCAACAGCTCAGCATGTCCCCAAACGCCAGCTCTCTCCACACTCCCAGCTTTCTTACCCCACTTAACATGTTTATCGGCTATTTCCGAACTAGCATAACACTGATTCATGAATGTAGTTTGTCTGACTCAGAAATGCATAATATGCTCAATGACCCTCATCAACACCCAACCTAAGCTACCTAAATCTATATCAATTAGAAATGCATCATTTTATATATAGTTAGATCCATGGATTCCTAGTTCAAAGCAAGAAGCCCCTTCCCCAGGATACCCAAATGAGGTGTCCTTGAGATGGGTAGGGATCCTTCAATCAGGTTTCAAGTAGCAAAGCTTTCAGCATCTTGTACCTTTTGGAAACTCAACGTTGCAAGCAGGTTGAGCATGACAGAGAATCAGACAGGTATGTATCGCTGGGGAGCCCTGGACATGCTGCTGAACAAACTGCAGGTCCATGTAACAGTCAATCAAGATGGCAACAGAAGGACCTCTGCTATCCTTAGCCAGATCAATGGCTCTTCCCCAGGGCACTGAGAGGTGAAAAGTAGCAACAGGAGGGATCCGAAAAGCACAAAAAACAATACTGAGCCCCAGCCACAGATGAGGAAACCATGGGAGGGGGCAATGCAAAGGGTCAGGATTTTCTGCTTGTGTGAGCCAGGAAGTCATGCGTGCCAAAAGGCTGTGCAGAGCACACCCCTTATGGGGAGAGAAACCAGAGGTCACAAAGGCAAGAAGCAACTTTCATCAGTAAACAATTTGATATTTTTCTTAAGTCTGTTGGCAGGGTGGTCAAACAGAACCGTCCAATACCTGCCATCTGTGTTCATCCTCTAGCACTGATGAGCCATAAGCACAGATGCAAGAGTGCCAGGTGTGGTATGAACAAGAAGGTCTTTGATTCCAAGAGTGTACAGTTGAGGAGATGAAGTCAGAGAGAGGAGCTCAAAGATGGGAAAACAGGCAATGATTTCAACACAGCAATAGGTGAGCCATTTTTGCACACTTCATGCCAAAGCAAAATTCTGATAATTACAGAGATTAAGTCTGGAGCTGATATATGGGATTGCATCTGCTCAAGTAAGCCTAAGTGATAGTTACAGCCCTCTAAAACAGGCCTCCAGATAGAGGATTTTTACCTCTTGGATGTGATGCCATATCCAGCATCACCACTCTGTAGCACTGAAAGCTAAGAGCAGTTTGGCCTGGGGCAAGTTTTCTTGCACTTTCCAGATGCCAGCCTGGTCCAGCCCAAGGACACAGTTACAGTACCCCAGGAGGCCCAGCATCACTCAGCACCTCAGTGCAGTTTTCAGAGCAGGTTAAGATCACCCTGATGGAAAGCCAGAGAGGAGAACGTCAGAGTCTAACACAAAGTGACACGACTCTGGAAAAGCAGGTTTTATACCTATAATTCAGCAATAACCTTCAGGCTAACCAGAAGTGACATGGTTTAGGAGCTTTATTCCTATTACCTGAATATTCGTAGCAGCATACAGAGATATTCACAGTGCACACCGGGGCAGACAAGTCTTTCAGGGGACAGAGCCTAGCACACCCTCAGCTACCACCTCCCCAGAAGCAGAGCTCTCCCTGTCGTTAGTCTCATCTGCCCCACACCTCCTTCCTAAGCACTGCTGTCCCCACCCTTTATGAACTTTCTTAATTTTGCAGCATCAGGCTTCTCAGCTGTAGACAAATGGGAACACAGAGCACGTAACAGGAATGCTGGTAAAACTTGCTCTCGGTGTGAGACAACTAGATTTTCTCTTCTCCAAGAAGTACAGAGCTGGGAGGGGACTTTGAGACTGCCAAATCCACCCCCTGCACCACGGTGCAATTGTACCTACCCCAGGCTGACAGAGGTGCAGCCAGTCTGCCCTTGCACAGGCCTCTGAGAGGGGTTTTAGAGCTCAGATATAGTAACAATCACTTCTAGATCAACACAATTACACGGGAGACCTCTCTCTGTCTCCCTTCCCCCTCGCATTCCTCCCTCTCTTCAAATTTCCTTTTTCCTAAACTAGAAAAAAACCCCAATGCATTCATTGTCACCTCCCATTCTTCCCAAATGAATGAATTTCCTGGTGGTAGCAAGTGGGAAGTGAAGGCCAGTTCTGCATCATGGTTTCTAAGACACACACCAAGAGGCGAGGGCAGGAGGGGAGGCAAGGAAATCTGCAGTGGGTGGGCAGGAGTGAGACAGGTCCGAGATGTGGTTTTGAACCACCAGAAAGTGAGTCAGTATCACAATAACCCTCTTCTCACCCAACCTGACTGCTCATGTGTAGCATCAAGTATGGCTCAAGTGCTCTTCAGTAGCACTAAATCATACAATTGGCTGCCAAGGGGTTCCTGCCATGTTAAGCCAGGTGTGGCAACGGAAAATAAATCCTTCTCTATCCCATCTCCACCATGCCACACGCCCTGCTCAGCCCAAAGTCATTGCACTTCCCTGTGGTTTTCAACCAGAACAAAAGGGCTTTGTGCTTTCTCAAAAAAGCTCAAGAGAGCACCCTAGAGACTACGCTGTCTGAGGAGACACATGCTCACACCACAGGAGAAAAAAAAAAAACATCAAACATGGGCCCAAGGACCGGCAAATCTCAGAAGACTGCAGGACCCCAGAGTGGCTAATACAGGACATTTCACTGTGGGTTTGGTACTGCATGTACAGGATGGGACTCAGGCTTTTACAATGTAAGTCAGATCAGAGATGAGCTCCTCTGTAACCTTACAGGGCCTTCAAGACTCACCAGGTTCATACAGCCCCACCAGCACACTCCTTTCCATTAACCCGAAATACAGGGCATGTCCCAGAATAAGGAGAAGAGGTTCAAGCACAGGAAAAAATAAGAACACTTGCTGAGGAGGAACCCAAAGGGGCGGTTTTAAGAGACTAAAATGTTGCAGGTGGTGTGGCTGAAAGCAAATACATGCCATGCAGAAAAGAAAATCAAATTGTGATAACTGATCAGAAAGGCAAAAAGAAGCTTCTGGATATAAGAAGGCAGCTTTCAAAAACTCCATGTCATTTCTCTATTTATTACAGAATCACAGAATCCCCCAGGGTGACCTGCTTTGGCAGGGGGCTTGGACTAGATGATCTCCAGAGGTCACTTCCAACCCCATATCATTCTGTGATTCTGTGATCATTGGTCACCTCATGAAGAATAAATCTGTCAGGGCCCTGCTGGAACAACATAATCCAGTTATGCAAAGAGAATCTGGAGATGTACAGCTCTAAAAGGGAAACTAAATTCATTCTTTGTTTCCCTGTCCATCACACTAGATCCCCTTGTTACGTGAGCTCATCTAAGAATGAGTCTCTCACACACATACTGACAGAAGAGGTTATAGAACAAAATCACAAGAAGACACCCAGACAAGGTAGGCTACATCAAAGAGTCCTGGAGGAGAACAACCTGACCCAGCTACAGTGTCCAACCCTTTGCCTGAATTACCTTTTGGACCACAGGTCAGAAGGTGATAGACACAACAGCAGCTTTTAGGAGGATCAGAGAACCAGAAAGAAGGAAAGAGACACATGAAGGCCAAGCATCAGCCTAGAACAAACCTCTTCTCTTTGCTGGGGCAAGAAACAGCCGGGCTGGGTGCTAGAGTCAGCTAGAATGAGCTGTGTGAGCCTCCTACTAAGGGTCTCATCCAGAGCTGACAGAAGAGGATAAAGACAGAAGTCACACAAAATCTGTGGTCTAATGTATAAACTGCTCCAAGCCCACAAAAGTGGTGTTATGATACAGTCATTACTTGCACTTAGATCTTTTATCTTCTCTGTACGAATCTCAGGCTTATGGGGATTTGGCACACAAAGGAAGACTCCTCAGTAATTGAAACAAGGTTGTGTAAAACCTCTCCCCTCCCTATCTCTCCAAAAAGCAAACAAGGAAACACTGCTAAAAAATTGTCCCTGTGTCAGAACTGTGAGTTCAGTGGCAATGGACCAGCTAGCTTTGCTCCATGGATCACCGCTTCCTCTGCACAGCAGCCCTGCCCTTGCTCCTGCTGCTCTGGACCAAAACCGCTGTCTCCCACCTACAGAATTACAGAAGAGACAGTCAGGAGGGCTCTCTGGGTATCCATCAGAACATCCCCTGGCTTAAGAGTGCATCAGTCTTACAACCACTTTTCCTAGGGCCATGTTCTGGGTCAACAGTCTGCAAGGTTCTGGGTTAAGGCAGAAGATGCATTTTTTGACAACTCCATCATGCAGGCACATCATGAAAAAAAAAAAGGTTTTCCTCTTAAATATACTGTTGTGGTCAGTTGTTGGCATGAACAGGCAACTGTGATGTTTGGCATCATGCTTTCAGAACAGAGTGTTTTGGCCCGTTCCAGCTGCAGAACTGCCTCTCTCTGAAAACCAATGGATTCACAGGACCAAAGGGACACTTCAGACCAGCAAAGGAGCTGATTCTCCACACAAGCATTTAAATTGCACAGCTCTGTCTCAAGGATTGGCAGTTACTAGAATTGGCTATTGGTTCAGAAAGGAACTGAGTAAAAATTACACCCTCAGATTTATTATCAGTGCAAGTATAGTTTCAAATTGACAGGACTGATTCTTATCTCAGCGTAGATTTTTCCAGGAGTGCGTAAGCACACAGGTCACATCCATCTCTGTGACTGCGTGGCATTACATGCCTGCTTGTGAAATTTCACCTAGAGAGATTTTTATAAACAAGGCAATATTTGGTTCAATAAGCAGCCTCTCTTACCTTTGTTTGCTTCAAGCATTTAGTTACAAGCATGGAATATATGAAAAGAAACGTTATTGGCTTTGAGATGTTACTGTGTCCACACCTACAAATGCCAGTGGGGTCACCAGAACTCGACAGTGAAAGTTTGTGTTCTACAGCTCATGCAAGACCGTCCATTCCCATCTGGCTGCAATAACAGACCTTCACTCAAGGCTACTTCTAAGTTGCAAAGGAAGAGAGAGGAATGCCAAAGGTCACAGGGCCCTGCCTACCATCAAACATGCCAAATCCTGGGTGAAATCGGGACTAAAACCCAATCCTGATTTATCCCATTGTAATAACTCCAGAGCAAAGCCTGCTCTGGCCACACAACACTCCCAGAGCTACTGTCTGCACACTGCTATAGACATGTCATGAAGACCAGTACAAAGGCAGCAGAGATGATTAAGACAGGTTAAAAAGGCCAGATAGCATCAAGTATGAGTTTATAGCTGGCAGTAAGACACAACCACCACATTATACCTTCCCAGAGGTTTACACAAGAGATTTTGCTTGCTTTCTACTTTCTCTCCTCTGTAATGTTTGTGTTGCACAAAGTCAAAAGGCACCAGACATCTAATACTCAAACCTTGTCCTCAATTACAATCCCAACCAAGCTAAAGAAAAGGTAATGATTCTGACATCTGGTTTTCCTCTCTCAACAAGGTTTCTATTCATGCTGGTGACAAATGGGCTGCACTAGAGAGCAGAACTGCTATTTAGCACTGCCCTAATCCTACCTGTTCAGCTACCCATCAGGGCAGCATCTTGAGGCTATGCCAGTTGGAGACACCCTTGACTCATAAGGAGCCAGGAGTAAGAAGTATGACCAGTTTTAAGGTCACTTACATTATTGGAAGACCGGTTTTCAGCAGGAGGAGGGGTTCAGAGCTGATGCATGCTTCCAGAAACTCAGTCCAGTCTTGAAAGGCTGCTCAGGAAGAACCAGGCTAAAATGACACTGGTCATCACTTCTGGCTGTACTGTGGCACTCACAGCACTAAAAGTATTTGGCACCCAGCACTCCAGGAACAGTGCTACTGGTGTCAGCTGCCATGCTGTGTTCTCACAACTCCCACACCGGCTGAATGGGTCCTCCCAAAACACGCACTCACCCTTCCAGAGAGCCAAGCAAGAAAGGGTGAGGTGCTGTGGGCACCCAGCAATGCTCCTGCCCCTTCTGGCTCTGTCACGAGTATTGTCAGCACTTGAACATCTCTACTATACACTGAAGTGCAGCAAAATACAGCTATAATTGGCAGGGACTCCTTATTCTCAAGTACAAAGAAGCTCTGCCTCTGTATTTCTTAGTTTCAAGAAAACGATCTTCTGTATGAGTCAGCCACCTGCTGAGAAATGTTGTGTCTTCTCAGTTGCTTCTCCTTACAGCAAGGCTGACACCTTGTGATACAACAGAGCAGTCTAACCTGCCCTCTCCTTTATATATATATAAATAAATTATATATATATAGATACACCTGTGCGTGCACATAGTCACCTATAGTGGGCGACAGGTCATACACAGCCCTAAGACAGAAGAGGGGAAAAAGAGAGAGCTCAAATAATGAAAGTCAGAGATCCAGCTCATGAACTGGAAAGCCTAACTCACTGTCTAGCAGGACTAAACCCGTCTCACTGTCTCCCTAAACTCCCATCAGTCAAAGGCCACCAGCCCTAAACACTTCTGAAGTACCTTCTCCCCACACCCACGTAGCACCTTGCTGTGCAGACTTATCTCAGCTCAGAGTATCTGGCCTTGTCCTGCCCTTTGCAGTGATAGGAACGAGATAAGGAAGGCTTACCCACTTCCTGCTCCACATATGGGTCTGATGACAACTAAGTATGTACCAAGCAGGACAACCAATGAACCTGGCCGAGGACCACATTCAAAACAGCACATGGTCATTTGCCATGTGTTCCAGGACAGGAAAGGCAGGAAAAATGTAGAACATTAAGCAATGTGTTAAAAATTATATGGCAAAGTCAGAGTTGTAGAGAGAACCCAGAAGGGGGAAAGCAAGGAAGTACTACAGGATCGGTTCTTCTTGTTCCTGCCTCCTGCGACCTGTTAGCTCCCCAGCTGCCCACCAACGAGGGTCTCTGTGCTGAGCCAAGGGAGGGTGCACATCCCGGCTGCCTCCACAGCACCTTTTCCTCTTTTCCTTGCTGGGTGGGCTCAGGACATCCCTCTGCCAGTGCATCCCTGGGACCAGGCTGCCAAAAGGAGCACGCAAGCACCAGAGGGCACCAAGAGCTCAGCTCTGCTCACCCGCCAGCTCCCTCCTGGGAGTCTCTCCCGCCGCCACTGGAGGTCTCTGCTGTCACTTACCTGGGGAAAAAACTGTTCAAACCAAGCTGGAAAATTTCACAAAACAATATCGGTTATTGAGGAAACTTTACTGGAAAATATGTGAGACAAAAGTTAGTAATTTCTGTTATTTTATTTTTTTTTCAGTCATAAATTCTTATACTTCTGATTTCAATCCAATTTGTAACAAAACCACCTTTTGAATTGTGACTCTTCCTCACAGTAAGAAACATGAAGCCCTCACTATTCCCCTGTAGAGATGGCCACAGCCACTGACAGGCTGCCAGTCCTGTGTCCCAGCCCCTGGCCCTCCTGTACGATACAGCAAGTTCTCTCCTTCCTATGAGTATCTGCTGGTGATTTCCTCAAATGAACAAATGTAAAAATCTGCCTCCGTAGCTGTCTCCATGCAAGAGCAACAGCTGTATACAGAACTAAGCAGGATGAACTGATGTTACTGTCAAAGCTGACTTAAACCTAGACATGGAAAGTGAGTAACATCTGCAACAGCTATTTCCAAAAAGATACAACTACTATCATAAAAAAAGTCTCTAACTATTGCTGACTTAGCCCCCTCAATACTATGATTCTTCAGTCTGTAGTGTAAATCTTTCCATGGTGCTTGTTTATCCTCCAGTTTTATGTACTTATATCATACATCTAACAACACCCTGCCCTTTTGACTTGACAAGAAAAAGTCCTTCTGCATCCCTAGAATCAAACATTGCTTGGGAAGAGTCTCTTGAGTGTCTTGAGAACGTGGTCTAAGAAAAAGTCACAGTTAGCAAATCAGACATTGACCAACTAATCACAAAACTTAGGAAACACCAATCTGGACAAGTTCACAAGAAATTGAGCAAATGGAGTCTTTCAGAAATTGGCCACTCATGGCCATCTTTAGCCAATCCTTTTTGAAAGTGGGAAACTGTTTCTCAGTAGATTTGATCCATCAATTTTGAGTCATCAATTGATTTTTAATTCTGGGCAAGGTGTTGTGTGTCACACCCATCTAACACTGATACCTTTGCATGGCAGGAACTCATTCAGATCTCCCACACCCAAAGGTGGCTTCACAAGCATGCAACACCTTCCAGCAGAGTAACATCACTATAGCATGACAATGCATTGCAAAGCTGGGAAGAGACCACCTGAGTCCCAAACCTGCGATCCCACAGCCCATATTGTCTGCATGAAGGGCTGGGGTTGGATTCTGTAATGTAGCTTCCACTTTGACAAATGCCAATTCCCAAATGCTTTTGTTCTGATCTCCATCAATGCAAAAGAAACACCTCTGTGTGTGTGTAATGGGCTATCATCACGTAACAGAGCTATATGACATATTTCCCAAGTGTTGTCTTATTATTCAGTTTCATTACTTACATAAATTCAATGGGCTCTGGGATTACGATGTGGGATTTGTCCATTTCAGCCATTTTATCTGCTAACTTTAAGTGAATATCATTTGGAAACATTATGGTCTGCAAAATGTGGACTGCATGGTCACTGTTCCCTGCAGCCTGGGCAGAAAGCTCTAATCTGGGCATCACAGTCCTCTGTGGAGAGCACAATATGCACAATGTGTACAATATAATACACTAATACATTATCGTTTTGAAAAAGAAAGAGCTAGACTTTTCTCCAGCTGATGCTGGGGAGTCTGAAGTGAGACCAAAGAGGAATACATGGCCCTCACTCTAATATAACATGAATTTTGCTTTGCTCTTGTTTCATGATCTGTAAACAGCAGCCAACCTTAAAACTGAGAAGTGCCAGAAAATGTTGCTGCAGTACTGAAGAAAACAGATTTGTGAAATGGTTAAAGGCCTTTAAAGCCATCAAAAGCCTCTCCCAAACATTCCTCACACTTTGCCTCAAACAAAGGCCTTTCTAGGATGCTGTGGGTCCAAGAGCTATCAAGAGACAAGACTGAAAAAGAATAAATCGGTTCCATCACTAGGGATTTTTCTCTTACTCCAAGTGAAACACAGAGGATCCCAGAATAAGTATGCTATGCTGGAGGTTGACCAACAAGCAATTATATATGAGCCAAAACGAGCTTCTAGCATCTCTGTGCAGAGAGCAGTTAGACAGTGGTGGCAGGTAACAAGATTTATCCATCCAAAAGTATTCCTAAAGTGTCTGTGATCATGCTCTCTAAAAACAGTTGCTTTTTCACTTCCAGTTGCTACATCTGGAGATTTTCACCCCCACGGTTCTGCACTAGTGAACAGAAATGGCCTGTTCTGTTGTCTTGTTTACTCCAGAAGTGATTTGAGCATTCCTGAGATGGGCAAGGACATGAAACTCAAATGTCTTCTCAACAGCACAATAATTCTGAACCCATTTAATGCTCTTTTACGTTATGGTTCACTGAGACTCCACCATCAGAAAACTGAGCTCATCTTTAGGTACAGAATTACAGAATGATATGGGGTTGGAAGGGACCTCTGGAGATCATCTAGTCCAACCCTCCTGCCAAAGCAGGTCCTCCTAGAGCAGGTTGCACAGGAACTTGTCCAGGCGGGTTTTGAATGTCTCCAGAGACAGAGACTCCACCACCTCTCTGGGCAGCCTGTTCCAGGGCTCTGCCACCCTCACAGGAAAGAAGTTCCTTCTCAGGTTTAGATGGAACTACCTACGTACAAGTTTATGCCCACTACCTCTTGTCCTGTCACTGGGCACCATTGAAAAAAGACTGGCCCCACCTTCTTGACACCCATCCTTTAAGTATTTATAGGTGTTGATCAGATCCCCCCCGAGTCTTCTCTTCTCCAGACAAAAAAGACCTAAGTCCCTCAGCCTTTCCTCATAAGAGAGATGTTGTAGGCCCCTAATCATCTTTGTAGCCCTCTGCTGTACCCTCTCCAGCAGTTCCCTGTCCTTCCTGAACTGATGACCCCAGAAATGGACACAGTGCTCCACGTGGGGCCTCACCAGGGCAGAGTAGAGGGGGAGGATGACCTCCCTCAACCTGCTGGTCACACTCTTCTTGACACACCCCAGGATGCCATTGGCCTCCTTGGACACAAGGGCACATTGCTGGCTCACAGTCATCCTGTTGTCCCCTGGAACTCCCAGGTCTTTTTCCACAAAGCTAGTCTCCAGCAGGTCAGCCCCCAACTTGTACCAGTGCATGGGGTTATTCCTCCCTGGGTGCAGCACCTTACACTCGCCCTTGTTGAATTTCATCAGGTTGACTTACATTCAAAGTGCAAGGAGAGTAATATACCAGGAAACAAATCCAAAATGGAAAGAGCCTCAGAAGAAAAGAGCAAGTTAAGACAATGATGCTGCTGAGATCCTGGACTATGTGTGAAAACACTACTGCAGAAGACAGAATCTGGCTTAACTTCCCAGGCAAGGCACACAGCATCTCACGGGGAAGAAGGAAATGAAGGAGGTATAGGTTCTGCTCTGGACCACACCATGGAGATACACCACCTAAGTCCAGACTCACACAAAAGTAAACTGCAATGAGAGTCAGATCCTTTATTTTTTTAACCAGTGCCACTGTCACCACGAAAGGCTCACAAAGAAGGACCGTTTTGTCACAGTATTGTCTTGTTATCAACAAAAAAGGGCAAGGCAGATAGATCGCATAGCAGCAGTGAGGCTGACAATGCTTTGGGAGATGAAGCGTAACAAAATACCTCAGCAATGAACATTTTTCTCAGGTCATCCATTCTCGAGAAATAAATGAGCAAAAATTAACTCCAACTGTGCTGTTATTTATGCTCACCTTCCGTCTCCTTCCCTGATCCCGTCAGATGGTCTGTGACACACTATAACTCTCTGTTCCACTGAGACTTTCAGCCCCTTGTTTGACAGATGTATAGTGGTAGCTGAATCCTGGAGATAAAGGATTAGTTAAATGAGAAAGATTGGGTCAGTTTAGGGTAAAGTGAGAACATCAAGTGGTCTTGTTTTACTGCAGCATATCCATGAGGACATCACCTGAAGGGTGATTCAGCTTTGGTACTGGTTTTAATCCCTGAGTAGATATGCTCTAGGGTATAATCTCCATGCCATTACACTGCCGTCCCACTGGATAAGAGGGTCTGACCCCCATGAAGCTGTATTTTCCCATTTGCTTGCCCCAGGAGCAGTTTCCTCCCAGTTACATCCCAGAACTGACCCACTAGTGTAACTGTAATGGGCCACTGATAACAGAGACAATAATTTTTTATGGGCCTCTTCCTCATTGCAGAATTGCGTGGTAACTCCTTCCTGGGTGGCTGCTGGACCCAAACCTCAGGAGCTGCTGCCATTAAGGATGTCGCCCAGTTCTCATTTCCATACAAAAGCCACCAGGAAGCTGGTGGCACTCACCCGTGTGTGCTACCTGGGGTGCAGAGTAGGACCTGCCCTGCACACCCTGCAACACCCTTTCCAGATAACCAACACGCTTGTAGGCAGTGGTTTAGCTCACAGGGTGTATGGCAGGACACACAAAAACACCCCCAAGCCTTCCTAAGCCCCTGTGACATTCGGGCAGGACTACCCACAAATGTCCACAGAGAACAGCCATGGCGGTACAGGCACTGCTCTTAAAAAGAAAGGAGCTCTGAGCATCAGCTCGGAACGTACAGGCTGCTGATCATCACAGGTTGATCCATTTCAGGGATGTGATGGTTAAACTCAGGTTCCTGTTCATATTTACAGCTAGTTTTAATGTTCAGGAGGAAACAAGCAGGTATTTGATTCTAAGCCTCTCACATGCATCTTAGGTGACATGTGTGAAGCAAAATAGAGAACATAGCCTAGAAAAAATGAAACGGAACAAAAGAAAAATACCTGCCCCCAGTAGAAAACTGCTGTAAAGGGCAAGATTTATAGATTTAATTTAAAAATTCCTTTCACCAACAGAGGAGGAGAAGAAGGAGGTAAATTACACTGCCAAATATTACACATAAAGGAAAGCAACAAATAAATTCTATGTAGTTTACCTCAACATAACTGAAAATACAACAGCCGTCTGGTTTATTACTGTAGGTATAGTACATGCTTGTGCTCTGAAGTAATGCATGAGACACTGATCACTCAGCGACCACAGAGTCAAGTATGGGATTGACTGCACATTTAAACAAAGTTCATATCCTGGCCCTCACGTAGGAAGACTGTAGCCCTAATATCTGATAGCTGAAATGCCACCTCTCACGATATCCTGGAGGATGCAGGGGCATGCAGGCAGTGTGCTTGGTTTACATTCAGGGTAAATCTCTGTCCATGCTCACTAGCCAAAACACCTTTCCCTACAGGACAGCCTGCCCCGTGGATATACTTACCTCAGGCATTTTTGAGGGGAGAAGGATTTCCTACTGAATAGGGATGTATGGAGTCCTTCAGCCTGACCCCAAGGCCCTACAGTCACACCTTCCTGCTGCACCCACCTGGACATGGCACGAGCAAAACGCTGCAGCTCCTGCAACATAACAATGGGGGAAGGTGAGGTCTTTCCAAGCATGAAGTATAAGTTCAGGGCCCTTGCTCTGCTTACAGACCGGTGGGGAAGTAAGCAGGATTAAAAGCCATCACACAAAAGCTCCCACTCTCCCCCCAGATTAACCTGTTAGCAGCCACGAGCAGACACATCTCAAAAGTGTCTTGTGAGAGTCCCAGAGGAACATAACACCTCCTGAAGCTAGAGTGAATGGCCTGGGAGAGGATGTGGAGAGAGCAGCAGCACGTAGCTACTCCCTTAATCTCATCAGAAATTTGGGCACTGCCAAAGGAGATGACAGAGGTGGTCTGTAATAAACCCCTGCCATAAACCAAGTCAGAAGGCAGCCTTTTCTTTACACTGCAGTTTCCTGCACCAATAAGCAGAATGAGTGCACAACCAGCAGGTGCAGTGGCAGTTTATGAAAACAATGTTATGTGATGGCTCTTTGTTGGCTGGTCATAACTTCAACAGCATTAGACAAGAGGGTGCTAATCAGCCAGGTTCAGAACTCTCCAGAAGATGCTAAACCTCCTCCCACAAGCCTGCTTGGGAAAAATAATGATGCAGAAACCATCTATGCAATTGAATTATCAGGTCTTCATTGGTTCTTTGATCTTCCCTCCTTAAAAGCTGTTCTGACTTTAAGGCAGCCCATTTCCGTGCTGAATGGGTGGAGAAGGACAGAGATTACTACTGGAGTTCAGTTTTCTTAACAAGTGACCCAAGTTATGTGACACCTGAGGATGCCTCAGAAAGGGCTGGGTCTTTGCTCCTTGGAACAGAGTCAAAGAAGTCACCTGGCATCACTCACCACCTTCCCTGCCATCAGCTGGATGTCACCATATAAAAAGGTGACGCTGGGGAAAGAGTTACTCCTGCAGTCAGTTGCTGGACTACATGCTGCTATCTAGGAGTCACAAGGTTCTGGAAGGAAAAAAAAAAGTAAGTAAGTTTTTGGGAGGTATGGCTGCTTTCTCTTTCAGCTCGATAATTAACTTGATGACTATTAATGAGCAAATCAGTAGTACTCTGTGAAAGAATGTGTATATTGCTGCTCTTCACATAATGTGGCAGAGCAACTGGTCTCCAGTTGAATCGGATGTTGTTCTTGGCCAATTCCAGCCATTTCTTTATCACTTCTACAGGTTGGTTGTCTTTTTTTAATAATAAAGAAAGATGCTCAGAGAAAAGATAGAGACAAAGGCAGAGTGAAAAAGACGGGTAAAATATGCCACAGTTTCAGAACAGGGATTTATCAGTGGTTGTGGCTGTAGTAGGATATTTGAAATTTTGCTGTGTCAATGCACAGTATTACTGCACTGACTGACAGACTGGAGGGATCTGAGGCACAGGCTCCGTGCTGTGTGCCAGTGAGATATGTCACAGAGAAAAACATGACGTTTGTATTTGAGAATTTCTACCAGAAGCAAGACCTGACTGTCTCCGCTCATCAAGCAGAAGGGGACAGCTGACAGAAAATACATCAGGCCAAAAAAAAAGTAACAACTTGCAAAGAAAGATAATTTCATAAATGAATGCAATCAAATTCTAGGAATCTCTTTTAATGCTGGAGGAATGTTTTTGTTCACTGGTGATTAATACCAGCTCTGATTATTTGCACAAGGCACCTATCGCTCAGTCTGTTTCCTTTCCCAAGTGTTGAGGCCACTGAAATTTCCCTGGCATTAACACCCACCCCAGGAGCAAAGTGAACCTGGGTCACCATCACCATGACAGAGCTGCTGCTTACATTCCAAGGGACGTAAGCAGAGATGCCAGGAGAATCCTTCGCCTTGCAGCTTGACTTTCCAAGCTACAGCACGCACAAACCCACAGCAGCTTCCCAGTACAGCCAGAGACAACTTCCAGAAGTACATCTGCTGTCATTGAGCTTCCATTCACTCTGCAGGAACCTGGAACCTGCCCTTTGGTGTATCTCAGAAAAAGCTGAAAGCCCTTACAGCAATTAAAGAGAGAGCTGGTTCCAGGGAGCAGTAAGGAGGTCCACAGCCAGACTGGATGTGCTCAGAGCACTCCACAGTTCTTCAGTTCCATCTGCAGAGTGCGGGGCTGGACATTATGGGCATTAAGGAGAACTCCTGCAGAATTTCAAGCTGTTGAGTATCTGTATTCAAAAGATAATTCACGGATCCTTTATGCTTTTTTAGGTTTGAAAAGGCGATCAACTCAAGAAAAGAACAATGAAGGAAAAAGAAAGGCCACCGCTTCTAATTGCACTAACTTTACTCATTTTAGGTAAGTTAATTCAGTTCTACAACCATGCTCAGGGCTGATTCCCACATAGCAGAATGTGCAGATTAGAACAACAGAGCAAAGCATCTCAAATGTTGTCAAGATTTTGCAATGTGGTTTGGGCTCCAACACTGAACATGTAGTGCTGTGTAACAAAAACAGCCTGAATCACTAGGAGGTGTGCTCAGTATCAGTACGTGGCTGAGTACATAAAAAAGATGAGCATGAACCAGCGAAGGATGAAAAATGAGGTTCATTTCATGCTCTCTGGTCTCTGTTCTTGCATTTTTGTGGGGGTCTGTGATAGAAGAAAATCTGTTTATTTCAATTAATCTAACTATTCCACTTGTGTTTTTTATTTTCTTTAGGATCATGTGTAGAAAGTTTAAATCAGGTATGTTTGCAACATCACTTTGTTTCTGGGTTATCAATCACACAGCAGGCACTTAAAATTAATATCAGCTACCTGTAATAGTCACTTGAAATAGTCATAATCCATTTTGTTTACTCAACAACAGCAGTTTAAGAGCAATCTAGTGCAAGGGAACCTCCATGAGGTTACTAACAAGCACTTGCAATACTTCCCAGAGCTCCACAAACCCATGGGTTGGAGAGGAGAACGTGTAATGCTACAGCCAGGGAGGATTCCTGCTTTAAAGCCAATCTGTTGGCTGGAATAAGAGTGCAGCTCCACCAGGACACTGACCTGCACCAGCCAAGGATCTGGTCAGTCTGCCCTGAGCTGGGAGCAATCAGTCTAAGCAGCAGATGCACTGTGGTACTGGGCAGCTTTCAACCCATCTGAACGGCTTGCCTGATGCAAACAGGGGAAGGCAACACAGGAGTCATTGCTCTGTATCTGGCAGCCTTAGTAAATTACATCTTATTTCATGTTGTGATTACTCTATTCTAACCACTGCTTTCTCTACTTTCTTTTCCCAGTGTCCAGCATTCCTCATTTGTAAGTAAATTTTCGTTTTTATCTAAGGTACCATTTGTACATTTGAGTTGTTGGACAGGGTCTAGGCACACAAAAGAGAAGAATAGAAGTACTGGCAAAGTAGATGCTGCTAGGAAATGTCCCTGAATGGAAACCATGTAAAATTTCTGCATCACTTACTTTTAAGTGCTATTTCAAGCCTTTCAACAGTCTTAGACCAGCACTGAAAAGAAACACTCGCTATTATCCACCCACAATTTCCCACACAATGTGAACAGAAAATACAAGAAGTTGACGGGAGAGGTTGTCAAATGTGAAACTGGAAGGACTGTAAATACTTTCTGTATCCAAAGAAAAGCATCATGCATATCTTCAAAGGGAGAGACTGAAATATTAGTGTCATACATTTCTTTCTTCTTTTACAGCTCCAACATACTGCTCCTCTGAAAGCAGGTAGGCATCTGTGGATACCCGGGAACTGGTATCCACACCACCTGGGAGAGATATGTTAGTGCTAAAATACCATCTCCCAAATGTTCAAGAGAACCTGAGCCCTCCACAGCCCACCAATCCCTTTTCTCATCAGGCATTTAATGGAAAAGGCTCAATGTTTCCTGCTTCCTTTCCAGTTCAAATCTAAGCTCCATCCTGAAGAATGGTGACTGGTGCAGCCCTTCCCTCCGGCAGTACGCCTGTGCTTCAGTAAGTCACCTCCAACAGGTCTCTCCTACCAACTCCTCAGACACTCCTTTCTTTAAGACATTCACAGTAAGACCTGCCTTCTCCTCCTTGGGCACATCAGATGGCCTTGCTCTGAAATCACTCCCATCAGGCAAAAGGCAGCAAGCCTGGCCACCCCTCTTTCCCTAGAGGTTGTCTGTAGGAACAAGGAGAGCAAAAGAACTGCAAACTCTGACCCTGCACTTGTAAATCTTTACCCTTTTTCTGATCTAACGTGCCTCTGTATGTCTCAGGGAATCAAGCTGACATCAGGGCAACTCTACTCCATCCTCACATGCTACATCACAGACCCTGCTGCTCTTCTGGACCAAGGGGCTTTCCTGCTCTTGTTTCAACAAGTCAACAGCGAAGTGCTGCAAGCTGCTCTGAATGAAATCAGTGTGCAGGTAATATCAGCATCAGAGGGGAGGACCAACAGCAGCTTCCTCTTCAGACCATACACATGGGCTCTTTAGCTTGGGCTACATCACTAGTTGCTTGAGTATTTGACTGTTTTTTTTCCCCATGCTGCTATGTGAGCAGAGACTGGTCAATAGTTACCTGGGGAGTCTACAGCCTCAAGTCTCTAGTATGTTGTTACTACAATAACAGAAAAACATAAGCGCAAGTTTCAGTAAAAACAGCCTTCTTTCCCTTCTTTCCCTCCAAATCCTTCTCAAAATTTTATTCTCCCTAACAAGAACAGGAGAAGAGTCTGGCTACTGAAGTGATGAATCTACTTACTCAGCTGAACACCTCCCTCGTTCTCCCTCTCCACCTGCATTTACTACTTCTCTTTGCTGAACAGAGTGCAGCCTACCTACCCAAACAAGCTACTGCCTTTCAACTCAGTCATGATTCTTGCCCAGTCCATGCTCCTAGTAAAATAGGTTTGCTCAAGCCACTCTCAGGAGTAATTTTCAAGGCAGTGTAGACTAATTCATTTGAGGTTACATATGGGGATTAAAAGCACAAAGGCAATTTCTGTATCTTCTCAAGAAGAGCCAAATTGCAAGACAACCACCAACCTGAAGATCCTGGGAAAGGGACAACATTATTGAATGGTTAGAGTTGGAAGGGACCTTAAAGATCATCAAGTTGATTGCAGAATCTACCACAATAATACCCGTAATAAATTACAATACTTTCAGCATTTTCCATCTTGTTTTCAGGTCCGCAGTGACCGGATTGCACCGGCCACCAAAGCCTTCATGTTGAACGCAGCATGGGAAGTTGTGAAGTCTGATCCTAAAGTTGCAAATGCAGGTTTCCTGGCGTCCTGGTTCCAACAGACCCTGCATGCCTACCTCCCCTCCATCGGCACCAGCATCCTGGACTGCATGACACAGCTTCCAGTCACTTGTGATGGCCTGGCCACAGTGTACGTCTGATTTAAGCTCAGGGTCTAATCAGATGGCATGCACATGCCTGTGGTTTGATAGAACCAGGAAATATATTGTATCATTAAACAGTACTTTTTAAAACTTGAATTTAAATGTCTTTTCCTGCCAGTGAAGGGAAATACAAACTAACAAACTGTTATTCACACCAGGAGCTGACAACTGGCTTTGTCTCATCCGTCCCTTTTGAATTCTAGGGTTCAAGCTCTGGACACTGTTTATCCCAAGATGGACAACAGCACAAGGCAACTGGTAGCTGACTGGATTAGGAGATTCCTTACCACATATGGTTAGTGATCTGTGTTTACAGTCCAAATTTTCCTGGTATAATTGTAATAGATTCAACAGATCCCCATATAAACTACCGACATTGACTGTCTGCAGAGTAAGAATTAGCTGTTAAGATGATCTGACGATAAAGGACTTTAACAAAAATTACCAGTAACATGCCCATGCTTTCTGCAGCACAATGAGATCATTTAAACAGCTTTCCTGAACTCAGATCAAACTATGTTGGACAAAATCAGTGAGAGTGATGTTCTTTGGGTCAAACCCATCGTCATTTTTCCCAGTATGCTTTCTCCAAGCCTTTTCCACCCTCATGGTCTCAAAGGAAACCCATCTTTATCTGTATATCAAGAAATAATAAATTGTTTTATGTTTTCAGTTTGTGAAAAACATTCAGCGAAAGAGTGGCTGCTGACCAACTGGAAGAGTTTCCAAAGTTACGCATCGTATAATGACCTCACTTCTTGCTGGAGTAGCTTTGATGGGGTAAGAAACCACTTTGTGGATATGGCTCCCTTCAGCTGTTTCACCCAGCAGGTTGTGAAAACTTGAGCAATAGAATAGCAGAGGCATAAAGTGACCAAAAGTTTCACTTGCTTATAGATTGCAGTATCAGCGATTAGGGATACAGGTGAGTGCACAGTCAGACTTCAGCAGTCACACCCACGTGGTGCCTACTGAACTTACATCATATATTCAACAATCAGGTGACTACAACGCTGTGTGGAAAAATTTATCTCATGTGGCAATTTGTGCAGTAGCTTAATTCTTGCACTGGGTCTTTAATTCTGTCTGTCTATTGACAGTTTACAGCTCTCGATGTCCTCACTGCCAGCCAGCTTGCCCAGCTTACAGCCCTCAGAAACGTGCTCTCCAACAGCAGCCTCGCTGATGCCATCAATCAAGTCCTCAGCACCAATAACGTCCTCTACCTTGAAGACTACTTGACTGAGTTATCAGCTTCACCACTGACACGTCCCCTTGACCACAACGCGACGTACTCAATGCTGGAGACCATTCTAACCAAAGTCAGAGAGAACTTCCCCGATCTGTGCTCCCCCTCCTTGAAAGACTTGTTTCAGGTGAAACTGAAGAGGATGCTGGCTGTCACCGATGCAAATATATTAAGGCTCTTCCCAACGAAAATAGGCTGCACTGATTTCCAAGATATGTGAGTATCTCTGTCATCTGCACTTACTGAGAAACAAAGTTAACAGAGAACATACAAGCGCAGCTCCTAACAGCAAACTCCCTGAATAATAAACATTTTTATCACCTGTCACTACTAAGGCTACAATGAAAATGGGCCTGCAGCACTTCTCTTATCATATTATCAAATGCTGCCCTGGAGATTTTGAAATTATAATCTTTAGATTACAACCTCAAGATAAACAATGCTATGTGTCTCACAGTCCAGCACAATGAAAATAACTTTTAGCAATGGCTGAACTTGCACAGGTGACACGAACAGAACACCTGAACACTTAAGTGAACATTAATCTTCTGCAAGGTTCAAAACAATTTTACATTTTTACACTGGCTAAAGTTATCCTAGGTTTAAAAAATATGCTGAAATCCCTTTCATTTTTATCAATATACAGCTACAAAGGACTGAATTCTGTGCACCAGGAGTTAGACCCTGACACACAGAGAGCTGTGCACCAGGCCAGAATGGATTTTCTCAATGGGCAAGCAGCAAAAGAAGGTAAGGGATTACTGCATATTACTTCCTCTTGTGACCCTGTCAGTGCTTGAATACTAAAACCTTACAGTAGTTTTGAGCATTAATACTCATAATTTCAGGATTACAACAAAATTTAGAAAAACAAGCAGACCCCTGTGCTCTCTTAGGTTAACTGTCCCAGGAGCACTCTGTTGTAACCTGCAGAAGGGTTGGATGATTGTAATTATCTGAAATTGGGAAGAAACTTTGACCCCTTGACTAGCACTCCTGAGCACTGCTTTCTACTCCCTACAGCCACCCACTCTGAGCTTTTTCAAGGCCCAGCTGTGGCTACAGCACCATTTCTACCTCACCTTCTTATAGAGAGGTGTTTTTCCAGAAGCACACACTTACCTGTTGGTCTTGCATTGATGAACATCTGAGACGTTAGACAAAGCTCCCCCTCCCTCCTGCCAACAGTCTCCGTTACCTTCTGACCATCCAACACACTGTCTCTTGCAGGAGTAGCTTGTACATTCACCACTTCTAACAGCCGAGACTGGTTAAAAGACAACTTTGGATTCTCTAGTATTTACACCGACTACAGTGATTTCCTCCGTCTCAATCCCGGCTTCAACGGAGTAGGTATCACACCCAGCCAAGCTCCCACTGGGTTTCCACAAGGCTGCTCCACTGTGTCACTCTGCAATGGCAGTAGGGCACTGTCCCTGGCCTGGGGTTACTTGAAAGCTTCTGAGTGGCCATTCACATGAAGAAAGACAAGAGCCAGGGGGAAGGGAGCATTTAACTGCCCTGAGGATAACTTTTCCTTTCCTTTTCTTTCCTTTTTAGTTTGAGGTGACAGATTTGCTAACTTCAGTGCAGTTAGGAAAGCTCCTCATCACCTCCCATATCCTAACCAACAACACGAGGGCCAGTGCAGAGACAGATGCTACAGAGATCATGAAAACTCTCCAAACCCGGAATGTCTCAGAACTATACACCTTTCTGCATGAAGTTAATTCTCTTGCAGCACAGGTAAGAGAGTTCCTCCAGTTGCAGATTTTATTTCCTTCCTCTTTTGGGTCCCTGACTGCCCAAGCATCTATAGAGTTCTCCAAAGCAAATTACTATAAAACAATATAATGACATGATTCCAAACAAGCTGAATTATCAAGTTTCTCAGACTAAGCAGCAAGGGGAGTCTGGGGGTGAGGGGGAAGGCAAAATATCCAGTATATTTTCATTTACACTGCCCAGCCCATGAAATCTGCTGTTCGATTCTGCAAGAACAAAGCCACAGTAAGACACATAAAGGCTGAGACCCAAAGATAAGCATCTCCATCACACTCCAGTAGTGCATCACTTCCCATTTATTCTTCCCCCCAGATGCACATGGAGAGAATAACAAGCACTGGAGTGCGTGACATTATGCTCAAAGGCATTTTCCAGATCCTGACGCCACATTTTGCCTCAATAACAAGACCAGACTTGGAATCTCTGTTCAACGGGACTCTGACCTTGTATCTAGGCTCCATCACTCACAAGGAATTAATAACACTGCCTGCCATCAGCGACTGCCCACTCTTGCAAGTGATGTGAGTATCAGTCCAGCTCAGTTTTTCTCATCTGTGTGCACTGCAAAGGAGAATGTCACTGTGGATACGGGGAGGGATCTGTCTGACGAGTGAGAGGAATGGCTGTGAAATCATCTGTCCCATCAGAGAAGACATGTCTGGCTGGCTGTGGTAAAAACAGATTATTAGCTTGGATCTGTGAAAACTACAGCAAATAACTGATGCTGACATGTGTCCTCTCTCTCATTGTCTGGCAGAGTGAGAGGTCTGGACTACGCATTTGATGACATGACAACAGATACAAAGACTGACATAACCCAGTGGATTGTCCAAACTCTTCCTCGCTTAGGTGAGCTGTTTCTTCCCACTGAGCTTGTTTAGGTCGCAGATGTCCCTCAAACCCCACTGACACATGGATTTCTCCTGTGCCTAGGAGCTTTCAATAATCTGGAGTCACGTTTTTTTGTAGACTGTAAATGGTGCACTCCAATTATGCCTCAATGAGCCAGTTCCACCTCAGTGCAGCTGCCCCAGTATGAAAAGCAGAGCAGCCCATGTCCCTGTAAAGAAGCAACACTAGGTTTTCTTGTTGACTGAAGAGAGGGGCAATTAAAAATAAATAAATAAATAAATTAACCGTAGTCGTATTACAAGCAGACACTGCTTTTAAGACTTACTGAACCACTGAATCATGTTTCCTTTCCAACATTCTTGTCTTACAATGTTTGTAAGGAATACAAGTTGAAAGGTAACCAAGCAGCAATGTCCCAATTTCCACGAAAGACACCACTTTGTAACAGTCTTCCAGGAGCTGCACCAATACGAGCCAACCTGGTTAGAGCCAGGTTAATTCACTGCTTAGATGCGTGATAACTGGAAACATCTCCTCTATCACATCAATAAATACCCTGGAATGATCTTAGGTTTTGCAAATCTTAAACCGAAACATAAATAATTTGTTATTGCTGCATTTTAGGCTGTCAGATGGATGAAAACTGGGTGACTCTGAACTTCCGGAGGTTCAGCTCCATAGCTAACATCACAGACTTCGCTGATGCCAGTGCAAACTTTACTGGGGTAAGACTACTGATTTCGTCACTTTGTGACATTTTACTACCACAGGACAACACTATTTCTATTTCCTTTTTAGACAGTCACACTATTCATAGCGGGATTTATACCCTGTGAGCCAAAGAGTATTAAAAATAGTTTGAACACCAAACATGAAATAAAAACATGTTGCGCTTTCCTTCTTAATTAGAAATGATAGAAATTTTTTCAGCCTCTTCACGAGAGCCAGGATTTTGCCTCCTGCCAAAGGAAGAGTTCAACCACAGTTTCTGATTATTCCCCTGCATTTCAGTTCCAACAATCCCTGGGCATTTGGCTCACTTTGACTTAAGACAACACCCAGCAGAAAGGATGGGTGCACACCTAGAGCACCTGCATGGGGGCCAAGGGATTTCTCTATCTGATCCAGATCTTCTGTTTGACTTGGAAGAGTTCAGACCTCACTATCAGCCAGCTTGGTTTGGTTTCCATGCCAGCCCGTGGCACAGGCACTAAAGAGATATTTTCCATGGATATTTCCCCCTAAACTGGGGCCTGTCTCACTCTCACCCCAACAAGAGAAGGAGCTCTGAGCTGCACCATGAAGGTTAGATATGTTTATGGTGGAGTTCAGAGCTCCTTCTCTTGCATCTGCATCTCCTTCTCACCTGCATCTGCCAGAGGTGAAAGAGTCCTTGTCCTTGAGGACAAGGCATGAAGGAAAGCTGTAGACACACAATGCCAATAGCATCAACTCAAGAAAATACAAATGTGTATTGATAATTAATTCTCTCCATCTCTGTTCCAGTTGGCATTCCTGGAGGAGCTGACCGCCACCCAGCTCGCCCAGTTAACACTTTCTGAAGACGTGTTCAGCTCCGTTGCTAACATCGAACAAGTCTTTGACAGACTAACCAAGCTGCCGGGTCTCCAGGAGTTGGCCGCTTACTGGGATGAGTTTAACTCTGCTTTAGAGGAGGTAAATGCAGCCAGCTTATTAATGGGGCTCAGTGGGAGAGGTCTGTGAGGACAGAAGCCTTCCTGTACACCCCATAAATGGGCAGTAACTTGGAGTAAAAGATGATACAACAGGTTTGCCAGGGAACTTTGCAGCAGGTTTGAGGCAAGAAAGAGATGATGCTGTTGCATGCTGCATTTCTCACACGCTTAGTCTGTCCTTGGATTCAATACAGCTTTCACCAACCCTTTCCCACCTCAGACTGCCTGAAAGGCAGAGGCCAAATCTCCAACTTTTGTAAAAGAATGAGGCTAAAAGAGGTTCCTAAATCGCCATCATATTAATTCACATAAATTTACTATTTGTCTTAGGCTGTAGTAATTCCTCCCCCAGATACACAGTTCTGCCTGTGCACCCTGAGACTCCTCTAACACAATAATTAGCTAAAGGCCCTTCCCAGCTCCTTGTAAACCCAATACCTCTCATCAGGCCAACAGGAGATCTGCAAAGTCTCGGTCTGCAAGACTCAGACCCCACAGGTCTCTCCCTCAGGTAAGATCTGGTCACAGAGAGAAGACTTGCTACAGGGTTATGGCACCGTGACTAACTCAGCTTTTCCCAGGACCATGAAAGCTAGCTTCATACCTGAGCAGCTGCCTTTAATTTTACACATTCATCCAGAAGATGAAGCACATGTCTAGAATGGTATAAAGCTAGCCTCTGGCCTGCAGAAATAATGATGATTGCATTTTTCACTCACCCCCCTCGTTTAAAATAGTGAATAATGAAACTCTTCAGAATCTGGCTGTTCCCTCCTTGTTTGATGAGAAAGCAGAGTCTAGTGTGGAGGTAGAATCTCATCTCTCTGTACTCACAGAGACACTGGAAGCACCTCCTGGAGGCAGGAGGAGCTTTGGACACTTGGCAGCTTTGTCACACCAGCTGGGGCCTTCAGAGCTCCCCTGGGATCTGGCTTTGCAGGGTGCTCAGCATTCTCTGAGAGGCAAAGCTCAACAAGAGCCCAAAGCAAGAGATACCTGGTATCCCCAGACCTGTTCCAGGTGCTGCAGCAGAGGTTGCAGAGAGGACTGTGTGCCCGTTTCTCAGGTGTCACAGTTCTTAGCCCAGCAAATCCACTTAAACAACCACTGATGACCACTGATTGCCACTGACAGCCTGCACCAAGGTACAAGGTGCAGAAGCCACCAGGTGACAAGAGTAGCAAGGGGGTGAGAGCCGGACCTGTAATTCTCCCTTGAACAAAAACGTCACAAAGCTAGAAAATAAAACAATCTTGACAGTGAAAATAACACACCTGGCAAAGAAAACAGCTGACCAAACCACTTCTTGAGGCTCAGGAGGAACTGAACTATAAAATAGTTATATATAGCATATATTTTGTGCTATAAAATACAGGACTTGTGCAAGGAGTCTGAGGTGTCAGGGAATATATTTAGTATCATAAATCAAAAGTAATTCAGAAAACCTCTTCTATCTTGTGTAAGCATCAGGAGCTATGCCAGCTTGGCTGCCTCAGACAACTCCCAAATAGAGAAGAGTGACATCCCTGAAAACTGAAGGTCTAAAACTAAAGTTTCTTTCTCTCACTGTGCTGAATTAGTTTCAAAACCTTTCCCTGCTGCAGAAGATCAAGGTGGGGACATGCACACACAAAAAATCTATTCTTCTATGCTGATTTTGCTGGAAATTTTGCCTGCGTGTACCTTGATTCTTCACAGTAATTTAGTCTGGTCTTGTCTGCGCTGTTACGATGCTGTAAATCTTTATGGATGTTGCATGATTTGCTGTTACTGTTGGGTTAGAAATAGGAACTGCATTACCCAGAAATATTCCTCTCAGTTTCTGAATATTCTCCCGGAGTCTTAGAGTTGTATTTTGTGTTCCTGCTACAGCCTTTTGCCAACGCCTTCAATATCCCCATGACAGTGAAGCGCACCATGTTGGCAAGAACAGTGGAGCAGCTCCGTTCTGCGCTCCCCACCTTCACAGACAAGGACTACCACCTTTGGTTTCAGAAGAGGCTCGTGGCTGTTCTGCCAAGCATTAATGCCACCATCCTTCAGGACATCCCCAACACCATGTCCTGCAGTTCCTACAAGTCTCTGTGAGTTATAGTCACTCTGCCTGAGGTTGTTCCATGTTCACAGAATCACAGAATCACAGAATCACCTAGGTTGGAAGGGACCTTTTAAGATCATCAAGTCCAACCAATGGGGAGGGAAACAAAAACAGAAACAAACAAAAAAAACCNGCCTGAGATTTAAACCATTTAGTAAAAGAATAAACCAGTGCCACGGATGAACTGCAAAAGGAGCGAACACGGTGCTATGGTTACAGAAAAAGGCCAGAAGATAATTACTCCCACTCCTCTCACTCATTTGTCTTGCATGTCTTGGCAAGTCACCTTATTGGGCTTTTATTTGCTTTATTTGTTAGCCCACACGCTGCTAATTCAGGTATTAGTTGCACACAAATATTTTTTGGGGACAAGACATTTAGAAGACCTCAATTTGGACTCACTTTGCCTCCACTAAACCCAATAACAAACTCCCCAGGCAGCAATGAAGCCAGGCTTTCAACACTTTACTTTGATTCTTGTGATATGTGTATTTTTACGACAGCCACAGAAAACAACCCCAGAGTATTTCATGAGAGCTGTTAAGCAATGGGTTGGCTCCCAAGACTCCTTCATTTACTCCAGGTTTCTTTCTTTGACAGAATTGCTGGGATCAATACAGCCTTCCCTGAAATCCCTGCAGCTGCCAAAACGGATGTGTATAACTACATTGTGGCGTTCCTCACCCAGCCATCTGAGCTCACTGGTAATTCCTATCACTTCAGCTAATTCTCTGTGAGCCCTGTCACTCTCTGCAAGTTGTGGGACAGAACTAATCAATCTCTTGCTTCGTTCAATACCTTCAAAATTGCCCAGCTAAGAGGTGCTGCTTCTCAGAACTCATTCATGTTCACAGTACAAAAATGAAGAGAGCAGAGCGTGCCATAGAGGGGTTGATGGAAAAGCCAAAGTCAGGGACTTCAACTCTTTCTTTTGCCTTCAAGGAGCTTTGGCAATCCTGGGTGCTGATGTGTACTTGAATCTTCTCTCCCACGTCACCTGTTTTCCTGTGCCCTCACCATAGGTCCTGCCTGCTCCACCCAAACCACAACTAGAGACTGGTTATTACAGTTCTTTGGAAAATTCTGCACAGAAGCACCTTACACTCAGTTGGTTTCACTCTACCACCAACCTTTCAATGCGGTAAGTCCATACATACCCAGGCTCTCTTTGCACTCAGGAGAGGATGTGCCAGAAAAGATGGAAATGAAATTATGCAGGAATGAAGTAGCTGATTTCAATTTCTCTGTCTTTATTCAGTATGCCGTTTTGGACCTCCTCACTCCCACCCAGATTGGAGACATGATGGTACACTCAGACACACTGACCCGTATGGATGCAGCAGTCCAGCTTGCCCAGTTCTTCCAGCAAAGTGAAGCTGAGGATGTTCAGATGATTCTGACCCAGTTCACCAAGGCTGCCAGCACGGTAGACACTACCCATGTTCCTTGCAATCTCCATCTCCATTTCCCCCGCAGATATTTGCCATCTTAAGTTATTAGTTGAAAAAAACAGCTTTGTAACCACTGTGATTTTGAAAGCATATTGTTACAACAGTGATCTTCAAACATCTGTACACATCAGGCCCTTTCTATGACACAGATTGCACTCTTTAGAGAGTGCACTCTTTAGAGTCCAATTCCATTTTGAATTCACAAAAATTCTGGTGAAGAAAACCACTTACAGATGTCCCTCCCCAGTAACATTGCAATTCCAACTGCCCTAGCACCAGTGTTGTCACCACATAATTTTGTTTCAGCGCAAGATCACAGTCCTGCCAAATGATGACATTGCTAGGCTGCTCCTGCTCCAGTATCTGACCAGTATGTCTAAGGAAATGAAGACATTCACTGCTGCTGACTGGAACATCACCTTCCAAAATGAGCTGTATTTCCTACGTCCTGTCATCAATGAATCAACCCTGGCCTTCATTGTGCCACAGGATTATGACTCCTTAGTTGCTATGTAAGTCTCCTGGGCATTGCTGGGATCCCTCTTCAGCAAGTAAACAGGGCAACACTCCTCGTGGAGTCAGGTTAAAATCTGAAAGACAGACGATGCGCTGTCAGCCTGGATGGCTCTAGTCTGGGTACTTTCTCACAGCTCTCAAAACTTAGTGATTTTCACAGTTTAAGGTGAAGTTAGAAATCTGGGCCATATAAAATCTAGGCCTTAGTTCACAGACCAACAGGGAATTGTACAACAGGGAGGGAATATTACAAGTTCTTCAGCAGAAACTTCAAGGTGAAGGAACTGTGTACAGTAACTCGGGAGTGAAGACTGTTCTTGATCTAGGCTGCAGTTGGAGGAAGTTACACAGAATCTATCATCTATGTACTCATTTTTGTTGTCCACCCAGTGTTACCGCGCTTGATAACTCTTACCAACACATGACCGAGTCCTCTAGAAGAGATGTAGCACTCTGGATTGCAAGGAACCTCCAGATCTTGAAAGGTAACACTGGAAAACTATGCATTCCAGCTAACAGATTCTTCCAGGAAAGCAGGGGCTCAGGTGGTAGACTCCCAGGATGCATTAAACAGCACCAATATAGACTTGTACACACAGGAGAGCACTAGAGGGATGTCCAAGTGAAATAGTGCTGTCTTTCCAATGCTACCTCACAGCAGGATGCCACATTGATCTCTGGTGACTGTCCTGAGATACAATGTAGACTCCTGGATACTGCAAGAAAAAAAGAAAAAGATCAAGGGACATCTCTGGTACCTTGACCTCATTTGAGGATCCTCATTTTTCTTTCTTCTCTCTCTTGCTATTTATTGCACACTGATTTTACTTTCTCAAGGTACAAAAACCTCATTTCCCTTTGAAAAAGCACAAATCCCATTTAGTCCAGCATCCCGTATCCAGCACTAGTCAGGTGCAGGTGTTTAGGGAGGAGTAAAGGTACTCAACCAGCATAATCTGGTATTTTCCTCTTACTTTTCACTGGTATCAAAGTAATCTATGGCTCAGACTTTTCTTGAGTTAGAAGTGACACTGTAAATAGGCAGCTCTTCTTTTCAGTCAACTGGCATGAGTTTTCCCCTTTTCTGCAACAGCTGTATTGTTTAAAAAGAAGGACATACTCTGGTGGGTAATTCCCTGAGAGTCCCGGTGTCTTTTTCCCACTTAGGTGCTCCAACTGTGCCCACTACTGAATGGATACAAGCCACCTGGAAATCCTTCTTGCACAATATAGGCCTTCACGAAGCCACAGCAACCCTCAACAACTTTGATCCTGTATGTATGATTTCTACACTAAGTGCATATGGGCAACTGGGGCATTCAGAAAAGTTTATCATACAGTAGAAAGCATTAAAGGATTTAGTCTCAAGATCTGTAATAAAATATATTCTCACTTCCACTCAGCAACTCTAAAAGCAGACATAATAGTATGTTTTCAACTAGCAGGGCATTGAAAGAAGCTTCAATTTTGAATGAGTACCCTCAGTCAGTCAATATAAAAATACATGTCAGCATTTTTAAACCCATCCCTGTGCTGAAATAGCTCTGCTTGGGATTTGAGAAATAACTTCAGGATATAAGCAAACCTCTACAAATCATGACACACACAATTTGCAACATGAAAAGTGTGAAAACTGTGAAAAAAATATTTCAACCAGTTCTAGTGAAGAGGGAATAAACTGATTTTCAGTGACTGACATGAGTATTTCCTAGGCCAAAATGCTGGATGTGCTGAGCATCGAGCAGCTGGTGGAATACACTCTGACTTCGGATGCCCTGGTCAATGTGACCACAATGCAGCATGTCCTAAATGCCCTGAGGGGTGAAAATCCCCAAATCTCGGAGCCTAAAATAAGGGAATTCCTGATGAAGTTCAATCTGGCTCTGACACAGGTATCGTAAATTTTGTTATAAACATTTTCCCCTTTAAAAAGACAGATTCTCAGGCACTTCATGTATGAGGAAATCCTGATCATGGTGCCAAGTAAAACAAGGGTGCCAATGAAAGGCAGTTATCACCCCCCTCACTGTGCCACCACCAAACAGCTCCCAAGTAACAGACATTTCCACTCCACACAGGAAGGCATTGCGGGCGTCAGAAATGATGAAGTAAGGATGGAAATGCTGACGACGTTCTTCACAGACCTTTCCAAGCACTTTCATGAATTTGCTGACCTTGACTATGAATTCTGGTTCCTGGAAAACCTAAGGTTCCTCTTGCCCAGCATAAACACAGATCTGCTCGAGTTAATCCCAGGAGACCTCAGTTTCCCAGCCTACACGGCCGTGTGAGTACCATGTGCAGGGGAGCACTGCCTGCCAGACTCACACATACAGGAAACCTCTGGCAGGAGAAGCAGCACACATTTGAGCAACTTCATTCCCAACATAAGTGTTAGTATTTCACATAGATTTTAAAAAAAAAAGAAAAAGAAAAGAAAAGAAAATAAGAGTCTCAACTTGGTTTTTGCAGTAAAGCACATTCAGGCAGCATTTTCCATGTGTACATGCACCATATCGTGCTCTACTCTGGTGTCTCCACATACCCTCCACCCCTTTTTGTTCCCTGCTCCAGAACAGTGTACTCTGAATTAGATGGGTGTATGCAACTCTTCCACACCTCACAAAGCCTGTACCTTTTGCATTCCTTGTTATTACCATTATTGTTGTAAAGTCTTACAGCTGAGGCAAGACTTACATTACATATCATCACAAATGACATTATCACTTTATTTATTACAATTCTCTACAGTCTCAAGCTGATGTTATCTTATTTCTTGACCCTTGTAGAGTACAAGGCCTTGATAACGTCTTTCCAGAGCTTCCACAGAACACATCCCGTGCTATCTACCTCTTCATCAAAAGAATCCTGGGATCTCAACTTACCTTTTCAGGTACTGGTCTGCTTTTGGTAATACTCTGTGGTATATTTGAATAGTAGCTGTTTGTCACATATGTGCTAAAATTTCTGCCAACTGCCTGTCCCTCCTTGGGTCAGAGAGGAATTCAGTAGCAGGATCAAGTACAGCATGGGGAGGAAGCCCAAAGTCTTTCAGTCATTGGGCTGCCCAGGACACAGTACTGGCTTTCCTCTGAAGCATGAAATATTGATTCCAGCTTATAATCAAGCAACAAAAACACTTGGGCATTTGTTCTCTTCCACGATGCCTCAGCACCACAGCTCTCCCAGTAACACCCTACCAGGAACCCCCTGGTACCTGCCAGAACTGCACCATAAACAGTGGTTCACTGTGCCCAAACCAGCCCTGCCTGCCCCCACAGCTCCCCAAAGCCCTTTCCACACCAAATCCCTCACAGTCTGCAGCGGCTCAAGACTGAGGGAGAGTGTAGGTCACAGACCTGGTTTTAAGCCACATTGTGGAACACTGACAAAAAAGATCCATCACCACACTTTACTAACAGACTTCTTGTACTTTCTCAGAAAAGGTATTTCCTGGCACATATGACAGCAGCCGAAGTTTCCTGGAACTTATCTTCTACAGATTTTCACATTTTGCTTCTTACAGTGACCTCACTGACTTCTACAAGGACTTTAATGGGGTAAGCACACATGTAGGTCTGACAGCACAAAATTTATAATCAGTTTGTGGAAAATCTAGGGCTGTATTTCAGTCCTGGTATGACTTCAGTGAGTCAAAAACACGGTCTGAAATTTTTTATTATAACCTTCAGGCATAACCCTATAGTATATAATCCTCTTAACCTTGTTTCTGCCAACACTTGACACTCCAAGAATAGAAACCAAGACAAACCCATGACTATTTAGGAATTTCAAATCGAGCCTTTTTTTACAAGGTTTCCACACACAGACAGCTCTGCAAAAGGTATTAATAGTTTTGAGTGTTTTTCACAAGCTCAACTTCCAGGAGGTATTATCCTGTTCCATAACTATCCCCAAGGGAAGACCCTCACCAAAGAAACCAGGAGGATTCCCTCCAGGCTTTTAGTATTAAATGCAGTTCATGATTCTTCCATGCACTATATGTAAGTGTAATCACGTAGAGGCACTTCTTAGCCCAACACTTTCCACTCACTTGCAGAACTCATTGCCACACAGGCTTTTCATACTGCAGTAGAGTAAGTTGTGTGATTAGCAATGAGAATAGAAGTGCTACTAGCTTAGTTAGCAAGAACAACTGCTGATTAGCATTACCCTCAGTCTTCTGCAACAGGACGTATTACAGATTTTATCCATTCAGGTTATGAAAGGCTCCTTGGTGCTGTGTAGCCCAGCGGGGACATTCAGGTGGCTTCAGAGCTCTGACAAGTCATTATCAGTCAGAAACATAAACAATAAACTATGTATATGTTTGAGAACTATAATTAGCAGATAAGCAAACAACTTTCTAAGCATTATTTTCTGCTGTATTTTCCTCATTAGTATGAAGTTCTCGACCTTCTGTCTGCCAGACAAATAGGAGAGATGACAGTTCTCATGAATGCTTTTAAAAGGGAACGCCTCACCGTCCAAATTTTGGTGGAGATGGAGAAACGCTCCTTTGATGAGCTGACTGAATTCATAAAGGAGCTGAACGTTGCAGCAAAAAAGGTACAGTCAAAACTCTCACCCCAGAGAAATGCATCCTGCTACAAGTCTCAAAAAGACTAAAAATGCCACAACGGAGACAAAGTCTCCTTCTTACAGCAACATAAACCCTGGGCTCTAGACCGATAGGTTAGAGCTGGGCTTTATAGAGCAGTATCCAAAGTGACAATTCTTATTCATGTTATAAATATATATATATATATTCATTATATATATATATATAATTCTTATTCATGTTACTGTAGACACCTTAACTCATTTTAAAAGGTTATTTTCTCTCACAATGTTTATTTAGTACCTTCGTTTCCCTTCAACTCAGAACTCATCCCTTACAGAAGAGGGATAACAAACTTCATTAGCTAACATTGTGGTCAAATGGCTTTTCTACTGGAAAACATAAAGCACAGTTATTTGATTAATTCATTACAGTAATAACCTCATTCAGTTCCAAAATTCATTACTCCAGTGACACACTGTATTGCACTACTGTGCGCTCATGCTGAAACACTGGTGGCTTTCCTGAAAACTGCACATGACATCAGGAGGAGAAGACGAAACCTCTCTTGCTACTGGACAGTTTAATCTACCTGTGGAAAGCAGTAATTGCTAAAATCTTTTTTTGTGTGCTGGTTTTATTTCCAGAGGGGTATCACTACCCTTCCTGACCCCCGGATTCGTGAGCTGCTCTTCGATTTGCTTTTCAAATCTTTACCACTCGGCACCTTTACAGCCCACGAATATGCCTCCTGGTTTGGTTCGGAGCTGCAGCTATTCCTGCCAGCTATGAAGGAAAAATATCTGCAACTCCTGCCTCTGGACATTGACTGCCAGTCTCATCAAAACCTGTGAGTCATGAGCAGCTTCCCCAAGGGTGCTCTCACTAGCCCATCAAACCAAGAGGGTTGCTTCCTCCAGAGTATTTGATATCTTACTGCTTCTAGCACACTGAGCTTCCCAACCATTTTGCATCAGCCAAAACCATTCATGAGATTAGCAGAAATGTCTGAGTACTCCTTCATTTTACTTTCCAAGATGTTACCAAGGGAACAAAGAGGACAAGGAACAGTTTGATTTAGACCAAATTAAACATTTCCGCTTTACTGACGCTAGTGCTTTCAAGTCCTCATTTCCTATGGACTTGAACTTTTCCTCCAAAGGAAAAGTGCTCTCTGTAGATGTTTGGCCCATCACCTATTTCTGCTTTTGTGTCGATACAGTGTGCAAGCAATGGACAGAGTGTATGAGCATTACACAGATGAGCAGAGACTCTCCATCTATCGCAGAATACACAACTTTCTGGAGACCTACCATAACACTCAAGGTAAGCACACACAGACACACTACTCAAAAGCTTTTCTTTCTCTCCCATTGTAGTATTTAGTGTTTGTGCTTGGCCAATACTACCTGGGTTGCAATCTTCTAACCCAAAACTACACACAACCAGAGCGTTTTAATTGCAAAAAAAAAGGAAACGTGTAGATCTTCTGCAAAGTCCTCTAGGATCTTAACATGTAAAATTACTTGCAATGATAAGTCTCTTAAATGCTACAGTGATGGACAATGGTATAAGAGTCCTAGCACAAATCAGACAGGCAACAGAGAAGATGCTTTCTGATGTATTGTGTTTTCTCCCCTCACTTAACACCCTGCTGAATCCAGCTGAGGTGGATCTGATGTTCCTCCCATCCCCTCACTAGACAGGCTTCATTTCCAGGCTAACCAAGAGCTCAGGAAGCTGCTGACTGGTGTACTGAATGTGGGCTTTTCTGCTTTTCAGGTGTCACCTGCTCCCCAAATGCAAACAGTAGCACATGGATAGCTGACAACTATGGTTTTTTCAGTGCCCATGCCACTCTCCAGGAGTTCTCTGCTCTCAATCCAAATTTCAATGGGGTAGGTCACACACTGAAGCTGTAGGTCACACCTGAGCATTGTCGGCTCCTCTCTACATAAACACAGCTGATCTGTAACTTCTTGCTACAGCACTGACAGTGATCCTTGTTATACAGGTGTTTCTGTGTTCCTTTTCAGATGTCAGCTCTGGAAAAGCTTTCACCAGCTCAATTGGCACAAGTAACACTGGAAACAGGGGCTCTGGCTGATGAAACAAGCGTGACCACCATCATGGACAACCTACACACACCATCAGATCTTTCCAAGTTCTTTGCCACACTGAACAACATGGCATCGGTAACTTCCCTTATTGTGCTGCAAAGCTTCTCCACCCAAACACTGCAGTGACTTCAATCAATGTCTGCTGTCTGATACTCAAACCCCAGCCCTGAACATAGAAAAGAAGGGTTCATCCTACAGCTTCAGTCCAATCATCAGAGGGAAACCTGTCTCAGATGAGGCTACAGGTCAAATCCTTGGATAGCTGATCCTTAAAGGCTGGAGGATTGCAGCAATCTTCTGGTTTTCTGTCCAGACACCAAGCTATTCTTCCTCCCAGGGTCTATACTGAGTCATAGCAGGATGTGATGGGGAGTATCAGTATAGCCAAGTATAGGTCAGGAAAAATAGGCCTGTAACAAGCACTATGCACTCTTTCCAAGAGCTCCTTTGGCTGGGTCCTTCACTTGGGGCTACCAACCCAGTCACCTTTACAGTGACTTCTCATTCATGAAGGGAGAGACACAAAATAATCCTGAACAATATCTTGGGAGGGCATGATAAATTACACCAACTATACTGAAAAGGTGTTGTGATTGCAGGTGGAGCTCCAGAACAGCGACCTCGCCCATGTCCTGCTAAGCAGCGCCTTGCATAAAATAGCTCCCAGTCTTCCCCAAATGAAAGCTGCTGGTTTTGCTGACTGGTTTCAAGATACTCTAAAAAACGTATTGCACGCAGTGAATGAGAGGATTGTTGCAGAGATACCTGTCAATATTTCATGTGACTCCTACCAGCAAATGTGAGTTACCTGTTCCATGTGCATTTATCTTAACTGAGCATTTCTATTTAGGCTGTATATGATTTTCAGCTTTCTGGCAACACATTCACATATTCATAAAGCAGAGTGTAATGCTCCTGCTGAAAAGTAGAAGTAACCACAGTAAAGTACTCAGCATTTTCAGCCTCACACTGAAAATACACTGAAAATCAACAAGATTTTAACTAGTACAGCCTTAGCAATTCTGTGTCCTTTATCTTAAGCAACCGCATCAAGTAGAGAGCATGTTATTATCACATAGGTAAGCTATGGTCAGTCTGATCTGAAGATACTTTGCAATTACTTCTAAGAACCTCTCTGATAAGGTCTTGCAATAATGACTAATTCTGAAAGCTGTTGAAATTTTTCTAATAGAAAAGTTTTGTTACTGAAAATTTCTGATTTGATAAAATTAAAATACTACCCATGACCATTCCAACATTCCCTCCTGCAGGTTGAAGGGTTTCAACAAAATCTATGCTGGCATCCCCACAGAAAACATTCCCCATGTTTTTGGATTCTGTAAAACTTTCTTGACATCAAAAGTGAAATCAGGTAAGGGCATAACAAGTCTTAATTTAGGAATATATTTTGAAAATTTTCCAGCACACTGAGCTTGAGAAGCAGCAGGAATTCCTGTAGTAATATCTGAGATGCTCTTAATGACAAGAAAGGGTAAGGAAGTGGATACTTACATTGTTGCTTCAATGCTACAGCCTTTTCCTCTTTCTGACGGGATTCTCACAACTCCTCCTGTATTTTGGATGGCCCACTAGGAAGTTTAACCATTGCCAGCCACGACATTAGGTTGTCCATCATTGGTAAAGATAAAGAAGCCCTAATTTAGACAGCAGCATGAAAACATTATTACTTAATAATGAAGATTCTGGTCTCCCTCATACCAGTGCGACTTCAAAGTATTCTGCTATCTGTACAGGTTTAATGGGAATTTGCAAGAGCACCTAGGGTTTCCAGTCAGAACATCAGGAAGGAATATGTAATCCCCAGCATTCCCAGTGTCGTTATTTTTCCAGGTCTCGCATGTGGCAACACAACCCAAAGTACTCAGGACTGGCTGGAAGCAAATCTTGGACATTTTAGCAAACATGCTGAGTATCAGGACCTAGTTACTTGGAACAAACACTTTGTGGGAGTAAGTATTTTTAATATTATTTTTTTTCCACTAGCATTTACTGTGAGAACATGATGGAACTCCACCATAAACCACACTACTGTGCCAGCATTTGCAATGCCTTTATGTTCCCTACAGCATGGGAGGTGATGGGTCATCTTCCTTAAAAAGTACTCTGGTGTTAGTGTCCAATCATCACAAACATTTTTACTGTTTTTCACTGGCTCATGGCACTGCCAGAGCCACTGCAATATTCAGAAATGGGCTGCTACACATCCTGATGGAAAAAGGACTTCACAAGTCCTGTAGATATTCTAGCCTTGCAGATTTGTCCTGAGGCTTCTTAGAACCACTAGCATTTACAAATCACACTCATACGCTTAAAAAGGTTGCTGTCTGCTTTGTGTCCCTTTCTACAGATGGATGTCTTGGACAAGCTATCCCCACCACAACTAGCATCCCTGACACTTTCATCTAATGTCATCAATGAGGAAGAAGAGATGTGTCAGATTCTTGCAAAACTACACAACAAACCATCAGAAGAAATCTATCAGTATTTAGACCAGTTCAACAGAGATGCAGCTCAGGTAAAGGGTATTATCAATGCACGTCCAGCATAAACTCGTGGAGTGTGGACTTCAGCTATGCAGAATCTTAGACACCCTCAGATAAGATGTCTGAGCTTTTGTCTCAAATTATGAGCAACTGCAACGAAGCACATCACGTATAACCTCTCATCATGGCTGTCTTGCCCAAAGTATTCAAATGCCAGGGCCCAAAATTTACTGGCTGGGTGATACCCAAGTGCATGCTCATGGCAACGCTGAGGTTGTACGTGCAGACAGTGCCTTCAGTGAGCCCTGGAGTGGCAGCGTGTCCCCACACCATCTTCAGGGACACCTGCTGAGACTCTCATAGCTCCCCCTTGGTGTTAGCTGCCTGTTTTGGCAGGTTCACAGGACATATCTAAGATGCATCTTCCCTCCTCTGGGACTTGCTCAGGGTCATTTTCTGCAATGCCATTCCCTGTGGCTTTGCACTGGGGTCCCCTTTTTAATCCTGCCTTTTCACTGATGCTCATTACTTCTCCCTTTCAGCTAGCAATAACTGCTGTTAAGAATAACAATGTGAGGAAGAAGATGCTCACTCAGTTCATAGGAGACATCAAGGCAGAATTTCCAGCCTTCAGCCCTGCTGAATGGACTCACTGGCTTGAAAGACTCACTCTGCTACTGCCAAGCGCTGACAAGGAGGACACCAAACTCTTCCTGTCCCACATTTCTGGTTGTGACAGTTTCAGATCTCTGTAAGTACACAAGGGAAGTGTCCTCTTTACTGTGTTCAAAATAAAAAAAAAAGGGATTAATAGGAAAAAGCAAGGAATTGCCAGGGCAGCACTGCCCTGAAGAACATCTGTGCAAGAGCATATAATTTAAAGAAATGTTCCATCAGGTACACAAAATAGCCATGGTCAGATCTTCCTTCCTTCGAGTAAAACTGTGCAAAAGCAAATAAAAACATTTGCCAATACAGTACAAAGTCAATTATAATTTCTATTAAACAGATTTTACCTGTCTATAAAATACTGCAACTAGGAGTGGTGAGATGAAAAAACATCAGGAAGAGATGAGAGGAAATAACCCTGTTAATGAAACAGATTAAGCAGAGAAATAAACTCTAAAGGAAGGAAGCCGCACAGACAGTCATGTCTGGGCCAGGCAACGCAGGGAAGACCACGCTGCCAACAACAGCTTTGCTTTGACCCAGGAAAGATGCAGGAAAACAAACAGCAGGGTTGGACCCATAATAGGCATTTCAAATTTGGTCTTGAATTTCCCTTTTCTGGCACAAGTGTATTCTTATGGGCTGGCACGGCACAGCTCTGCTTTATGCATCCGTACTGGACTTGTGTATCTACAGCAAATGGCTCAGATCTAGCAGTTTGTGCTGGCTATTCAGAAAACACTCCAAAATGAACTCGGCAACACAGGGAGTGCGGCTAATTACCCATTTCATGAGCTGTTCAGGGGTTTAACAGATTCAGGAAACACACAAAGAGATCAGTAGGAGAGGCTGAACTATCGCAGTCTCTAAGGACTTCTGACAACAGCCTAGACAAATGGAGCTAATCCTGCCCTGGAGCACAAACCTCTCAAAACTGCCCTGGGCATTCCAGCCTTTCACATACAGATCACTGCCTGTAAGAAAGGAAGAAGCACACCGTTTCATAACGAGAAAGCTTTCCCTTCCTCTTCCTTCATTTCATTTCGTGAAACTGTTTCTGCTAGAGTTTGTCTCCCATCTACAGCACCATGGCACCAGCTAGAAAGCAGGAATTAACTCTTCCCCATGTTATTTCCCTCCACAGCGTGTCCTCCTTGAGCCAGGTATATACATCTCTGTTGCCCACGAATCAGCAAGGCATCTGTAGTGCTCTGCTGACCTTCCTTGAAAGCCAACACACCACGACAGGTAACAGAAGCCAAAATCTCAAACGGGTTCTCATCATTCCTGTGCCCTCTAGCAAACCAGAGGGAAGGCAAGTGACCCTCTCTTGTTCTGTGCTGCAGGTTCTGCATGTGCTTTGGGACAAGAAACAAGTCTGGACTGGCTGCAAAAGAACTTGGGGGCATTCACATCCAACGCTCGTTATGAAGATTTCATTAGATTAATGACAGATTTCAATGGGGTTAGTTTGTTTTCTGACTCAGACCTGAGAGCTTTGCCTTTGCTCAGGTCCTGCTCTGCTACAGCTCCTTGCACGCACAAGGCTGAGCACACCCCTAGATGGTCTAACTCAACAAACAGACATTGCTCCAGCCATAGCAGAGCTCTTCTCCCCAACGTGGGGAATCCAGCCAACTCCATGGCTTAGGTCTCTGCCTGGCAGCAACATTCTACCTCCCTCTGATCATGTCCCATTGGTTTTGCAGTTCAGTGTAAGAGACAATCTCACCACTACCCAGCTTGCCCACGTATTTTTTGACTCCGGAGTCTTGGATGATACCAGCATGGTTGAAACCCTCCTGGTCTCCCTGGAGGGCAGGCCTGCTGTGGACATCTCTGCCTTTGTTGATGAGTTTGTGGCCACTGCTTCTCAGGTGAGATACCAGCCTTTGCACAAGGATGTTAAGTCCTACAGGAGAGCTGGGGAGGGACTCTTTGTCAGGAAGTCTAGTGACAGGACGAGGGATAATGGTTTTAAATTGGAAGAGGGGAGATTTAGATTAGATATTAGGAAGAAGTTCTTTACTGTGAGGATGGTGAGGCACTGGAACAGGTTGCCCAGGGAAGTTGTTGATGCCCCATCCCTGGAAGTGTTTAAGGCCAGGCTGGATGGGGCTTGGAGCAACCTGCTCTAGTGAGAGGTGTCCCTGCCCATGGCAGGGGGGTTGGAACTTGATGATCTTTAAGGTCCCTTCCAACTCTAACCATTCTATGATTCTATGTTGTTTTAGTACACAGTGAACTGCGAGAACACACACTGTCTTGCAGAAACTTCAGCCCATATGGACCTAGAGAGTATCTTCCCAGAGTCAGGTCCCCTCTCAAATGTGTTATTACACCCAGACCCATACATTTGATACAGCAAGAGCTGGGAAACAGCACCAGGTCACAACTGATTTGTGTTGTCGCCTGCTTTGTTTTGCAGAAAGGCTTATCATCCCTGCCAAACGTGCAAGTCCGAGATGCCATGTTCAGCACAATCTTTCACAAACTCCAAGGCCAGTTCCCTACTTTTAGCGTCTCCCAGTACAAGGACTGGTTCCAGAAGAAACTCAGCTTGTGGCTGGGCAGCATAAACGCCTCTGCCCTTGCAGCTATCCCAAGGAACATACCTTGTAGCATATACCAAATTATGTGAGTACTTCATTGCCTGCATTCACTTCTTTTCTTTTCTTTTCTTTTCTTTTCTTTTCTTTTCTTTTCTTTTCTTTTCTTTTCTTTTCTTTTCTTTTCTTTTCTTTTCTTTTCTTTTCTTTTCTTTTCTTTTCTTTTCTTTTCTTTTCTTTTCTTTTCTTTTCTTTTCTTTTCTTCTTTTCTTCCTTTTCAGCTTTTGCCCTGCTTGGTCCTGTCTGAATACAGAAACGAAATTACATTGCAGCTCTTGAAATCCCAGGCTCACAATTCCTTCCCATTTTCACTCCCAACAGCTTCATTCTCTCACAGCTCCAGTTTCTGACCACGGTCATGTCATCTAACGAAAAGAAGTTTGGTTACCACTGATAAAACAGGCCATAGACTGCAGAGTTCTTGTCTGCAGTCATGTTACAAACTTTTGGTGACTTCAGTCACCAAACACAAGGTTTTACTGCTATAATGAAACTACTACTTTCCCTTTTCTCACAGAATGAGTGGCTTAGAGGGCAGCTTTCAACAGATGTCCCCTGCCAGCCACCAGGACGTTTACAGCTTTGCAAAGAGCTATCTGTCTTCTAAGGCTTCTCAAGGAGGTACGCTGAACCTGCACTCTCTCCCTCCTGTAACTTCCCTGCATCTCTGTCAGGAGTGCTTAACGTATTCCCAAAATTATGGGATGCTGGGTATTTACCTGTGAAAAATACAATCCAATTAAAATTGGAAGATGTCAACTGCTTTTTGCTCTATA
Organism: Thinocorus orbignyianus; assembly: GCA_013400375.1. Taxonomy (NCBI): domain Eukaryota; kingdom Metazoa; phylum Chordata; class Aves; order Ciconiiformes; family Thinocoridae; genus Thinocorus; species Thinocorus orbignyianus. The sequence goes on from VXBW01006503.1 coordinate 159,105, forward strand.
GCAAAGAAAGGTAGAGAGCAAAAGCATCTGCAGAAGCAGCTGTGTTTCTCCTTAAGGCTAGAAGCAGCCTTGGTGTTAATCATTGCCCCTCACCGGGGGGCAGCTCACCAGCTGAGAACTGGACCATCGTTGGTACCTCTCTGGCTGCCATTACCACAAAATCTAATAATCCCCCAAATTTAACATTCGGATCCCTGTGCCTTTGCCAAAAGGTATGGGAATGCTGTTTCCTTACCAGGTATACTTACACACTGGTATTAGTCACTTCAGTGATGCCAATGTCACTGAGGGATTTAGGCACCTTGACATTTTACATAACTCATGTATCAGCACGTTCATACCGTTCCAGCTGGGGCACTGAACTGCTGATTATGTCACCCTTGAATTATGCTTTGTTTAAAAGGTGGCCCATGCATTGAGAACACCAGGGGAAGCTTGGGTTGGCTACAAACAAATCTGGGCTCATTCAGCTCCTTGGCTACATACAGAGACCTGACTGACATGAATGCAGATTTCAGCATTGTAAGTAACTCCACGAGACACAGCCCAGTGCAAGACCCAAACCCCACCCGACAGCCTTATCACAGCCAGCAAACACTCCTCCCTTAAGGCAAGGCCAGTAATTTTAACACTTGATTTCACAGGTTGATGCTGTGGCAGGACTCAGCCCAGAGCAACTGGCAGCTTACACACTGGCTAGTGATGTCCTGCGTGACATGGACAAAGCAGGCAAGGTCTTCGGCTCTCTGAGCTCTCGCACCATTGGGGATTTCATGGATGCATTCAACGCAGCTGCAGAGCAGGTAACAACTTCACCTCCTGTCCAAGAGGCTGGAACAAAGCAGTTTACACATGAAGTGCATGCTGATGTGGGAGCAGAGGTTCCAAGCATAGAAAGAGGCCACAATGCTTAATCAGTCTGGGTCCCATCATGGTAGGGATACAGATTCTCTGCAATACAACCACTTTTTAACCCTGTAGGAATTTCAGTGTTGTCACAAAGACTAACAACTCTCGGTGAAAGGACAAAGGATGAGTCAGTGAGCAGGGTTATCTCAGAAGCACAGCACACTTCTTGGCCCTCAGTATGACTCCTTTTTACCAGCCCCAGTTAATACTAACTGCATTGTGCACTTTCAATGATGTCTTTTTTCTTTTGGTTGAAGCGTAATCTATCTCCGCTTCCTCATGGCGACGTGAGACGATTCATCCTGGGACAGATCTTCTGTCACTTAAGCACAGTATTTGAGCTCTTCTCTACTGAGGACTATGTTGCCTGGTTTGAAGGAAGGCTTGGCCTCTTCCTGAGCAGCCTCAATGCACAGAACCTCGGCTTCTTACCCAGTGACATGACATGCAACTCTCTTGCAGCCATGTAGGTATCAAGTCCATTATCATTTCAGTGGCACTCTTCTTTCTTCTCTCTTGGACTGAAAAGATGGGAGCCCAACCACTGGGTGAGGAGAGCAGGTTCCACTAGCCCAAACACCCAGTGCCAAACCTGAGATCTCATCTGCTGAATACCATTCTGATCTTACTTGGCAGCCACTGCAGTTTCACATTTCAGGCCACAAAGAGACGACCCTAAGCAGAGACTCTGCTTCACTCACATATACCTGCAAATCCACATAAAAACAACCAAAGAGCCTGAAGAAGTAGTTTTGGTCACACTCTGATTGAAGTATCTGTTCCCTGGCATTGAGGGAGTGGAAAAATCTCCTGAACGGAGGAGCCCTAAGGTGTTTCCACCGACTGGCAGGGAGCTCAGCAGGTTCTGTCCCAATGACTGTGGACTACTTGCTTGTAGTTGTCTTACCCTGACTGTCCACATCCTGCAGAGTGAAGATCCTGAACGAACACAAAGCCCAAGGGCCCTATGAGAATCCAGAAGACATCTACTCCTTCATAAAGAGAGTTCTTCACTTCCAGCTGCAAAACTCAGGTAACAAATATTTGGGCAGGCTTGCCTCCAGGTACTCAGCAACAAAGAAAGCTGGAAAGATTCAGCCACCTCATAAAACATCTTTGGTTTCAGGTGACACATAAACCTGTTCTTTCTGCAGGAAAGTATCATTTTATCATTTTAGCAATCTGACAGTTAAGTGCCTAACCAGTGCTAGACCTTTAGAGTCCCCTGAAGTCAGCAAAGAGAAGCGTCTCTGCCTTTGGATAAGCTGCTTCCCTGAAGGATAAATGTGCTGAATCTTCTGCTAATCTTTAACGGAGTTGTCCTTCACTCCTCAACCTACCGCCCAGCCCTTCAGCCAGTAGTGGTCAGAGAAAGGTTTTGGAGGACTGAAACTTCACTCAGATGGCATAGAGCACTGAGGTCAAGAAGCAGCAGCTATATCAAGAATGAGACTAGAACATGCTGCCATGGAAGGAATCTGGCAACCTCAGTATACTCAAATGCTAAATGATTCCCCCTTTCCCTGTCTGGTAGTGTTTAGATCCCATGGGGATCTTGCAACATGAACTCTAATACAGATTTCATGGCCAGTGGGGACTCTCAGTGTTACGTGCCTCTGCCATCCAGCAAAACAAAGGATGTATCTTCTGAGCTTTGCTTTTCCCTTTGTAGGCTCTGCCTGCACCCAGGGCACCGCCACAGACAGGGAATGGCTGCTACGGTATTTTGGTTTATTCGCTGCTTTTGGATCATACTCAGATTTTGCAACACTGAAAAGCAACTTTCATGGGGTAAGGGCTAGATACGAAATATCTGGCATTTTTTCCTTAGCCATCAAACGATCTGACAGGAACAAAGTTCAACAGGATTAGTTCATTATTTGCGTTGCTCATTTTCTCCCATGCACTTCCATTTATTTTTTCTTATTAAGTTTCTTCTTGTTAAGTTTTAATACTAAAGTAGTGTCAAAAGCACTGCCTCAATAAGACAACCATCTCATGAGGAGAATCTAAATTCCATAGGAAGACAAGGATTTCAATGACAAGCTCCAAACAGCAGTGGCTGATAAGACACAGAAAGAGCAGATAGTAAATTACACATGGTCCACTGAGTCTTTCTCACAAATCACCTGTCTAGCAGCAGAGGACAGCTATTATTAAATTTAATCCTGGTAAACACTGTGTGCTGCTTGTTGTCTGACACTCTGTCCAGAGTGAAGTTAGTGTTCCTTATACATGAGAGCCCACGTGGGCTGAGAGAGATGAGCTGGAAGAATGCTGTGGATTGGTCTCCAGGCCTCACTCTGTGCTCTGTCTTCTTCAGCGTGACTCCCTAGACATTCTCTCAGCTGAGACACTGGCCCAGCTGACTGTCCAGAGCAAGACCATCTACAGCCCCTCAGCCATCCAGACGGTTCTGGGAGTAATTGGGAACAAGAAGGAGCCTCTCCAGTACCTCAGTGTCTTCCTAGAGGACTTCAACACTTTTGCCCTGAAGGTAAGTAACCCAAGTGGCTGCCATAACGAAAGTCCCAGGGAGCGGAATGGGTTCACAGGTAAACTTTCAGACTTCCAACTCTGGGACTCTCACAGCCAGATATTAAATAAATCTGGAAGATGATCTAGAAGGAGGTCACTCTGCTCTGGTATGATCTTATCTCCATCCAGCCCTTACTCTGGTTTAACTTCTCGGCACAGAGCAGTATAAAATGTTCTTCCTCAGAGGAACTTTGGGAATCACACCCACCGCTCCAAACAAGAGCCAGGATATAAACAGTGAGGGTTTCTCTGCTGCTGATCTGTGATAGCCTAATGACTTATGAAAGGTTCTGGGCCAGGCCCCTAAAATCGTTAAAAGATTTGCATGTGAGTGAGTGAGAGAGGGACCCTGCTGCTTGCCCTAGCCCTGCTGGGCTGAGGACAAGTTAACAATAAGCCAAGGTGAGAAGCCTGAGCATGTCCCAGCTTCACCTCACGCACAGCGTGACCACTCTGCTGACTACCATAACAGCAGCCGTGGCTGGGGGAGTGCAAGGGAGAGGAAATTCAAGCACCTGGGCTGCTTCTCTGTCCAACTCTTGACAAAAGAAAACCTGAATTGCCAAGGTCAACTCCCCAACAAGGCCACAGTCAGGCCATATTTCCAACTTTTATTGTTAAACAGAAGAGGAAGGAAGGGGAGGAGAGCAACAAAGAAGAGAAATTGTGGTTATTTTGCCAATTTTTCCCTTTACCACTTTTTCAGCTTAGTTTTGCTATTCAAGGCTTTCTAACAGCTCTGCTCATCACCTGCTGCAATTTCTTCCTCAGAGCTCTGATTTCCTAGGAAGCACTAAGGTCCGGGAAACAATGCTAATGATGACAGCGGAGAAAATCTTCCCACAAATTACTGACATGTCCCTGGAAGACGCATCTATGTGGCTGCGCAGACTGCGTGTGCTGCTGCCCCACGTGAACGCGACGGTGCTGGAGCTGCTGCCCCTCAGCATGCCCTGCCCCTACTACCAAGCTGTGTAAGTGCCTGGGGGGCTGTGGCTGCTTTAGGTTTGTGGTGCTACAGGAGCTGTCACTCTTATCTGGCAAGAGCTGCTTTCTACCTTCACGCTTAGCATTGTGTATAACCAAAATCAGTCAAGCACTCTGCTTTAAAGGGGGCGTCTTCTTGTAGATGGATACCAAATATTAATCCTTAATCCCAAGCAGACCATAAACTGTATGGCCTGGTAGAAAACAAAAACTGATCACCCACATGCTACAGGCCAACTACTTGCACCCGCCACCTTTGGTTTGTCAGCATTAAGAAGTTCTCCTCACCCCACTACACCGATCTGCTGCTTTACCCACGTGGAAATCATGACTTCTATGGTTTGTTCCCCAGCATTGCAGCAATTGATGGAGTCTACCCAGTGCTGTCAGAGAGGAAGAAACACGATGTGCATGAGTTTCAGAAGGCCTATTTGACAGCCCAGTTCAAAGACTCAGGTAAGGTGCCTACACAGAAGTTCCCAGTAAAGCACTAGTATTTGTATGGACCAACCCTGGAAAGTTCAAAACAACTCTGAAAGAGGGTTTTTCTTTTGGAGCTACAGGGAATGCTGGTGTAAGGAGATTTAATATTATAGAATGAATAGAATATAAATATATTAATATATACATAGAATGAATAGGATATAAAGCAGAGAAATGGGATTTCCATTTGTTTTAACCATTTCCCCAGTCTGGAAGTGAACCAGAGTTCAGAAGGTCAGACTCCGCACTTGCAATAGGAAGATGAGCAGCCATTCTGCTGTTAGCAGATACTTAATCATTCACATGAGGGATGACTCCTTCAGTATATGTTGTAGCTTTTAACCCTTTGGATTTGTTTTGGTTACAGGATCAGCATGCCAGGATGGAACAACTGGGACCAAAGACTGGTTGCAAAAGAATCTGGGAGAGATCTGTTCAGTAGCTAAACTAAGTGACCTTCAAACCTTTTACCCAGACATCGCTGGAGTAAGTTTTACTAGTCTATGTACTGAACAACAGCAGAATTAGCATCAGCTTCCAAGCAAAACAGATCACCTGGGCTTTGCATTTACAATAATCATTAAGGGGAAGATGCAGGTGACTCCTCACACAGTGGCCGCATCTCTTAAAGCAGGGATCAGCTTGGGTTTATATAGGAGAGATTACCAGATATGACCCATGTGCAGCATCAGGTGTTGAAATGTACATTCCAGCTGCTTGCCTTTCTCTCCACAGCCTCTCTTTTATGAAATATATTAATTGTTATCACTGGTTATCAGAACCAATCTCAGGAGCCTAGGCTATGCCTGAAATATAGAGGCATATTCCACTATGAGTGGTGATGGGAACTTCTTTTAAATCATCTTTAAAATCAAATTGGCTTAATGGTCACAGCAAAATTGCTCATGTGGGTACGGCATTTCCTAACTCCTCCAGACAATGACTCTTCAAATTACACTCTCTCTTCAAAAATATTAATATTTATTTGCTCAGATCTACTAAAATACCAGATACATTCTGGTACTCTGAGTTTAGTCTAATCAGTAGCAATGAGTTGCACATCCTGAGGACACGCTGAATTAATCTTTCAAGCTGCCTGCATTATGATACCAAGCTGTAACTACAGCAACGTAAAAGATGCATTAAGAAAAGATGTGACAAAGACCAACAGGAATTAAATCTTGCTGGACTAATATTTGACTGGGATGCATGTATCTAAATGTTATTATAATATTGGGTTCACAGCAAAGACAGAAATTGCAATAATGAAATGATTAAAGTACAACTTGAAAGTCCAATAATTCTGCTTTCATGTAAAAAACAAAGATTTTCTCTTTATATGATGTTCTAAAGCAAAATAATCCTGCACAGCTGTAAAACAGGCCTTAGACAATGTTTTGGTTTCATACACTCTGTGAGCCAATTTGCTTATTTCGTTTAAAGATTGTGTGTGACACTACCTATACAGTCATCAATAAAAGTCATGTTGAACAACCCACTTAGTATGTTTCGTATTGTTTCAGACAGTCTTACTGATGGTACTTAAACTGATAAAGTAAGTAGCAGTACAAATACACTAGTTGCTACTGGTTGAACTAAACTAAAAAGTCTATAATCCCAAAGCATGAACTAGTTCACTAACTCCTTACAGAGACAGTGAAAGCACATCCCACTGCCATATACCTGGCAGACACACAGAGCTTTTGTAAGGGAGTTATACTAACAAAGAAAACTTCCTGACACTTCGATTAACCTTAAGTACTAACATTATCAAAATTTGCAACAATTCCCCTACTTACTTGAAGTTAAGTTAAAAGATAAACACACTGTTCTACACCAAACATCTTAGCCTACTACATCCATGGCATCTGAACAACTTCCAGCAGAATCTTGAGTAACACAACTGTGTTCCCGTTTGCCATCTGCACCAGGGCAGCTCAATTCAATATTCCATTCATTCTGCAGCTGAAGCTCTCAGAGGAGAAATGCTGATGCATGCGTCTTGCAGACATCCCCTTTGCTTAGCAAGTTCCCTGCCAAATGCTAGCACGTTAAAAATCCTTCATTTTCATCACTTTTCATTACAGAAAGTGACCTCTCTCTGTCTTGGAGCACACACTATAGCAAAGAAATTTCTTTCAAAGCTAAAAGGCTTCTGGGCTATGAACAATGCCTCAAAAAGGCTTGCAAACTGGAGACTCTTACCATTGCTTTGATGCCTTTTCCTACTCTCTTACAATCTACCTCATTCTGTGAGGAACGATGCTCTACCATAATCTGAAATCCACCAGAGCTTGGGGAAAGCCTCGATTCATCTTACCTGGTTTGCATGATGCCCTCTGTAAGTTTTTAGCAAGGACTGTTTTGCTCTCAAATACAGTGCTGGAAGTTTTCAGGTGTGAATTTTTCAGAGCAGCTGGGCAAAAAGCACCTCTACCCCCTCAGCAGAATAAAAGAGTTTTATGTGAAGAGAACAAAAACACAGTAATGTTACCTCAACATCACTTTTACAGAATCACATTTCAGAATAAGGTTGCTTTTTAGCTTGGTAGACAGCTGCACACAAACACATTCAGTCTGACAATGTCCCACACCTTTATGTTGCTAAAGAAGATACTGAATTTGCACCAGCATTACAAAGTTCAGCTGCCTGATGCATTTTATTTAAAATCCCAGAGAGCAGAAAGTATTGTCTGGGCTAACACAAGGGGTCAGAAAACCTACCACCTAATAAGACGGGCAGAGAGAGATACAGACTCAGCATACATTCAATTTTAGAAACAACTGAGCTGAGTACTAATTAGAAGTCAGCCTTAGCTAAAGCTTTTTAACATGGTGATGACTATTTGACAGTTTTAGTTAGGGTCTTAAAGACTGGAGCAGGTAACATCCTATGAAGTCTCAGCCAAGGCATCCCTACAAAAGGGATTAGTGTGGGAAAGAAAGCAGTAAGACAGTGGTCAAGCTTAAAAGGTACCAACTTTACTTATACTAATGAACTAACTATACGCTTCACAGTGAATTCACAGTGTATAGTTACAGTCCACTTCCAGGGGGATGTCCAACAATCTCCTCTGGAAGGCTCTTTACACAAAACTGAAAGGTTTTTTACACTTATCCTCCTAACAGCTATGGCACCAGACTATTCTCACCTCACTGTTCCATAAGGAAATGTGGATCTGCCCAGGCATAGCCTAATTTGTGTGTCCTTCTCAAAGCACACTGCGCACAAACATCTTGGTACCACAAAAACACTCTCCCTCCCTTACTGTCTGGTAGAGGACTTTGCTCTAGAGCCACTCACTTTGGCATAAAAGCAAACATGATCCCTGGACAACTCCTTTACATGTATTTCTTTTCTTAGGTTAAAGTTCTTGATCTCGATACCCCAGAAGAGATGGCACAGCTGACTGTTAACTCAACACTGACCAGCCTGGAAGATACACTCTCAATCTTGGCAATACTTGAGTGCAGATCCTATAACACAGTCAACAGATACATGAGGAAGTTTAATGCGTATGCTCAGCAGGTCAGTCCTAACAGATCCCAGGCATTCTCCAACTCCCACGTCACTGTACTAGGGGAAGGTCTATGCCGTGATGATTAACAGCCTCCACTGTACAGCTGACACTGTGCTCTGAACGTAACGGCAGCTGGTTACAGGTAACAGAGCTGACAGAAAGAGAGGAGCTGTGGTAAATACTAGACAACTTTATAAGGAGACAGCAAGGGACAGGTTAGTGAGCAAGAAAAGACTTAAACCCTGGATTTGGACAGGCAATTTAATTTAATTTTCTTACAATGATGCTACAGATGTTCCCTTAATAGCCTCTCCCGATTTAAATGCTTATCCAGAACCTCAAGCTATATTAATGGCTTTGCTCTTCCTTATACTCCAGGTAAACCTGACCTCATTACCCAACGTGCTGGTCAGAGATGCAATACTGAGGACAGTACTACTAAAGCTAAGACCTAAATTCCAAAACTTCTCCAGTGAAAACTGGGCAACCTGGTTCCAGCAGCAGCTGCCCTTACTGCTGCCTGGTATGAACAAAACCTACCTGGAATGGCTGGGGATCAACGTCTCTTGTGACTCCTATCAAGCAATGTGAGTTTACCATGACTTTTAGGGCTATGACAGCATTGCAGTTAAAAGCTAGTGTTTCAGCTGAGACCTCCATATCTTGGATTTCTAAGACAGAAAGACTGAGCTCTGAACTCCTTTACTGTTGTGTTTATTAGCTGAAACCAAATATGGAACCACTAGACAGGAATTGCATCAAGATCTTCCAGGTCACTTAATTTGCTTGCCACTGTTGGAAAGCTTTGAGAAAGTCCCATACACTCTAAAACATTTTCCTGTTCATGTAAATGGAAATATTCATGAGCCTCTTCTGTGAAGTACAATTAAGAGACATGACAGCCTCAAGCACCACCCAGGCCACAAAGAAGGTTGAAAACAATGGGTCAACTTCCTTAAAACTCCGAACAAGTGCAGTTCCTTCCTGAATGCATCTTCTTTTATTTCCCAGTGTCAAAGGATTCAACATCGCTTATGAGTCCCTTTCACCTTCCACCAAAATTGACATATATAACAACTACATTACAACCTACCTGAGCCAACAATCACATTCAACAGGTAACAGCTCCGAAGAAGTAGAATAATTCTAAAGTCCAAAGGATAGAGAGTGATCACAAGAGTTTGTTTCCAGGCTTCAAAATATTAGTGACGGGTTCCTACCTTCATTCAGCTGTCCCTGTGGCTGGAGCTGACTTCACTGAGCAGGAATGGAGCAGGTCCACGCTTGATTTAGTCCCCTTAAAGCTGATCCTGTCTGTGGGTCCTACTTCCACTGCATGGGGATATTTCCCAGAGTTAGAATTAGCTCTGATATAGTCTCTTAATTCAACAAATAATCTAAAGCAGTCAGCTTTAGAATGGTGTCCTACTTCTGTGCCCTTTATTAGCATCATCATGGCTGCCCTGAAAGGACACAGGTTGTTTTAGTTTCTACCACCTTGTCAATAGATCTGAAGGTTTTTTCCTCTTTCTAGGGATTGCCTGTGACACCCAAAGAGGAATGAGAAACTGGATTGATACAAATCTTGGGAAATTCATACAGCAATCCTCCACGCAAGATCTTGTTCACTTCAATGCCAAATTTAAGGTACCAAGCCAAAAGTCTGTACAGAGTAATCAGCAATGACACAGCTCATTCCTGGTGACATGTCATAACGGGCTTCAGAAGAATTACAATTTCCTACACAAAGGCCAAGTAACAGCCCAAGATGTCATCAAATTTGCCTCCAACTAACCCCATGATGGTCACTAATACATTCATAGGCCTTAATCCAGAAGAAATTAAGATAACACATAGTAAAACTGAGCACTGCTGCTAGCTCTGCCTTGGAGACATCTGTGTAGGGCAGGGCCAGGCTTGTGCACTGTGCCTGGGAACACCAAACACGACCCAAGCGTTGCTGTTTGGCGTAAGCCTCTATTATGTAATTACTGAACGAGTAACGCCACATCATTTTGTACAAATGTACCTAACTCTCATATTATTATTTTTCCCATGCAGGAACTAAGTGCTCATAGCCTGGAAGACTTGCTGGGACCCAGTTTTGAGTTTCACCCTGAAGCAGGATACTCACAAGAGCCATCAGTAGGTGAGTGAAATTGCACTTGGGAGTTACCATCAACTTTTCCCTAAGTACTGACACTCTCATGCTTGCTTAGGATGCAAACAAATTCCAAGAAGTTTCCATCTCCATAACAAAAGTATACAAAAAAGGTTGCTCCTTGTCTGCCTCACAGCAGATTTTCTCCTGAGTATCTCATCCCTTGAAAGAAATCACACGCCAGATATCAGAGTGGGATCTCCTGGCATATGCTCTGCTGCAAGCTCAGTATCACTGCACAGAAAACTGCGTTATAGGGTCAAGTGGAAAGTCAGGCTGGGTCACACTCAGTTCGCTGGGAAGGAGTGGCAGGACTGTTGCACAGAGCATGTTCCCCAGTGCTTTGCACAATCTAATTGTAACTGACTTTGCAGATGACTTTCACTCCTTCCCTTGGGAGTCTACTCCACTAGTAAAACATTTCCAAATGGGCTTATGGGAAACCTATCAGGCAGTGGAACTTTTATTCCAGATCCTTGAACAGATCATTGTCTCTGCGAACAATCTCTGTGGATTCAGAACTGATTAGGTGCCTTAATATTTATTTCAGCACCTCCTGTAACCGGAAGAGCAACAACATATACGAAAAACCACACATTTCAAATTTTTTACTGCCTTCTCCCCCTCTGGCTACTAGGCACTGTTTTGTAAGATTAAATCCTACCCCTAAACAATAAGGCATTCAAACACTGAGAAAGCTACACAACACTTCAACCAACAAGGACATTTACTTTCTTCAGAGCTCATCACTTCTTTACAATAATCTAGAGGTGCAGCTGCAGGATGCTGAAGTCATATAGAAATCTGCAAGTCTCGTGCATTTGTTAGCAAAGCACGTCACCTGGAACCCCATCTTCACACCTCCATCAGAGCTGGTGAAGCCAACAGGGGTTTCAGGATCAGACTCTAGACACAATTCTTTTCTCCTTGCATTCTGCCTGCAGTTATGCCTGGAAATGACATGCAGCTCTGCTTATTAACAGCACCCAATACCTTCCATTAGGGTATTTCTACAAAGAGTGCAAAGTGTTAATATAGATTAGCTTGTACATCACAAAAGCCCAAATTCGCAAGGCTTTCGTTTAAATACCACCAACGTAGGGAAATCTCTAAGCAGGGTCTGCAATCAAGAAGGTGCCAGACACCACTACAACCTTGAAAAACTGTTACACCACTGCCTCCACTGCTTCTCATGCCAATAAAATTGTTTCCTTCAAAGTGCTAATGGTTTCTCACACTGAGCTTTGAGCCTCTAACATGCAATACATCATGGTTTTGCATGATGTGGGAGGATTTACAGCTTTAAAGTCCGTGACACACAGGCAGGAACCTCACCAGCTGCAGCCCCAAGAAGGACGACGGCCATCTAGGCCACCCCCACAAGCTCAAGGCCTTGGAGGACTTACTCTCTGCAAGAACAAGAAGCCCAACGCAAGCCTCATGCTGTTTATAAGGCCAAGGGCGGCAACACTTCCCTCTCTACAGTTCCTACAGCCTTACCTCAGCCTAGAACACTTTACACTTTAAACTAAAAAGCCTCTGGACGCAGCCTGCCACCACTGACGCCCTCCAAACCCACCACCCTCCTTTACGGCAGTGTGGCGTTTCCCCTTTTACGACAGTGTGGCAGCCCCGCCCTTCCCCGCCGGTTGCCGCGCTCGGCGGCGGCGCGGCCGCCATGGCGTCTCCCTTCAGCGGGGTGCTGCAGCTGACCGACCTGGATGATTATATCGGGCCCTCGCAGGTGGGTGCGGGCCGGGGGCACCGGAGGGCGGCTGGCCGGCCGCTGGGGGCAGGCCACGACCCCGTGAGGGGGCGGCCCGGGCCTTACCCCCGCCCCGGCAGCGCCGCCTGGGGAGGGTGAGGCGATGGCGCTGAGGGGAGTTGAGGACAGGACAGCCCCAGGCCGGGGTGGCAGCTCCAGGCCTGGCAGCCTGAGGGAGGAGGCACAACACCGGGGCAAAAGGGCCGAGGCCAACCCTTCCAGGCGTCCTCGCTGTCTCCTTCAGCCGGTGTGCGGGGAAGGGCGGGCAGCAACCCCCGTCGGTGTGACTTTCTGTAAGAAGCTGAAGAGAAAAGCAGCCTTTCAGTATCTTAAAGGAGCTACAGGAGAGCTGGAGAGGGACTCTGTCAGGAAGTGTAGTGAGAGGACAAGGGGTAACAGTTTTAAATTGGAAGAGGGGAGATTTAGATTAGATAGTAGGAAGAAATTCTTTCCTGTGAGGGTGGTGAGACACGGGAACAGGTTGCCCAGAGAAGCTGTGGATGCCCCATCCCTGGAAGTGTTCAAGGCCAGGCTGGATGGGGCTTTGAGCAACCTGCTCTGGTGGGAGGTGTCCCTGCCTATGGCAGGGGGGGTTGGAACTTAAAGATCTTTAAGGTCCCTTCCAACTCTAACCATTCTAGGATCATGGCCCAGCAGCTGGTCGGTTATTCTCACCCAGATCTAGAAACTGCTCAATTACATCTTTAAACTAGAGCCCCCCCAAAGAAAGCTTAAACCTAAAGAAGTTTCCTTGCACGCTGTATATCCTCACTGATGCTCATAAAGGAGCAGAGAGGTGGAAGGGAGCAGCAAGAACCGGTCAAAAAATTCCTTTCGAAATCTTGAAGTGCTAGCAAAAGTTCAAAATAGTAATCCTGAACATATTTGCTGATGAGTGCAGCAGAAAAATCATCCTGAAATGACATCAGTGGAATGGGGCATAGCAAAGCCTATTAGCTCCCCTTGCAGTATTTGGGTTTCCTAGTGAAGTTTTCACATAAATAATGTTTTCCTGTTTCAAGTAGAGATCATGGGTTTATTAAGTGAGCGGAACTGAAGAATCATGATGACTTCTTCCTGGTAGCCTCTAAATTTTGCAAAATGTAGGAAAGCTGGATTAATTTAAGGGGGGGCAGTTTGAAAACGTTGGCAGAGCAAGGGTGGTAAAGGGCAAAGAGAATCTTAGCTGCCAAAGTAGGACAAAGGAGTCATAAGGTGCCTAAACAATAAAAATTGCACAAAATGCAAAAAGCACCCTTGAGACTTCATCACGAAAAAATACAGAGAACTGGAAGCAGTCCATTTGAGGTCATCAGAGTCCTTCCAACTTTAAATGAAACTTCATTGGCACCAGCCACATGTTGACTGTAGTGGCCACGCCTCCAGCAGTTAAAATTTGCAAAGAAGAATGTGGGATCGTCTGTAAGATTTTAGAGGGGAGGACTGTGCAGGCAAGTTTCCATTCCTTGCAAGGCACTGTAGAACAGCCGTGTTCTTCAGGAAGAATAGCAAAATTGCCTTCTGGTTTTGGTATGATGCTGGAAAAGTGTTCCTTCTGTAAAAAAGGGGTAAGAAGTTTTTGCTTTTACATTTTGCCTTGGTGGTTATAGATGTTGTAAATTAATCTAGTATATTTTAAGGGGCAGTAAGCAGCATTCACTCTAGAACTAGTGTTTGAGTTTGATCATTCTAATTTCTGTTACATCTACCTCTTCCACACTTTGTTGCTCATCTCCTCACTTTCGGGCTTTACTTCTCTTTGATAAAGGAGTGTATCAAGCCTGTAAAAGTGGAAAAAAAGCCTGGAAAAGCAGCAGCTAAGATCAGAATTGAAGCAGATGGAAGCTACTTTCAGATCAATCAGGTATGTGTCATTTTTCTTAATTATTGTGTAAAATATCCAGAGAACATGAGTGCCTTGTTAAGTATTTGAATAGTCTACAGCTATTTAATGCCTCAAGGAGGACCAAGATGTTAGAAAAGTCACTAGTGCTATCAGCATTCTCGTATCTTTCTTTCCTGAAGTCCAGCTTTTTAATTGCCTGGTTGTACAAACAGTAATTCTGATTTTATGTCAGTTTTTTATACTCTGAAATACTGACATTAACTAGTGATGATTGTCAGTATAAGAGCATATAAACTAAGAAATCTGTTTTGCTATCAGTACTTAGCTATTAGCAAGTCCTAGATTATTTGCAACGTCTCCTATTGCATTGTATCATACAGCAGTGATCACTCTCTAAGAGATTCAATTAGAGACTCGTAAATTTTCCTCTCATTTTTTGAACAGTATTTCAAAGTATTTGTTAAATAGCCTGCTTCCAAAATTAATGTCAAGTTTTGCAGAACGATTTTCCTGTTTATACAAACAAGGTTAGTATTTCTTAGTTAGCAGCAGTACTTTTAACTTTAGGCAGATGCTGACCTTCTCAGTTAAAAAAGGGGGATACAGCACGTCCAAAGGGGACTGGTTTCTTATTTTAAAATTTTAATTTAATAGTACCTAATTGCTCGCTCTGTTTCTGACTTTATTGAGAAGTGGCATTTAAGAGAAGAGTCTCGTGGGAAAACTGACTTATTCAGGTCAACTGTTATGAAAAATACTTCCTTCCAGTGGTGAGCCACACACTGGCTTTGATACGCTGCCATACGGTTTTCCCATCGGCGTCCACGTGAGTTTTGCACGCAGAAAGATTGCAGAACACTCAGTATCAATTAAAAACATTAGCAGGCTTGTAGTCTGGTTACACAATCTATTTGGAAAGAGTGAAATTCCAGTTCCTGTGGAGAAAGAGCTCCAGAACAATTCAATAACATGAGCAGCATCTGCCAAAGGTGACAAAGCTTCATGCTCTCGCCGGGTGATGGTCAGTTGTGGATAAACTAGCAGCTCTCATCTGTAGCGTCTCAGCCACGCTGTCCTGGTCCTCAGCCACCCACAAGTTGAAAAGCTAAGACAGACACGATTTGCTTCTGGGATAGTATATTTTCAGTGTTTTGGAGCAATGTTAGCCCACACATTCACGTGATAACGCCAATAATTGTGGCCTAAGCCACTGTATTTGATGAAAGTTAAGTTCTTGATCTTGCTCAATTTTTCCTGGAGTTCCTCAGTGTATCTGCATCCCTACGCCAAATAATCCCATCAAAAGCAGCAAACTTCAAAGATACTTTTTTTCCTCATCATCATACTAAAAATAAAAAATATATTTTTTAAAATGATAAACCAAGAGCATAAAAAACATCTTTGTTACTAAATATAGTGAAGGTGGGAAAACTGCTGTGATCGGAATTGAGTCTAATCTGTTTCTTTACAGGATGGAGGTGCACAAAAACTGGAAAAGGCTAAAATTACTCTGAACGACTGCTTAGCTTGTAGTGGCTGCATTACATCAGCAGAGAGTGTTTTAATCACTCAACAGAGCCATGAAGAACTCTGCAAAATGCTAACTTTTAACAAGGTAGGTGACAAGTCACAGCCAGATAGGCTGCAGAGCTTGAAAGTCTTAATGGATTGGTGTGATGCGTCTGCAGAAGCAGAAACAGTACACCTAAGAATTCCTTTGGAGTATCTGAAGGATCTGGAGACATTTGCAGTGCACTGTTGTGTTTTTTCTGATTTCTAGGAAGTAATCACAAGTTTGGAAAGGACCTTTAATGTAGTAGTTTAGTGACTTCAGAGTTTAGCTGGGAGATACTTTCTGATCATAGAATGGTCAGAGTTGGAAGGGACCTTAAAGATCATCAAGTTCCAACCCCTCTGCCCTGGGCAGGGACATCTCTCCCTAGAGCAGGTTGCTCCAAGCCCCATCCAGCCTGGCCTTAAACACTTCCAGGGATGGGGCATCAACAACTTCCCTGGGCAACCTGTTCCAGTGCCTCACCACCCTCATAGCAAAGAACTTCTTCCTAATATCTAATCTAAATCTCCCCTCTTCCCATTTAAAACCACTACCCCTCGTCCTGTCACTAGACTTCCTGACAAACAGTCCCTCCCCAGCTCTCCTGTAGGCTCCCTTCAGATACTGGAAGGCTGCTATCAGGTCTCCCCGGAGCCTTCTCCAGGCTGAACAGTCCCAGCTCTCTCAGCCTGTCCTCATAGGAGAGGTGCTCCATCCCTCTAATCATCTTGGTGGCCCTGCGCTGGACCTGTTCCAACAGTTCCATGTCCTTTCTATGTTGAGGACTCCAGAGCTGGACACAGGACTCCAGGTGGGGTCTCACAAGCACAGAGTAGAGGGGGAGAATCGCCTCCCGTGACCTGCTGCTCACACTTCTTTTGATGCAACCCAGGACACGGTTGGCCGTGTTCTAACGTGCTGAAAGATCTGCATGTGCCATATTAATACTGCCTGAACAACACTGTTGTTTGGTTTGGTTTTTTCAGACTGCTTCCCCCAACGAACAGAAGTTGGTAGTGGTTTCTGTTTCACCACAGTCCAGAGCTTCACTGGCTGCAAGATGTAAAATGGGTGTTCTGGAAACAGCAAAGAAGTTGACCTCATTCTTAAAGAGTTTAGGCAAGTGGTGCTGCGTTCTGTTAATCACAGAGGGGGCTGCTGGGATATACATTAAACATAGCTGTTAGGAGTGCACAGGGGTGATGTGATTTAACCTCCCCACGGACTCAGAATATTTCATAGTTGGCATTAACTAAAATGCAAACTGCCTGCAACTTCAGTTGCAGAATCAACTTGGAGTGATGGAACAAAGGAACTTTAAATTTTATATTTGCAGTCCTCCTGTCACTAGAGAAAAAGGCCTAGAGGTTGATACCTGTAAATAACACATAAATAAGCTGGAATCCAGTTTGACTGGAGGCTTTTTCCTGCAGTTTGCTTGTATCGTTCTTGTGAATTTTAACACAGCTTCTGTACTTGCCTAGGTGTGCACTACGTTTTTGATACAACTTTCTCAAGAAACTTCAGCCTATTGGAGAGCCAAAAAGAGTTTGTGAAACGCTTTCGAAAGCAATCTGAAGACAAAAAGGCTTTGCCAATGCTGGCTTCTGCCTGTCCAGGTATGGCATTATATTAGTTATGGAAATAAGAAGATGGCACATGAATAGTACACTAAAACAAACAAACAAAAAAAAACAATATCAAAAAACCAGAAGAGTTTAAATGGATAAATTTACTTAACGATTACTCTCTTCAGAATACGAAGAGTATTAATAGGAGTAGTGATCTATACAGTTACCTAATGATCTCTAAAATGAATCTTGTGTTACACATCCTTTGCTTTTTGTGCTGAAGTGAGGCTGAAAGTGGTTATTGATGGGTGCTGAGCCTGGGGTCGGGGTGAGGGTGGGCAGAGCGAAGGGCTGTTTGTTATTTTTTAATTTAATTTGCCAATTGCCCTCTTACCAGGTTGGATTTGCTACGCAGAGAAAACCCATGGCAGTTTCATCATTCCTTATATCAGTACCACCAAGTCTCCACAGCAGGTCATGGGCTCTTTGATCAAGGGCCACTTTGCAGAACAGCAGGTGAGAGTCTGAAGATCCTGTGCTTGCTGGCAAACTGCTGAAATTGAACGCTTCAAGCTGATATTGTTTGATTTTGCTGCATTTTGGAGTTTAAAGGTAAAAACTATCTTGCAGAAGCTAGCAAAGGCAGCTTCTTCCTCACTTCTATTTTAATTAATGAGAAGTTAGCAACTGGGGCAGTAACACTAAGCGTATGCTGCATGGACTACTTAAAACCTCTGCATGTTATTTGGAAAAGCTGGAGAAACTTAGTGTCTTTGTGCTCCCATCTTGTGCGTCTGTGATATTTTCATCTTGTTTAAAGTTGATGAGCAACTTAAAATAAATTTTCCTAAGACAAAGCTTCAGTCAGTGCATACGTGCAGATCATGTCTTGTCTAAAAATTACTTGCTTGTTCCCAACTTAATGTTCTGTTTCAGTTTGACTTAGTTCTGTTCTCAGTCTTTAACCTTTGGAATCTTTCCAAATGTAAATTTGATATTTCAAGGCTAGAGTTAAACTAATAGCCTAGATTTGTCCAGTAAGAAACTCAAGCATCGCTTCTGATTGTATGATTTATTGTCCATTAATGAGCAGTGGTTTAACACTTGCATTAAGTAAATGCTGACATCTGCATACTTGCTACAAAAATTGGCAGCTACTAAGAATATTTGGCACAAGATACTGAAACAATGGCCTTGAGTCAATGACTTGTTTCCTCAGTCTCTGCTTAGTTCTTGGATGGTCACGAGGTTTTTGTCCGACTCCAGATCAGGGGCTGGGAATTAGTAGCATGGAGGAATCATATTCTCTAACTGCATAATTAGGAATTTATTTCACTGCCTGACTTTGTCTGGATCGTCTGCACTTGCAAAAGGGAGCAGGGGAGAAACTCGTAAAAGTCCTGCTGACGCTTGCTGCAAACTGAAATTGGATTCTAGGAGAGAAATAATTCAATGTATATATAAATGGGTGCGTGTATATGAATTAAAATAAATGTTCACTAGTAGCAGGGAGTATTTCCAGAGGCATGATGGCATTAATTTCATCATTCTCATTTGTACATGGAAAACTGCTCCCTCAAGATAGGTTTGTTATTGGCCAATCCAGCTGCACAGCTTTGTCTTTCTTCCAGCACTTAACACCTGCCCAGATATACCACGTAACAGTGATGCCCTGTTACGACAAAAAGCTGGAGGCTTCAAGGCCAGACTTTTTCAACCAAGAGTACCAAACTCGTGATGTGGACTGTGTCATCACCACAGGTGAGCAGAACAAGAGGGAATCCAGCTAATTTCTGGAAGCCTCAGAGCAAGGCGTTTGCTAGTTTAAATAACCCTTTGTCTCTGATAGAGGCCATAGGTATGGATATTACTGTATAATTACACTTTAATAATTCAAATCGTGTCATGGTAAAGATGGCAGATGCAGTATGTGGATTTTGGTTTTGTTTATCCCCAAAATAAGAACCTTTTATACCTCTGGGTTCTGTTTTAGGAGAAGTGCTAAAGCTGTTGGAACAAGAAGGAGTATCTCTACCAGATGTAGATCCTGCTCCTTTGGATACCATGTAAGAACAAAATCTCATTTGCATCTTCAGTCGTGTTCTACCTCTACCTCATCCAGTATTTATCAAGTTCAATAGAATTTGCTTTTCCACTAACTGTTCTACACAAGACTCTGCATGTTTGCATTTGATTTCTTTCCTTGCATCACTTGAATCAGTACAACTGTGGGTTGAAATAATCTACAAAATATGATTTTGGACAATCTACAACTAGATTTTAGTAGTCCAAGGATTAGCAGCTCTCACTGTAAATCAGCAGGATTGCCAGAATTGGCTCAGTAAGAGCATAATGGCAAAATAATTGTTCAGAAAAGTACAAATTGCATGACAGTCATTTACTTCAATTGCTGTTACTTCCAGAGTAGCTGGTGGAATCCCACAGAAATCTACCTGCAAACTTTGAAAAGTGAAAAAGCCTAGATCAGTGATAAAAGAGTTTGCTAAAATAAAGCCTGTTGGTTGCACTGTGCTCAGTTTGCCTCTGTCCCTGGTTATCAGAGCTACTGTAAGGATTCCAGAATTAAAACATAAATAAGGAATATTTAGGTCATTCAGCTAATCTGTAGGAGTCTTTATTTGCAAAAAAAGAAAAAAGGGGGAGGGGGATGTATCTAAACCATGTGCAAACCATGTGAGGCTTTAGTTGCTTCAACTGAAAAGTAACATCTGGTTAAGTGACAACTGCACAGAGATCTGAGAGACTATGGAGACATTAAAATCACATTTTACTCCTCAGAGCTGACATGCAGTGGTGGTTCTGCACTGAATGCTAAACCAAAGTATTCCTTGATTCAGCTTAGAGAAATGTCTCTGTACCACTTTGCACTTGAATAAACAGAAAGGCTACACGTCTGGCAACCTCAAAGAATTATAAAAGATAATTAAGCATATGGTTCAAAACTTTACAGCTTGCTCAGGCACCTTAAGTTTTTGTGAGATATTTCAATAACCCCAAAAACATGTGACATCTAGTAGAATGTGACACTGGTCTGGTTTTAGCTGTACCCCTCTTGTTTTGAAATTTGGTTTATTTCTAAATAGGCTTCAAGTCTTTCTGGTATCAACCAAGTGCCATTGGCAACGTTTGCTGGGGAATTGATCAGCACGTGTGTGTGAAGGGCATGAGGCCTGTTTCTGAGATTAGTTTCAGTTGTTATAAGCAGTGGTCACTCCTTTTCTTCTGAAGAGAGGGAGACTGGGGGTTAGATACTGGCTGTTCCCATCCTATCCATTTCATTCAAAGAATATTTAATTTAAAAAAAGATTTAAAATAATCTGCATGCCCAGAGCCTCAGTTTTCTCCTCCTCCATTTCAGTGGGTCAGTAGGTGTAGGTTTCACAGATCTATTTATCAGAATTAAGTGTCTTTTTCTGGCATAGCATAGGCACAGATTACTTTCACATCAGAAGAGAAAAGTATTCTCAGCTATAATAAATATCTGCATGCTTGAGTCCCAAAAATACAACTTCAAAAGCTGCCCACATAAGCAAGTATTTCTGTTCTACCTACTCTTTGGTTACAACGATAACAGAAAATTGAGGAGAAAAAAAGGATTCTGAGGCGTTTTGGGCTCCCTGCGGAAATGACATTATGGAAGTGTCAGTTATAACATAGAACTGAATGCCTAATTACTTGATAAAAATCTCTGGCCAACTTCTTTGGAGTACATTCTGAGCAGCAGGCCTCATGCTTGTGGTGATAAAGGGCCTCTATAACCTTTTGCTCGCTTTAACATACTCAGTAAATTGACTGGTTACAAACAGCACGTATTCCTCAGAACTTGGAGCGTTCACAGACACAGTCCAATGGCTGTTGTTCTGCTTTATCCTCCAGCACGTGGAAAAGCCCATTAAGAGGTTATTACATTTGGCAGCAAGAATGAGATAAAGTGCCAGAAATCCCGGGACTTTTGCCGGTGTAACCGTTTGCTCCAGGCCAGCCCTGGAGCTTACTGGCAGCTTCATTTGAAGAGAGTAGCGGTACGTGAGGCCAGACACACTCAAACATTTTGTTAATGAAGCTCAGTTCCTGTAAACAAGATCAAATTAAAAATAGTTTCTGAGGGCGATTGCAGGCTAAAGTGTTGCCTTCTGCATTTCTTCCAAAGCCTAAGATTTTTATCTGGAAGAGGCAGCATCTTCGATTTGACTTGAAACTGTTTGGCCGGAATTCAAGTGTTTTCTCTTCTGCAGCTGTTAGGAGGAGAATGCAAGTCTCACTGCCTGATGAGCCCTTCCAAGCAGATCCCTCATCTTGTTATTCTCTCATAACAAAAGCTATTGTTGTGGCTTCCATCTGGTGAGCTATTCTCAAGAAACATCTTGACCTCTGAATAGTTGGTTGTGTTTTGGCATGTCAGTGAGATACAATTATCTGTGCAGGACTGGAATTACAGAACTCATGTTATCGGAGTTGTTCAACACCAAAAAACATGTTGAACTTGAAGCAGGATCCTGCTAAGGACAGCTGTGTGTGGAGCAAGTGTCTTGGCATTGTTGGGTTTGTTTGCCTTTGTTACTTGACTAAGCATGTGAAATCACAGCAGCACAAATTCTACCTCTCTGGGCTTGTAATCACCCTGTTGATAGAATCATAGAATGGTTAGAGTTGGAAGGGACCTTAAAGATCATCCAGTGATGATGGCACTCCCAGGAGTGCCCTCTCACGTCCCAACAACCACAGTTAAAGTAGCTGCTTTCAAAGAATGCGTCGTAACACAGAACCAGAGCTTTCAAGAACAAATTCTGCTTTTGTTGATGTTGCTGAAAAGCTTTAGCACTGATAAGATGTCTCTTGACTGAGACAGGACTTCTGCAAGGCTGTGTTCTCCAGGAGAAGCAGAGGTTGCACAGACTCGTACCACCAAGGCTTCATTATTTTCCTCCTCCCATTTCTAAGTGTAACTCAGGATGTTTGCAGAAGCATTAAAGAGAAAGCTAACAAAGTGTGCACGTCAGGCAACTGCTTTTGTAACACAAACATTCCCAAACATCTTTTTAACACATCAAGTTTAAGTTGGCAGTACCTGGGTGAGGCCTTGTTGTGGCACGTGATGGTATTTCCACTGAGCTTGACCCAGAGGTTGCTGGGCAGCACAGGGTTAAACCTGCTGGACTCTGAAGCTATAAATAGTTCATTCCCAGGAGAAAGTGAAAAGCTGGGAGCTCAGAGGGAGCAGGTCTGTGGCTTCTTCTGTTGGTTTTGCATCCCCTGCACCTTTGTGTTTGTGCTGGCTGTTTTATCCTATTAGATTCCTACTAGAAGTGCTTATTTCTTCCTTTCCCCCAGGTTCAGTTGTGCTGCAGAAGAGGAGCTCACTGGCCACTCCGGGGGTGGCTCTGGGGGGTATTTGGAGCACATCTACAAGTACGCAGCCAAGGAGCTCTTTGGAATTCAAGTGGACACAGTCCAGTACAAACCTTTAAAGTAAGACATTTAAAGGCCTCCAGAAAGCACTGGGTTTATCACAGTTATCTTGCTGATGGGCTGAAACTTTCTTTGCAACACTAAACATTTTACTTAA
This sequence comes from Thinocorus orbignyianus, assembly GCA_013400375.1. Classification (NCBI taxonomy): domain Eukaryota; kingdom Metazoa; phylum Chordata; class Aves; order Ciconiiformes; family Thinocoridae; genus Thinocorus; species Thinocorus orbignyianus. The sequence goes on from VXBW01006503.1 coordinate 182,028, forward strand.
AGGCCTGGGAATTGGCTTCTCACTCCCACAGTCGCTGAGCAATAAATCAGCCAGCGCTCCAGGCAGCTTCCCCTCTGAGGCTTCGAGCCCCTTCACCACCCACACACTTCGTGCTGGCCTGGTGGATTTTCCCAGTATCGAGTTGCAGACAATTTTTAGAGTAATTTAGAAGACAGAGCTCGCCTGGATCTGGGCTTCCTCACTTGCAGTCAGGCCAGTGAAGTAGATTGGTTACTAATCTAGCTATCAGAGAACAGAAAACGTTGTGTCAGGGCTTTGGGGCTCTGTTTTAAAGACAAGTCATTTGAGTTCAGGCACGGAGGCTCATTCAGCTGCAATTCCCAGGGACTAGCTTCCTATCTTTCTATCTAGTTATTATATTAAGGTACTATTTATAATTAATTATATCTCTGATTAGCAATATCTATGTTTAGGATTTTCTGATCTAGGAAGCAGAAGAAAGAGTCCCCATGAGTCTCAATACGAAATACTTAAAAAAAAAGTTGATTTTTATCATCAGCAACAAGTATTTCCACTAACCTTAGGAGTCTGGAAGCCTTCAATAATGGTTTGCTCCCTGGTTTTATGACCCACTACAATTTAAAATTTTCCTCAGTGGCCTCACTAATGTGTAAGTTGGCTGAAGCCAACTCAGGAGGCCTCTCACAATGAAACTTTTGTTCAAGCTCCCTTTACTTGGCTTTGGGGGATTTATTCAACACAGGTGTTCTTCAGCAAACTCAGCTCAGGTGGCAGGTCCTCAAACGAGACTGGAAAAGGATCTGTTCCTTCATCTGTTTTGTTTGCGTGGCAAAGAACTAGGGCGATGTTCTTGAACAAGATTTCACAAAGAGCTTTGTCTTAGCACAGGGCTCCTTGAAGTTTAAAACAGAAGTTAATTTTGGATGAAACAATTTCTCTGCTCTTATTCCTCAGAAACAAGGACTTCCAGGAGGTGACACTGGAGAAGGATGGCGTAGTCCTGCTCCAGTTTGCTTTGGCATATGGATTTCGAAACATCCAGAACTTGGTGCAAAAGCTGAAACGAGGGAAATCGCCATATCACTATGTGGAGGTCATGGCCTGCCCGGCAGGTGAGGCTGCACAGGGGTGGCCCTGGCACAGTCTGTAGCTGTAAGAAGCTGCATGAAACCATACCTTAAAATATAAGAACAGTAGGCAGTGTCGTACATCCTGAATGTTGTGGCAAAGCCTTCAGACTCTTTGAGATGTGATAGTCACAGCATCAGAATTTCAAGGTTGTTCGTAGGTATATTTTCCTACCTAGAAGCTACTAATTCCTCAGGTTTTAAGTAATTACAGTTAAGTTCCATTGCACAAGTTTATAGAATTAGTGCTTTTAAGGAGGTCCTCCTGGTTTTTTGAGATCTTTGGTACACAAGGGTATTCTTCCTCTAAAATCAACTGTTACACTTTTAGAGAATGCTGGCAAAAAGTCTGTTTCTACCTATTTTATTCCCTTTTTCTCTTTGTGCAACGTCCTGCTTCCCTCCAACTCTGCCAGCAGAGGCACAGGCAGCTTGAACCCAGCCTGAAGCGTTGCTGAGCTGCCACCCTACACTCTGAGCAACTGCTCTGTCCCCAGGGGGCTGCTCAACACCAGGACACCCCTTGGGGCAACCGCATGCTCAACTCACTCATAGTCCAGCCTAACAGGATCACAACAGCCAGAACATACCCCCAGGGACATTTCTCTTACCTTTAGCTGAGACTCTGAGGCTGCTCTCACCTGGGTTGCATCCTGGCCCTTTGCTGGAAGCAGGATCTGAGAACCACAGCTCCCTGCATCTTCTGCAACCCAGGTTAGCCCTGGGGCATACCAGGCCAGTGAGCTCCCCTCCAGGGCTGTAGCCAACCCTGCTGGGTTAGATAATTGGGGAGTAAACCACAATTATAATGGTGGTGTCATTTCTGTAACAGTTTGCAGGTGTAGAGTCAATTAACTGTAGTTGAGGGGTTTTTTTTTCTGATAAAGCTGAGGGGCTTTCTAACTCAGTGATGTTTTCTCATTTTCTTGCATGCAGGCTGCTTGAATGGAGGTGGTCAGATCAAACTAGATGGTGAATCCAGCAAGGACCAGCTTCAGCAGGTCGAGAGGTTGTATGATTCCCTTAAGATTGAAATTCCTGAGAAGAACCAGGCTGTGGAGGCCCTGTACGAGCAGTGGCTGGGGGGCGTGGGGTCAGAGAAGGCTGTGAGAGCTTTGCACACAGAGTACCACGCCGTGGAGAAAGCAAACACTGGATTTAACATCAAATGGTGAAGGACTGACACTGTGAAGCCCAGAGACAGATACTCAGTGCCTTTTAAACTCACTTATATTTAAGATTCTCAAAAGACAGCTGAGGTTCTGTGCCACTGCTGGGAGTTGGCGATTTCTGACTCTCCTTAGGGATCAGAAGGTCATGTGCCTATGGGCAGGCAATATTAATTCCTACAGCTTTGTAATTATTCATGTAAATAAAACCCAAACACTACTTAAAAACATGTCAAAAGAAGCAGTAAACTAGCCCAGCCTCTGCACAGCCTTGAAGGACTAAATGTGAACTCCCTTCACAAGCCTGTTCCTGCCAGAACTGGTGAGTTAAAGGTACCGAAGGATGTGGGTTGCTGCAGCCTCACCGGGATGAGCTTTATGCTACGTGGCAGTATCACTGATCCAGGCCTTGCTGTATGTCACAGTGCTACGTTTTGTGGCTGTCTCTGTTGGGACATCCTCATTTAGTTATAAATGGTCTAATTAGACCTTGGGTTCTATTTTTCCATCTCGCTGCCCGTGAGGCCCAGCTGCAGCATCTCTGCCCTGGCAGAGGGGGTGGGTACCAGCAGCCTGGGATCAGGTGAGGCGCATCATCTCCAGGGCTGTTCTATTGCCTGCCCAAATGTGAATCGAGTGAATGTGTAAGAAGAACAAGCTAGAGTGAGGCTGGTTTTCCCCTTTAATTACAACAATTGTCTCTAACTGTGGGCAATTACATCTCTCTTTCTCTCCCTTAATACACAATAGAGAGAATCACAGAATCCTCACAACCACCCCATCCTCCACAGCCACTTACTGATGGATAACATCCTTAAAATCAGAGCAAACTGTCTTTTACAGTGTTCCAAGTGAGAATTTTATTGCCAGCTTTCTTTCCAAGGAAGGACAAAGTCCTTGGTGTCTCTGAAAGGTGTTACTTTACCAGAGTTAATAGCAGACGGCTGTGAGATGTAATCATCACAGCAAGTAGTTCAGCAGAACAATCCCAGAGGTTAGTAAGGACACATCTGGTTTAACACAGCCCATTACTGTGCCTTGCCAGAAGACAGATGGATGTGAAACAGATTTGGGCTGTTGTTACTGGAGGGGACGTGTGCTTGTCTTGCTGTCTGGATTTCTACATACGGGTATTTTCAGAACTATTAAAAGAACCAACTGAATTAATAACTTTTGGTCTATCCAGTCTGAATATTGTTTTTTCTGGAGTTACAGTGGGAACAGGGAGGGGCAGGCAGCAGCGGGAGGATTTGCAGCTGTACCTGAACCCGAGGGGAAGGGACTCTGGCAGATGTGGAACTTATTCCTTGAGACTGCTGTAGCTGCAAGAGAACACAGACTGAAGAATCCTGTTACTGAATCGCTTCAGTATTTCTCCTTTTTCCAGATCCTGCTGCATGAGGAGGAAGGACTGTGCAGAAAGTAGAGTTAAGTGGATGAGAACTGAAAACAAAGCTGCTGCATTGCTTTGTCCTTCAGAGTGAACACAGATGGAGGTGGTTGCAGCATCCAGCCCAGGCTGAAACTTTGGCAAAGATGACCCCACCCAGTTACTGCCCACCCCACCTCTTGTCCCCGTGAGCTCAGTGCTCTCACAAGCAAAGCTCTCAGACCTCGACCTGCCTCTTGTGATGGCTCCTCTGGCAGTACTTGCCCATGTCTTTCTCGAAGCCTCCTCCACTCTCTCTTAAAAGTAAACCAACAGTGTAAAAGACATTCTTTAAATGTTTCTAATTAAAAGCTTTACATTTTTCAGGTGTTGTTGATCAATTAGTGAATTCACAGTGTTCATATGGCAAGGATCTGCCCCTGCTTCCCCCTCCCCACCCTATTTGTTTCCCAGGCAGGTGAGTAGTTTCAGGGAATGCCCTTTCCCATGCATAGATTGGCATCGTGCAGAGTTGTGCTGAGCCACCACAGTTTCACCTACAGCAAGAGACACGGTGGCTAATGCTGAGACCACAAACATCAGTGCAAGAGAAACCCATTCAGTTTCTGTTGACAACATGCACATCAGGCCAGAACAAATAAATTAAATGTAGATTAATCAAACCGGGGAGATTTACCAGTATGTACCTGCTAATGCATCAAAGAAGGGTTCCCCACTTGGAACACGCTGAAACCTTGGCTCCCACAGACACTCCTGGGTGCCTGTTACTGCCTTTGTTATCAAAACCAGCTTGAATTCCTCCAAGCTTTTCAGCTGCTGCTGCTGTCAATGGGAGCAGACACGCTGCTGGTTCAGGAACCCTCCCTGAACACACACACACACAAACACGGGCACATCTCTGCTCCCAGTATGGATAAAATTCCAGAGGAACACCCCAGTGACATCAACAAGCTGTACCATTACATTTCAACTGAGGAACTTTGAGGCAAGGGTACCAAGGCAGCTTGTGACGCAGGATTAATTCCTCCCCTCCTCAGGGGGAGAGTAAATTCGAACACTAGAACTTGAAAAAAAAAAAAAAAAAAAAAAAAAAAAAAAACCTTAGTCTATTTCTAGCAAGGGAAGAAATGGGCACAAAGCAGGCATCCCTGGAAACAGATGCAGTTCACAGGCCACACATGAGAGATCCTGAAGTCAACTCTATTCCAGTGTTAGGAGCTATGAAATTCATCATCAACACATAAAATGACAACCTATGGACAGGGATTACGGGATCAACCCCTCTGCTGCTCTGTGTTTTCACTGGAACTACGCAGAACCCAGCGACACGGAGCCAGCCACATGCCAGAGCTCAAGGAGAAAGCAGAGCCCTGCGATTGTCCCGCATGGAGCAACCAGCCCGAGCCCAGACCCTTTGGAGGGATTTTCACAGCTATTTACAGCACTACCATCAAGCCCTGTGGTTCTGTCCCCCCCCAAAAAAAAAGGACTTTACTGGTTTTGTAATGCACCTCCCCACCAACTGCCAATAAAAGCTTTACGTGTTTCTCAGACTTAAAATAAAGAATACAGTACTGATTCGGCACAAACTGAAGGCTGAGGCGGCCGCTCCCCAGCTCTTCTTCTAAAGAAAAGGCAACAGAAAGAAGTTTCAGCCAAGCTTTCAAGTTTTCTGTTCAGGGGGGAAAAGAAAAACGCAGCAGCAACAGATGCACAACAGCACGTTGTTGTTTGCTGCCTAAAAACCTTTCAAGTATTTGACAGAGCCAGGGGGTTAGAGCACACGCTCCTCCAGGCCTGAATGTCATCTGTGGTGTAAGTGGCTTGGATGGCTCCCGTAAGCCAGCGATTGTGTTACCAATCCCTACAATATTTTTCTATGTTGGATTCTATAAAAATAGGAGGAAAAACAAGACAAAAAAATACCCAAACCCTGCTGTAACAAGGGTTTCTATTAGCCCAGGTCTGGGGTCAAGTAGGTACTGCTGAACGCCAGTCAAAATGCCAATTCTCTTCTCGGCTTCCTCTCGTGCATCCAAGTCCCTGCTCCTCGTCCCAAAGCAGCACCAGGTGTGGCAGGGCTGTGGGGTGCCAGCTGGTCCATGGGGTACAGCACCACATCCCCCAAACGTCCCCGCTTTCCCCGTGCTCTGCTCTGGGTCCTTCCCACAGGCAAAGGGCTGCAGGACAGGGATGAGTGTCCTTCTCCTGCAAAATGTCCCCTGATGGAGTATCCTGAGGGTTTCCCCACCTGGCCAAGCTCCTGTGGGCCTTGGGCACAGGGCACGGTGCTGGAGAGAATGAACCAGAGCAGCCTCAGAAGCAGGTTAAATACAAAATCCAGTTTCCAACCGCTGAGTCTTACGGGAGTGGAGTCAGAGCTGGATGGACGCAGCCCCAGGAGGAAGCCCCCACCATGATGGGGACGCTGCGTTTTGGGAGCCACCACCACGGGCGATCACTTCTTCTCAAGGAAGGGGCTGAAAAGTCCCCAGTCAAAGGCGAGCATGGCCTGGGGATTGGGCCGCTCCTTGGGCTTCTTGAAGTTATCCTTCTCAGTGCGGAGGATCCTCAGCACCTCCACTGGGTCCGTCTTGCCCGTGAACTTCTGCAAGGGCTCCTCCCTGCAAGGAGACCAGCTCTGCTGTAACAACAGGGGATAGTATGGGGACACCCCTCCCCACAGGAACCCCAGTGCCACTGGGATAGACAACGGCGGAGTCACATCCTTGTGCCAGGTGGCTGCTGGGGCACATGAGGCTTGTCTGTGGGTGCACTGCTGGTCAGTGCAGGACCCTCCCACCCCTCGGGGCTTGGATCTCCCACCAGCTAGTGAAGCCATGGGAGAAGGGGTGATTCTTCAGGGAAAAAGGGAGCAGAGTTTTGGGGCAGGACCAACCAACCCCACCTTGGGCTCAGGGTTGACCCACTGTGGAAGCCCTTCACCCCCCCCAAGGCACCGGTGCTGCTTACGTGACCCGCAGGAAGGGGTTGTAGAGGAACTCCTCCTGCAGCGTGGAGGGCACCGTGGGCAAGTCCTCATCATCCCGCTGCTGCCAAGGAACCAGAGACATCCAAAAACCTGCCAGCACACAACACCTCCTCTGTCCCCACCCCAGCAGGGACACAGCCACTTACTTTGGCCCACGCAAGTTTCTTCTTCACTGTTTCATTCTCCGGTTCCACTTTTAAGGCAAACTTGAGGTTTCGGACAGTGCATTCGTGGCCACAGAACACCTTCTGCAACACCAGCAGGAAGCACACAGCGTCACACGTGTGCCCACTGCTGGGTCTGATCCATCCTGGTCCTCCTGCTGCCCAAGCAGTGCCAGCCTTGACACCCCTCCCAATTTTAGGGTCCCTCCCCAGTTTGGGGCTGAGATGGGGGGTGCTCACCGTCTCCTTTGGCAAAGTCCCCAGGATTTTGGTGAGGTTGGTGTACATCTGCTCCGCTGTCCCCTCAAAGAACTTCCCGCAGCCTCCCACGAACAGAGTGTCACCTGCAGGGAAAAGAGTCTGGACACGGAGGGGACCCTCGCCCTGCTCCCAGGGATGGGGTGCCAGGTGGGAGCCTGGAGGCACCCAGGCAGCATGCCCTGTGCCCCCGGTACCCACGGGGTGCTCGTCAGTGGGGTGGGATACCTGAGAAGAGAGCTGGAGCATCTGGGGAACCGTCCTCCCACATGAAGTAGCACATGTGGCCCGAGGTGTGGCAGGGGGTGAAGAGGCACCTCACCCGGATGGCCCCAAACTGCAGGGAGAGAGGGTCAGGACCTCACCGGGGTCCCTGACGGGCAGTCAGAGCTCCCTGGAGCTTCCCAAACCTCACAGCATCACCTGCCACAGCAGGTGGCAGACACGCCGGGGATGGTGGTTTGGGTGGTGTCTGCTCCCATGACATTTAGCAGGAGAGAACCGGGTCCCCCAGTACAATCCCAAATGGGCTGGGAATGGGATGGGGTTTCTCTTCCCAGAGCTCCATCCTATCCTGAATCCATGGTGCCACATCTACAACCACCCCAGGGCAGTCCTGGCCAGGCACCACGCCCATTAGCTCCTGGTATGGTGGGACCACGTCATCGCCATTGCCCAGCTCTGCTCCCCACCAGCCCCAGATGCCCCATGGGGCAGGATCCAAGTGTGGGGACCGAGCCCGGGGACACTTGCAGAGCCACGCACCGTCAGCTCCTGCTCGTGGGTCACCTTGTGTGTCAGGGCCCCGATCCGCTCATCGGCACCGTACACCCGCAGGCCGGGGCACAGCCTTGCCAGCTCCTCGTTGCCCCTTGCGTGGTCCCTGTGTGGGCAGAGGTGGCAATGGGCACCCGCTCCCACGCCGGGCACAGCTGTCCCCGGTCACCCACGCAAACCAGAGGCACTTACCAATGGTGGTGTGTGGTGAGGATCGCTCTGAGCACCACCTCCTCCTTCCTGATGATCTCCAGCAACTGGAAGGGACAGAAACAGCCCTCAGATCCCGTGCCAACGCAGGATGTGTCCCGTACCACACCGCTCCACCAGCGAGAGGGCCAGAGGGCAAAGAAAACAGTCAGAAACAACCTCCGAGCAACCAGAAGATGAGGATGAGGATGAAGGCTTGGCTCTCCGTGACTGACCCTGTGGCACGGAGTGGGGCAGGCAAGAGGGAACACGCCACTCCCATGGGAATGGTGGCATTTTATGGCATTACATTAAGCAGGGAGGTACAACACGGGCTGTGCACGGGGTCACAGCCACATCGGGGAGACAGTGGCCGTGCCACCCACCCCGGTGACGGTGAGGGGCCATACGGGGCTGCCAGCCCCAGGGCTCAGCTGCCAGGAGGCTCTCAATGCCAACTCAAAATTCACCGCTACGAACAAACCCTCTGGCTGCTCCTGATTACGTTTGTTCCTCAAAGAGGAAGGAAACGCCTGTGTCAACAATAAACGCTCAAAAACCGCGACAGCGCTCCCGTGATGTGCAGCAGCTGAGGGTGACACAAGGGGGTCACCAGGGCAGGGGGACATGGGGGGACATGGCATCCCGGTGCTGCCTTCCCCAGCAGCGCGGCCACAGGCTGCTTCCCAAAAAACAGGACTTTTCAGTCCATTTTGGGTTATTTTCACCTGCTTTGGGATCTGCATGGTTTCCAGCTTGGGCACAGGGAAGGCTGGGAGGTAACGGGGAGGGTGACATAGAATTGTCCCCCTGCAGCCCAGGCGGGGGGGGGANCTCCGTGGGGGTTGAAGAGGGGGTGGAACCTACCGGTGGGATTCTCCACACAAACATGGATGCGCCCAAATAAGACCCCACACGCCAACCCTACGTGGGATCACCACCATGGTCATGTCCCCTGAGTGGGACCCGCAGCCCAGCAGGGGGGTGGCGGGGGAGGGGGAGGCAAAGCCCCTCTCACCCTTTTGGGGACGGCAGCGTCCACCGCGATGGCATCCCGGGTGCTCTCCTCGATGACCAGGTACATGTAGTTGTCCTCCAGGACAGAAATCACCTTCACCTTCATGGTCCCTCACCGGCGACACGGCATGGGAAAAGG
>VXBW01006503.1:191961-203682 GCA_013400375.1 Thinocorus orbignyianus
AGGTCCCTTCCAACTCTGACCATTCCATGATTCTATGATTTCACCGCGGACCCCCCTCCCTCCCCCACCCACCAGCACCCAGGCTTGCTGGGCAGAAGGTGCAAGGGAGCCCGGCCAGGTTTGTCCCCACCTCTCCCCAGACCCCACAACTGCAGCCCAGCCCCTAACCTCCAGCCAGGCATCACGGCAGCAAGTGGGGGCTGTGAAAACAGCCACTTCTCCCACTATCCGCATTGCAGAGTGAGAAGGACAAGGGCCTCCTGTCCTGGGGGGAGGTTGGAGGGTGCCAGCTCCCACCAGGCACTGGGGACATCAGAGATACAAGATGTTTTGGACAAGTCCTGGACACTGGTCCTGGGATTTAGGAGGGAGGTCCTAGGAGGATCTTGCATGACCACACCAGAGCTCCAGGTGCATCCTCCAAACCACCCAAGACCAAAAAACACCAAAAAATGCGGGACAAGTAGAAGCAGAGCTGTGTCCTGGCTCCTGTCCCAGCCGGGACCGGTTTGCAGTCCCCCAAACATCACTTGTGAAGGAGGGAACAGCACTCACAAGCAGGAAACCAGCGCTGAACACCCTCTGTTCTTTCAAAGACAAAACACAGTAGTAACAAGACCTTGAATAAAGCCGCAGAGGATCCCAAATGCCACCCACTCCCTCCCCAAGCCCCAGGATTAGGCAGAAAAATGCTTCCCAGTTGGTAGACTCCACTTAGTAGTAGAAAATAAAAAATAAAGAACCCCCCCACCTTCTTCCAGACCACCCCACCAACGCCTGGTTCACAGCTGTTATTATTTATTTGCTCATTTGTCAAACAGCCATCAGTACAGTCACGCTCCGTCGTAGCAGCACAGCATTCAAGGTAAGGAGGAGGTGAAGTTTTTAGGTACCACTTTTCTTTCCAGAACTACATAAAATTTACCTTTTCAAAGCAAATAATAGAAACGGTGCTCAACCAGACCCCGCTCACACACTGCCACTCGGCGTGCCCGTTAGAACAGCAGACCAAAGCTACACCGGTGACACCTGGGTGGTTACAGACTCCACGGTGGCATTACTTACCAACAGGCACTGGGAGAGAGGGGGAGAAACTGGAACCAAAATCGTTTTAATCTTTTAAGTTTCACCCACAAAATAGTTGTTTGAAAATGTCTTGCACTTGAGCAGATCTGCAGGACGCAGCCAAGACCAAGAAACAAGAAAATACAAGGAGGAGGAGGAGGAAGATGCATTAAGAACGCAGATGCCGAGCCCACAAGGCTGGGTCCCACCACCCTTCACTCGCATCTCTCTTGTTAAAGCCACTCAGCTGGAGGATGGGGAGTGTAGGAAGGGGGTGACCCATTCACTGAAAACCTGGATTTATCTTCCCCCAAAGTTTATCCCGTTCATCCACCTGGACACACTATTCCCCGTGAGAAAGACAGCCTGAGGGTGAGCTCTCCCTGCAGTTTTCAAGCTGGCTGCAGGCTGGGGTCACACAGCGCTACTCCGAGAACAGGGATGGCTTTTAAGCCCCATGGATCAATCCAGAAAAAGAGATGTTCCACACTAATGTGCTTTCTCAGGGGGTCCAAGATCTGAGCCCTGTTTAATCTGGCAATGAACAGACACCCTCATCATTTATATCTGCCTTTCTAGCAGAGAGGCTGGCCCAGGCAGAGGCTGCAGAGTGGGAGATCAACCCCAGCAGCACAAAGCATCTGCTGTGAGCCAGGTCCCTCAGCTGGAGTCCCCCAGGCTCCCAGTGCTCCCCACAACAGCCGTTCTCTGGCTGGAGAACAGCAGCCAGCTGAGAAATGCTCGTTTGCCACGTTACTCACGGCAAGGCACGAAGCAGCTGCTCTGGCTATCAGCTCTTGGAGGAGCCTCATGGCTGCTCAGGTGCTAGATACATGGGTCGGTCACTAGGCAAGGGGTTTCTTCTCAGGGTTTTGACCCAGCAGACAAATTCCTTCTTTGTTCGTGTGGTACTAAGACAAGTAACATCCAGCTCACATGTAAAGAGCAGGAAGCAGCAGCAGCATGCAAACAGGCTGAAGTTAAGAGTGAAAGGGTTAAGCAGCAGCGCAGTCTGGAAGCCAGCACAGCTGCCTGGAAAAGTTACTGCAGTCCACAACAAGGAATGTCAGAGAGAAGAGGAGAGCTGGACAGCCTGCGTGTGCCACTCCCCAGTACCCTGCCTGTTACACACCCTAAGCCCTGAACTGGCAGTGGCAGAGCAGGTCTGTCATTGAGAACTGGTTTTAGTGGAACCAGAAGCAACAGACTGTTTAAGCAGCAGCACGGAAGAGAAGTTCAAATTTTCAGCTGGCAATGCAGTTCCTGCATTCTGTCTCTGTTTTAAATGAAGACTTCTTGGGCCTTCATCCCACTGTCTGCATTCGCATCTGGCTCCTACAAAAATAACAGGAGCTTGTTCCTAGACCTCAAGGTTTGACCTTTCTCCACCCCAGGCTGAGCCACTTGTAAAATGATCTGCATCTGACACATGACAGTTTGAGAGCCAGCAATAGAAGGATAAATATTCTTCATCATAATATAAATATGCTGTAGAAGATCTCAACAAGGGCAAAGTGCTTATTTTTTTCTTAATTAAAACAAAAATAAAAACCTAAATATGACTTTCTCAACCACAAGAGAAGATTCAACTCTAATCTGAATAGTCTAAATTACACTTAAACTGACATTAAAGTGATCCAGGCAGAGTGCTCAGTCCTTTGGGACTCGGAAGTTGTCCTTCTCTTTCCTGATGGCCCCCATTGTTCGGATGGGGTCAGTCTCCCCAGCGTGCTCCTGAACCGTCTTCTCCCTGCCAGGAGGGAACACCAGGGACAGTAAATGCAGAGACTGAGAGATCAAGTCTCATCCAAGAAGCCACTACTGACACCTTTCACCTGCATCAAGGAGAAATGTTGCACTTAAAGATCAAAGTCTCAGGGCACAAGCTTATCAGCTCCCCTGGTCTAAACACTCATTGGCAAGAGGAAATTGCAAACACTCCTATGCCTTGAACAGCATCTTTAGCTGTGCACGTCTGCCAAACGCTGCTTGATGAAGGAAACTTGTCCTCCTCTTGAGTCAGGGTGTTCCTCACTGTGACACTCACCACAACTCTGCAAATGCCACTCTAGCAAGCGTCTGCCAGGACAGCGAGTGTATTTTAAGGAGGGTCTTGAGGGCATCAGAACAGGAATATGTGAGGCAGCTACGGCTCTTTTTTTGGAGATGTCCTCCTTCCCACATCCCCCCTCGAAACACAAGGACCATCCCCACACCCACATCTCCTCCATACCTCACTCGCATGAAGGGGTTGTACGTAAACTCTTCTGCAATGGTGGAGGGTATGGTGGGCTCACCACTGTCATACTTTGCCTGGAACAAGGAGAGATTTCTGCTTAAGAAGGCATGTTTTGGTGAATGAGAAATGTCCTGTATATTAACCATGTGGGGTTAGAGCTGCACCCAACTGCCTGGGCAGCTCCTCAGGCCAGGCCCTTCCCAAGGCTACATAGACAGACAGACAAGCACCTGAGGTACACACAGAGAGACCTGGGACAGAGCTGAGCTTCCCAGACATGAAAGTATCAACTCCAGGGAAAGGATGAAGCAGCTCACCTTGGCCCAAGCAAGTTTTTCCTGGATATTAACATTATTGGGTTCAACGTGTCGAGCAAACTTGAGATTGTTGATGGTGTATTCATGACCACAGTAAACTCTCTAGGAAGAGAAAGGAAGAGTGACACAGGGTTAACTGAAGGTACAAAGGTGGGTGCCAGGTACCATCACCAGTGTCATGGTACAGCAGGAACAACAGAGTCAACACTCCAGGACACATGACACACTCCACTGGAGGCAGGCACAGGAGAAGTGCCAGAAGTTATCAGCCAGTGCTACTGGCCAATTTAAGGGCAAGCCTGATGAAAGAGTCCAGGCATCACAGCTCATTAGCCTTGGTTTTAATAAGCAGTTCCTACTCTTTCCCCATAAAGCACAAGTGTATTTGGGGTGGGTATTTCCTTCCCAGAGGACTCCAGCTATTCAGTATCAAAGACAATCCCTGATGTAATCATTCATTCCTTCAACACACGAGAAATTCTCTCTTTGAACAACCTTATTATCAGGAAGACGGTTTCTTTTATGTCTGTAGTAGTTTCTGGTTGGTTAACTTAACAAAAGGAGAGGTTCGTACCGTTTGGGGGTCCAAGCTGCCCAAAATCTCAATCAGCGCTCTGTACATTTCCTCAGGGGTTCCCTCGAAGAATTTCCCACAACCAGCCACAAACAGCGTGTCACCTGCAAGGGAGGTGTGACACTGCATCAGGACCAGACAAGGCTCCTCACACCAAAGCATGAGCACACAGGGTCCCCAAGGGCTCAGTCCTGCCACTGCTGTCCTCGCTGCAGCTCACCAGAGGGGACAGGGAGAGCCAGGCTACACTCGCTGCTCCACGCGGGCTCAGTGATACATAAACCCCTGCAGCAAATGCAACTTCTCATGCAGGAAACCCCACGGCCTCACCAGGCAAACCACACCAGTGCTTCCCTATCTGTGGGCAGTCTGCTGTCCCCTCTTGTCCTTTCTAGAGTGGACAAGGAACACTTGCTGTGAAGCTGAAGAAAAATGAGTCACCTCTGCATTTTCTACCCAGTGTTTCCTAAAATCCTGCTCAAGCCGTTACTTCTTCCATGCAGCAGCTGGAGAATGCCCGTCAGGAGAGGGATGACATGGCAGCCTGGGGGGATTGGGCACAGTCTGAGGGAACGGGGAACCCTACTCTCCAAAACAGGATCCAGAACCTGGCTACCAGAGATGGAGCCCTTTCTCACTGCCCTATTTTCTCTTCTCTCAGTTTTGTTACAGACATGAGCACAAACACACGGAAAAGCAACAGGTTTTGGAATCAGCCTGAGACAGTAAAACAACAACTCTTGTTTGAAGGAAGAAAATGCTAGATGTAGGACTCATCCAAGGCTCGCTCTTGATGTTGCTTGCAGGGTGTCCAGCAATGGTTTACAAACCCAGAGAGGTTTCACCAATTTCATCTACAACTACTGCTTGGTAGCACTTAGTAAGGGGGTGAGATGTGGATGTTAACCGGCCGCGCTGGCAGCAAGGGATGGATGCACATCCAGAGTCAGGAGCACACAGGCAGAGGGGGAGCTTATTTCTTTGCAATACAGACTGCCAGCAAGGTAACCTCCCAACTCCTCACCTGTAAAAACAGCAGGTGGCTCGGAGCTATTTGGCTTAGTCACATAATAACAGATGTGTCCAGAAGTGTGACACGGCGTACAGAGGCATTTCACATTAAGAGATCCCACCTGAGAAGAAGGCAGAAGACTAGAGCTTAAGCTGCTGTTTGCTTGCATTTGTATGGTTAGAAAAGAATCGCAACTATTACATCGTCTAGTGGTCCTACAGGCAAATTCTCACATAGCTGGGCAGTAAACATCAGCTCTGCTCCTGGGAGAGTCCAGCAAGAGAGTTTTATGGCAGGAACTTGGAAGGGAGCTGTTTCCTCCTAGCAGGTGTTGTGACAAAGAGAAATGCCAGATTCTTTCATTTACATGCAGAGTGACTCGGCGTCTGGTTGGCAGCAAGAGTAAACAGATCCAGGGCAACAAAAAAATCCTAAACAAAGTTAATCAAGTGTAAAAAGCTCCAAACAAAAATGAAGCCAAAGGGAAGAAGTGGGTAATGCTCACGAAAAGGGAAGGATTAAATACATTCCTGAGGCCAAGGGGATGTTTCCCCCACAGCCCTAATTTGCACACCTTCCCATGTATTTCTGTACTCCCTCCTTTACTGCTGCCCCCTGTCAAAGAGCACCTCACACTAGTGGTGACATCCACGCCAGTGTGCACATTTCACAGCAGTTCATGTAAACCTGCCAGCTCATCTGCAAACAAACAGGTAGGTTCTAACAAGTTTTGCTGGTTTAGCTCTGGAAAAGCAATATAGCACTGCTGGTCCACTTCCTCTTCACCCCCTTTTCCAGCCTTCGTTCAAAGAGGACCACTGGCATCTGTTCGGTGCTAACCAGGCTCTGAGCAGAGCACAAGCCCTGTCTTTTCACACCTGGCTTCTGACCACCCTAGGTAAGGCAGCTGTCAAGGAGCACACAGACACCCAGCAATGCAGGTGTCTGGGCCATGTCAGTGTTCTCATCAATGATGTATCACCAGTCAAACAAGACAGAGAAGTTATGGTTCACAGGGCTGGAAAAGGGTGAAAGCTGTAATTAAACTACGAACAACATCCAAGAGATGTTAAAAGGTGCCACAATATTAACTCAAGTTGTCCAGCTCTAAGGCTGTGACACAAACAGGAGATGCCTCCAACTGAGTCCTGCAGCTTACTCCCTTTACCTTGAGTGAAGTAAGGTGAGACACTTTCTGTGTCAGTGCTCCGACTCTGCTGTCTCCCCCATACACACGTAACCCCGTCTCCATCTTTACCAGCTTCTCATTTCCTCCAGCATGGTCCCTGGAAGGTCAGAAAAGTGGATTTGGATAGGGATGAAGGCAAATTTAGCATAACTCATATTGCAATGGTAACCTCCAGGTGACTGTTTCTGATAACTATTCTCCCAGTATCTAACACTGTTCTCATATCAAAGAATATGCCACATCCACGGGAGCAGACATCATGTCTCCAGTAACGAGGGCAGTGAGAGAGAGGATCAACCCCCCCCAAGTTCATACCTAGTTAGAAAACACCAGCATTAGGGGCTCACAGTCAGCTCCCCAGTAACTATGTCAGAAAGAGATTGGGATAACTGGGGTATATGTAATCCAGTGTTCCACAAGACACCGTGAAGTAGGCCCACAGATGTCCATGCACTTGTGGCACTGCTCCTGCCAGATCAGCACTGGCTCTCCAGCCACACAGGTGGCTCCACTATGACCCACAGGAGATGTTACTGAGGTTCAGCATTGCAAAACAGCAAAACATTCATCTTTACATACCTGGCAGACTTAATCTGCAACACAGGTAATTCTCCTACAAGTGCTGACTAAGGAGCATGCCTTACAGGCATGTCCTAGCACCCCAGTGTGAGCGTGCACCCTCCCACGCTCCACAGCTACTTTCACACACATTTATTTCACTGGCCACTGGAGGAAGTCAGCATTTTAAAGGTCAAAGGCATCTGACACATACAGCTTGCAGTCTAGACAATGCATCTGATCACAGCAAGCCCAAGAGAAAACTCCCTGTGCTCTGATCCTTCTCCTCAGACCTAAGCTCCTCCTAAGAGAAGACCAACTCGACCCAGAAAAGCAAAAATTCTTGTGTTTATGCAGAGGGAAAAGGGACCCCACTACAGCAGATAGTTACCAGTGATGATGGGTGGTCAGGACTGTGGTCAGCTTCACACCGTGCTTTCTGACTGCATCCAAAACCTGCAGGGAAAGGACACAGAAAGAGCATTACAACTCATGTGAAATAACAGCACCTGGTGTAACCTGGACACAACTGCTCCAAGGTTTGAAAGCACCATGCGAGCAACCCCACAGACAGCTCATCCCTCTCCAAGCTGCAGCTACAGATCAGGACACAAGGACTCTGATCCAATTAGCCATGACTAAGCCCTGAGTCCCTTTTCCTCTTTTCTGTACTACATCAAACTAAGGACAAGAAACCAAAATCAAGTCAATAACCCTTGAAGTCAGGGACAAGCTGCCTGAGCCCAGAAGCACAGAAGACTCTTCAGAGAAGCGTCTGTGAAGCCCTCTTTGTACCTATGCATGGCCAGTATTTCCTGCCTTTCCCCCACGCCTGAGTCAGCATGACTAATTCTGTTGTGGATGTGGCAACCTGGAAGGATCTTCCAGACCCACAGCAGCGAGCACCCTGCCCACAAGAGCGAGGGACAGCATTACCTTCTGGGGCTGCACCGGATCAACTATTGCAGCCTCCTTCGTTTCCTCATCGATGAGGAGGTACATGTAGTTGTCTGTGAGAGCGGGGAGTAATTCCACCTTCATGTCGGCTTGTGTGACCGTCTTCGACTTCCTCCGCTCGTGTTCTGTGTGCAGGAAGAGAGCCTGCAGCTGCGCTGGACCTGGGGACCCCAAAACAGTCAAACCACAGGTTAGCCCAGGGAGGGGAATGAGTGGGACAGAGAACAGCAGAGCCCACAGCCCAAGAGGAAGGGTATGGACAGCCCAACCTGCCTCCTTCAGAGGAACAGGAGAGAGGCCACCACAAAGCCTTAGTGCCTGGCTGTGTCACCTGCTGCCCCACAGCATGGGAGGTTCTTGGTCCCCTACAGCTGCACCAAAGAAGGACAAGATACTTTGCTGCTGGAGATGTGCTCATGCAGGGAAAGCACCGTACCTTGACTGGACAGAAGATTTCAAGGGGCAGGAAAGCACAACAGAGAGGGAACAGCTGGACAAAGGTCAGTATGGGACAGTGACTTTGCAAAAAAAAGCACAAAAGGCCACATCACAGCCAAAAGACAAAAAAGGAGGGGGGGAGGAATAAACAAAAGGAGAAATACAGAAATACACACATTACTACAACAGAAATATCTGGTACTTGGCAAAATCCCATCCTACATGGAGAGAAGACAGGCTCTCTCTGTGGAAGGCATGGCTCCCTGCCTGGCCAGGTACCAGGCACGTACTGCAGGAAGGTCTCTTGCTCATGGGCCACCTTGATGCAACAGTGGTGCTTCCCTGTTTGTTTTTGGTTAAATGTTTAATCAGATCCAAGAAGCAAATCTAATTCCACATGCAAATAACTTGGGCTCCACTGTTCAACTCACAGACACGCAATTCTTAAAGAAGCAACCAAGCCCTAAGAGGCTGAAGAGAAACAAAGAGGACAAAGTTTTCCATTGCTGGGGCCCTGCAACACAGGCTGGGTCACATACATGGAGAGGAAGAGGCCTCAAGTCTCTGCAAGTTGGAAGTCAGTTGTCTTAATGCCCAAGGCCCTCTCACACCACTAAAGGTGACTGTGTTGGTCTGAAGTTGCTGGCTCGGTTGCTGGTTCATTTTGCACCACAGACTCTCTCCCTAAGGCTCCCGACACTCAGTGCTTGGTCACCTCCATCAGTGCCAAAGGGAGGAGTCACCAGGCTCCTAATCAACCTGCCCCACTCTCCCAAAACAGGCCAGTCCTGCCCACCCCTGATAAGAGCCTGCTTTGGAGAGAAGAGGCCCCAGAGCCAACACGGACAGCCCTCCTGCAGCTCCACAGACCCCCAGGACCAACAGGGCTGCAGAACCAAGATCCAAGTTCCAATCAGGGCACGGCGTTGCTGCCAACCCAGCCCCGGGGCAGTGGGAACTCTAAGTCCCCCCTGCTACAACTGTCCTATGCAGTACTTTTCCCCCTTCTATCTCCACCATCTCACTTGCTTAAGAGAGAAGGGAGATGGTAGGAAAATTAAACACAGTGCTGCAAAGGAAAACACAAGGCATGACATTGTAGGCATGCACTGGGTGTTTGATGGTGAAGGCACCTAGTGTTGAGGAAAGCATCCATACCTGCTGAGTGTTCCTCCGGAACAGAAGAGTCCTTTCCAAAAAAAAAAAAAAAAATCCTTACTATTCCTTGATAAGAAAAAAAAAAAAAAGTAAAAATCAATTACTCTTTAACTGCTCCTTAACCTGAACAACTTTCTGGATGCTATCAGTCACAAGAGCTATACACACTGCATGTTTGTTAGCATGCCAGACACAATCTAGGAAAAAAATCCCAAAACCAAGCAAAAGAAAACACAACCTTAATTTCAAGTCAAAAGAATTACTCACATACTTAAAATGCTTTCTTCCTATGAACCATTTCTAACCTTGGCCATGATCCCAAAGCCTCTTTGCATGTTTAGTTCACAATTCTTGCAAAACAAACAAACAAACAAGCTACACCGCATAAGGAAATGTTTTCCAAAATGTAACTTAAACAAAGGCATGAGAAAACATCCACTAAGTATGAAACTGATTCTGAATTCCCATCTGCAGCTCAGCAGCACCTCTCCAGCCTGCCCACTCGGGGAGCAGACCAGAAGCACTCTCACGCACGTCCAGCACTGCTTGTATGAGGAGGATGTTCTCGGAGCCAGTTCTGCTCGAGGGAGCTCCCCAAGCCACACGTAACCCCCGTCCTGGCCCAGGAATGACAGAGATCGTTTTGGGATTGCTGTAACACCCCCGTGTCTGCTTCAAAATGCCCAATGATTTCATTTTCACTAAGTTTTGTATTGCTTTGCTCCTGACTTCATGCCTGAAGCAGAGAGGGGTGGGAAGAGTGGAACACCAGCAGCTCTGGAATCACGCGTTTTGGCTTTTTTAGCGCAGCTTGAGTCGCCAAGAGGAAAGGGTTTGCAGATGGGGAGTGTTGTTATCGTATAAATGCATCCACACTGGAGACCAGAGGCAAGCAGGCTGCAGCACACTGTAAAAAGTAGGTTCCCTCAGAAAAATAGATGCTTAGCACATCTCTAGCATTTCGTTTTACTCTATTACCCAAAAAAAGAGCAGAGAATTCCTATTTCAAACATGACTGTCACTCAAAAATGCCTGCATGTGCATACCCAGATGAACATCCCTGCTCGGCCTCGTAAGACGAAACACTACATTCACTCTTCATGTACTCTGCACACGGATATTTTTTGGATACCAAAGAGTTCGTGGCTCCACACAACACCAAGCGAGTTGGTCCACAAACCCAGGGCAAACCCCACTCCCACCCGACTTGCCCACCTGGCACATGCTGCTGGATCCAGCCAGTGTGGGCAGGACCCAACCCAGTGGTGGAGCAAAGCTTCCATGGAAAGCACAGCATCCACCCCGACACCTGCGGAGCTCAGGAGCTGGTAGGAACTGAGTTTGACATGCGTGTTCCCAAGGTAACATCGGATGTTCCAAGTCTGGGAGTTAATTCCAACGTTAAAACCAAGTTTTAAAACTGGAGTGATGCAAAAGGCCTCTGGCGAGACTTCCTAGAGATGCTGTGAAGCTAAAACCAGTCTAAGGAGACACTTTCAGAATTTAGGCCCTAAATTTAAATGCAGAGCTTACACAGTTTTGGTTTTGGGTTTTTTTTTCGTTTGTTTACATTACCAACATGGTCTGCCACCCATCAAATCCAGTTTAAATGCCAGCCTCTGCCCCCCCAAACCCTCCTTCCAAAGCAACAACCAGCATTTTGGCAGCCCAGAGACACCCCCAGAGCCTCCCGGATGGGTTATCGATGCAAAAATCCACCGACAGCGCCAGGCTCCGGCTGAGCAGACACTGACCTACTTGGGGCTGTGAGTCAGCTCAAAAACCTCGGCGCACCCCTCAGCCGGGAAAGGAGAAGAGAAAAACCACCACCACCAAACTCCCGAGCCGTCGGGGGGGCTGAACCCCGGTGCTGCAGGCCCCCAGCCCCGTGTCCCTTCTGCACAGGGGGCATCGCACACCGACCCCGGCCCCGCAGCAAGGGGGTCACCGCACAGCCCCCAGCCCCGCAGCAAGGAGGACATCCCCACGGCGCCTCACCGCTACCCCCAGGGACGCGGCCCGGCCCCCCACAGCTCGGCCCAGCGGCAGAGGAGGCGCTGCCCGGTCCCCGGCGGGTCCTACCGGGACGCAGCCCCGGCTCCCCACCACCACCACGTACCAGCTCGGAGCAGGGCCCCAGCTCCCAAGGCGGCCAGGGCGGTGCCGAGGCCCCGCCACCCCCAGCTGAGCATAGTGCAGAGCGCCCCGCCCGGT
>VXBW01006507.1:411-22755 GCA_013400375.1 Thinocorus orbignyianus
AACACTTCCAGGGATGGGGCTTCCACAACTTCTCTGGACAACTTGTTCCAGTGTCTCACCACCCTCACAGGAAAGAATTTCTTCCTGATATCTAATCTAAATCTACCCTCTTTCAGTTTAAACTGCTCCCACTCACTACATTCAATGATAAAGAGTCCTTCCTCATCTCTTCTGTAGGCTGCTTTTAGGTATTGGAAGGCTGCCACAGGGTGTCCCTGAAGCTTTCTCTTTTCCAGACTGAAAGACTGCAACTCGCAGCCTGTCTTCCACAGGAGAGGTGATCCAGCCCTCAGATCAGCTTCATGGGCCTCCTCTTGATTCACTGCAACATGTCCGTGTCCTTCTTATGTTGAGGGCTCCAGAGCTGCACACAGTACTTCAGGTGGGGCCTCATGAGAGAGGAGTAAAAGGGCAGAATCACCTTCCTTGACCTTCTGGCCATACTTCTTTTGAAGCAGCCCAGGATGCAGTTAGTTTCCTGGGCTGCAAGTGCACGCTGCTAGCTCATGTTGAGCTTCTCATCAACAAAACACCCTCAACTGCTTCTCCTCATGGCTGCTTCTGAGCCATTCTCTGCCCAGCCTGTATTCGTGCTTGGGATTGCCCTGACCCATGTGCAAGATCTTTCAGTTGGCCTTGCAGAATTTCATGAGGTTCACACAAGCCTTCCTCTCAAGCCTGTCCTGGATGGCATCCCTCCACTCCAGCATGTCAACCACGCCACACAACTTTCTGTTGTTGGCAGACTTGCTGACAGTGCTCTCAGTCCCACTGTCCATGCTGCCAACAAAGATGCTAAACAGTACTGGTCCTAGTACCAACCCCTGAGGAGCGCCAGCTGGACATCAAGCTATTGACTGCAACTCTTTGGCTGCGACTATCCAGGCAATTCCTTATCCACCAAGTGGTCTATCCATCAAATCCATCTCTTTCCAATTTAGAGACAAGGATGTCATGAGGGACAGTGCCAAACACTTTGCACAAGTCCAAGTAGATGACATCTTTTGCTCTTCTCATATCCACCAAGACTGTAATGCCATCATAGAAGGCCACCAAACTTGTCACACACAATTTGCCCATGGTGAAGCCATGTTGGCTGTCACCATGGAAAGCCCAGACTTCCATGCCACCATAAAAAGCTATTCAAGTTGAATTAATGGAAAACATAGAAAGCAGGCATCCTGGTAAAGCTGTATTCTAAGTTGCAAAAATGTAAGGTGCACAAACTCATGAGAATAAAATATTTTTGATGTGTAACTGAAAGAAATAAAGGTGTGTCCTGGTTGGCACAACTTTAAAACAATAGATTGCCTTGTTACAACTCTCTGTGTACTTGGTTCCACCAAAAGAAGTACATTTTTCAACCACCACTAGGATTCAGTAACTGCTGAAAGGAGAAAAAAGCTAGAAAGATAAAGTGAATAAGACTTCTAGCAAAAGCAAACAGGCTAAATTCAAATAGCAGCTGTGTAATTATACAGATTAATTTAGGCAAAGCACTGCAATTGCTTTTACCAAAGCACCCAAGGATATCACTGATAGTCTAACTTGGCAATACATAAGAATTCACAGAAATGTAAGGATGAGTAGGACTTTTTGGGGTTTTACTCTGTTATACCAGAGTTTAAGCTTTGTGGTGATACTAAAGAGCTAGACAGTAAAATAAAGTGCATATAAAAATGTAAAGTAGCATGGCACTTATGGAAACTGGGTGGCAAGGAGCTACTTTCCATGTGGTATTTAATATACTTTTGCAGAGTGAGAAAGTTACTGTCTCCTACTTGTGTCACTTTGAGCTCATTACTTCTTAGAGGTATGAGTTGTTCTGTTAGCTGGATTATTAAATCTGGATGTATATATATATAAGTTCTGAAGGAAATAAAAATGTAATCACAACAACTGCAAGTGTCTAATCAGCAGATATCAGGAGTTCTGTTTTCAATAAATATTGAGGGATCCTTTTTTACTAATGTCTCATTCGAACCACAGGGTATTTTTATTGGTCAGTGGATCACAACATGGCTCTTTCTGCGGCGAGGCTTCATGCTCTGTTCCAAAACTTCTCGCAAGTTGCAAACGCTGTATTGTTACACAGCCAGCTTCACTGAAGGAAGGCTTCAGTCTGTGGGTCACGTCCTTCAAGATCTGGAAAAGGCTGGATCTGCCCAGCCTCTTGGAAAATCTCTCCAGGGCACTGATGCTCACTTGCAAATGTAAACTTCATCTCCTAATTTTAGGAACCTCTTAAGAAGTGGAAAACTAATCTCAGCTTTTGCACTAAGAATCAAGTGTTTGCTCATTTGTTAGGAAACTATGTAAGAAATGTAGGTAAGTGTAGAAAGGAGTATCATTTCAATATGCTACATCCACTACTACAAGACAGTTTTTGACACGTTAAGATGATAGAGGGGCAGATGAAGGATCAGGGACGACAAGACTACAGGAGCTGCTGTTGGAGCAACATCTTTGCGGAACAGTGAAGGAATAAAAATTCAACTTGTATAATAATAATTTTTCTGTTACTACAGAAGTTACTTTAAAGTGATTTTCTTGGAACTCTTTGAAAGCATTTGTTTTGTTATTCAGATGGCTTGTTTCTTAAGCATTTTTGTCTGTTACAGGCAAATGCATCTGGACCTCACAAATTCTTGAGGAAATCCTATAGAAAGCAAACTGCAGCATTTCATTTAGAGTGATAATGATCTGTTTACTTCTTGCACACAGAACAGTAAAGAGGAAATGAACAATTAAAAGAGAATGATGTGCCTAGGGGCTTGGAAGGTCTGTTCTGCCATTGAAAGGCAGGATCTAATGCACTCTTGCTGTAGAAACATCTTATTTTTCACCAGTTAAAAATTAACTGGTGTTCCAAGAAGAATGCCAGTTTTCAAGTTTCCTCCTCCTCTGCCTCACTGAATTCTTGACTTGAGACCTGATAGGAGTAACTCAAGGCAGTTGAATACAGTAAGACTGGTGTATTTATTTTGGATTTGTCTAAATTTTATAGCGAGTGCTCACTTGCTTATTTAGGATGTGAAATATTTATTCCATGGATCAGATAGCCAGATTTGCATGCTTTGAGGCTGACCGCTTTAATAAAAACAATAGAAGTACTGAAAATCTCACCTATGAAGTTCTGGGAGTAGGAATAGTTCTGCTGTTTAAAATTAGGTACTCCCTAAGTCTTGTAGGGGTAAGGAAAATCTAGGACCTAAATTGTACATAAAACATGTTAACTTGTAATTAGCACAAAACCCCCATGATGTCATTTTATTTAGTTAAGTAGCTAAAATGAATCGAAGAGCTATGGTGTATGGATGCTCTGGTTATATTTGTCAAAATAATTACTTGCCAGGAAATAACAGAACTTACTGAATTAATTTTGAGTCTCAAAATTTTCACTATGTTGAAGTGTTGGAGGGGATTAAAGGTATAACTGAATACACTTTCCTGATCAGCTACCATGAAAATATTGTATTATGACGTGAGTGCTAGATTCAAAACAAATTTAAGTGTACTTAGGAAATTTTAGAGCTTTGGTTGACCCTTTCTGAGTATTTGCTAGCAATGAGATCCCAGCTGAATGGCCTTCAATATGAACATGGCTTATGGCTACAGCTAACATCTGTGACCAGCACTGGATGATAAATTAAGCTACTGATTTAAGGCATCTTTTATGACTGTGTCTTGTAGGTAGAACTGGAATCAGTGAGGTTCTTCTGTAGCACCAAGAATCCATAGAAAATTCTTCAAATAACATGCAAGTCACCCACCACCATGCATCACCAGGACAGGTTAGTTTTCTAGGGCCAAGCAAAGAATCCCTGATCACTCAGCATAAAACCTACTGAGACTGAAAGTCAACATGTTGGTCTGGAAGGCAGCCAGCTACTGATTTCAGGGTAAAAGCACCTCATCCAGAAAATCCTCAAAGAGCAACTGTGGTGATTTGTGAAGGATTTGCAGGATGAGTTGGCCATGGTTAGTGAACAACTCCTTTCTGGAGTGACATAAATGTGCTGTTTGATGTCAACAGACCTCATGAATTAACTTTTGTGATAGCATCTTTAACTGACAAGGAGCAGCTGGAGGCTGGGTGGGTCAGTAATGAGAGCGGAAGGCTTGCACCAAAATCTCCCATTTAGAGTGACTGACAGGGGACTGATACTGTCTTCATAAGCTGACTTAGCGGATAATGTGGAAGTCATGAGTAGCCATGTCTCCATTCTATTAGCCACTTGTTTGTATCACAAAGCCATCCTCTCTGCCATGTTTCCAGTCTTAGAAGTGAAGCCAATAGTTCATTGGCAAAAATACTGCCTCCGTTTGCCTGTCCATATGGAGAAAGCCAACCAAAATCTGGCTCCTATGTCAGAATTGTTATTTCCTTCAGTGTTGTAGTTTTCATATTGTCTTAATTTCCTGACTTTGGTGAAGCCAGAAAGGCTGCAGATGTTGTAAAATGTGATGCTAGACATCCTTTTTTTATAGACAGAGTTTTCAGTTAACTCAAAGGACTGAATTCTGATATATAAACCATTTTTATCTTCACTGTAGTGGCACATAGTGTATATCAGTGCAGAATGTACATCCTTATTTTAACTTTATCATCCATGTTAGTTCTGAAACTACATATTCCTTCATAGTACAGGTTCAGCTCAGAAGACAGTACTTCTCCAGACTTTTCCTTCAGATTTCAGATTAAGGTTACTATGAATCTTAATTTAGAAGACCTGGACAGTTATGATATTCCATAGCCATGAGAAGTGAATGCTTTAATGAGGTGTTACGCCTGAAATTTAAAACTTATTTCTCCTCTCCCTTACTTGATCTTGTGTTTGTACGTGTTAGTGTTTGAAAAATATGAAAGCATGTTTTCTGGCCTACTTTGTATACTTGCCTATATGCAAAGACTCCACGCCAAATAGGTTGGGAAAAAAATAATGGGAGACTTGTCTTTCTTCTTAAAAAAATCATTGCATCATGTAACATACTAGCAGAATATCCCTCAGTTTTTACCACAATCTCTAAGCAATGATCTCTGTACATGTAAACATTTATAATGTATGAACAGATACCTGGTTAGTAGGTAAGGTCGCACTTTCTTTCCATTAGTACAATATTTCCACCCCAACAAATATTTATCAATAAAGCTATTCTAATAATAATATAAAGCAGAGTTGCTGTGTGAAATCTATTTCTTGTATGTTGTTCTACTGAAGGTCAGAAGATCCTTAATTAAACTTTATTGTCCTAAGGTTTATGTTTAGACAGCGTATTGTGCAAGAAAGAAAATATTTATAATGAGATCATATGAGAGCAATAACACTTATAAAGACAGATTTAATTGCCATGTTATAGAAACTGGTTTAGTTTCACAGTGGAAGCTCTTTTTCCGTAATAATCTTTGCTGTACTGAGTAGCTACATTAGGTCTGTAGGCTAATAGGATAGTTCTGCAATCATACTTATAGTACTTGAGTTTAAAATTATTACCTTTTTTTGAGTGACAATTTTAAAAATAATAAAATAATGCATATCTTTACTGGGCATTTTTAAGTGTGTTAGCTATTCCATATACGTTGTAGTGTTTGCTGCGGCTGTTCAGAGCTACTTAAAAATGGCCAAATAGTTTGAACTCTGTTAGTTATAAAATGGGGTGAGGCTTCTTTGTGCTAGGGATGAAAAAAACCACAGGAAGATCATTCAGAAGAGTTAACCATAAGCAGAACCACAAACCACAGTGGGGATTTGACATACAGTCAAAAGATTCACTGTTGTTGGCATTTTGTGTCAAATCAAAATATACTTGGTTATACAGTACATGACTGATGGATAGATAAAGAAGTAAGAAGAAGAGAATGAAAGACCAAATGGATATAAAACAGAGGAAATTTGATTGCTAGTGTACAAGCAAGCTCTCACTTAGCAAAATATACTGAGTGACAGTAGCCGAAGTCAGCTGGATGTTGGATACCAAGTGATTGTGTCCGGTTTGCCAGCTCCCCACTCATATTGCTATTCCCAGAGCATTCAGTGGGGATGCAGGAGAAGTAAAGGTTGCAGTATTAAACCTTATTCTAGCAACAGTCTAGGACAGGAAGAACCACCAGACAGTTTCAGATGGACTCCATGCTGTCTCACTGCTATTCATTTTCTATCACTGCTGGAATTTTTCTGTGGAAACAAATAGCAAAGAAAACAATAACAGGATTAAGAACAATGACAGACTACGAAATCACATACCAGTGGTTTACAGCCTTTGACATTTTTTTCCACTGGTGCAATGTTAGATTTCTTTTTGGCAATGTTTTTGCCTTTTTATGTATAACATTTTCAGGTTAAGCATGACCTCACTGAGGAGGGGGTGCTTTCTAGTTCCTTCCTGGGACATAAGAGTCCACTTTGATATAGCTTGTATGTTTTTGTTGTAGTTCTCCCACCTGAATCTGTGTAATTTGGAGAGAAGCCCCTTTTCTGCTCAAGAACAAGAACGAGGGTCCCTGTTGCCAAGTCATGCTTCATTCTTCCTGGGTATAGGAAACCACCGAGAGCAGTTAGCAATCAATACTAATGAACTCGTCTATGAACCACAATTCTGTGAGGACTAACGTGCACAGGCTGCATAGCTGTAAAGGTTTGGGACTAACATACAAACAACCAGTAACTCTGTAATCCTGGAATTAGTGTAGCACCACAGAAAAGCATCATCATCTAAGGTTAGGTACTTAAATAGAGGAAGAGGACTCTGCTATTTTGAGAGGTTGAATTCAGTTTGCTATTCTTCTTATTTTACTTCTTCCCAGAGTTAACAATGTATCCTGCCTACACTATAAAAAGACACCAGACTGTAAGCTGTCTTTTAGTTATTCTGCTGCTCCAGTTCTACATTCTGAGTATGTAAAACCTCAAAGTTAATCTTTCTTCTCAATACATGTTGAATTTATTTAGTCTTTCAAGTTACTTTCCATACTCTAATAATAATTTTAATTTTCTGATCTAAAATGCCCGGCATTATTTTCAAATATTTTTGGCTTATTCATATCCAAGTGTCAAGTCAGCATTTAGATAGCTAGATGATGTCATTACAAAAGGTGCTTGCTACATACTAATTACATATTAGGTGCATGACCACTTGCGAAATTCAGCCCACTTGAACATAGCAAAAGGCATTGCAGGGTTCCAAAATGCAGCTGCTGCAGTTGCTTGTCTTCAAGAACTTGTTACCCTTGAAGTCTACATCTCAGAGATGTGCGTGAGTTCATTAAGGGTTATCTTTCTGCCTCTAAATTGGCTGCCATAGGAGACTGCTACATGTCAGCTCTGCCTTTTCTACAAACTTACATTGAGTTAATAGTCTGCATTTACAGAATGACTGGACCGATCCTTTGTGTTACCAGATATAAAACTCTGCAGTTATGACCTCCAGATGTGGGGAGAAAGGCTAGCAGAAATACCTAGCTCCATTAGCTCACACTTTTTTTTGACCACAGCAGATCTGAGCTGGGATATTAAGACCTGGTCTGAAGCAGTGTTAGGCAATCAGAACTGTACTTCCAGATAATATCAAAAGCAGTCTGTCTGGGATGCTACTTCATGCTAAATATTGCAGTATCCTCTCTGTTTTACAATAGGTACCCAAAATTAACTGATACTTTGACTTTTGTGTGCCTCCTGTTTCTGAAAGAAAGCAATAATAATATTCTCCCATCTTAAAGGATGGTTGTGAAAATGAACTAATTAATATCTGTGAAGCACTTACAGAGTATCATAATGCATGCCAAAGCAAAGCATAATTCTGTCCTCAGACAGGATTTGACAAGTGGTGAGTAAATAATACATGGGGCCCACACACAGCAATAATAACAGTGAAGGAAAAGGAAAATTGAATACTGAATAAGATAGTAGTCAAGAGGAAAATATACTGCAGAGTTACATAATTAGACAGTACATCATAATATATAGGCACATGCAGACTGAACTAAAGCTGCACGGGAAATCTTAAATGCTTAAAGGACAAATGCAGTTTACGAATACTAACCAAGAATTCTTCAAGATGTACTCAGAATTTTCACACCTTTGCTGTGCTTTTCCCCACATTTGGAGCTGTAATTGCACATAGAATAGAAAAAAGAAATGCACTGAAGTGGCTGAATTCATATGCTGTCTTTAGACCCTTATCTTGAAAACATGTAGGAACAGCGGGAAAAGGGGAACAGCACTATTGTGAAGTTCCTACCAGACAGTCAATTACCTGAGTGGAAATGCATTTCCAGGTGGGCATACCCTCTGACACTTTATTCCTGTACCCTTCACTGTAGTGTAGCTGAGCTTCTTGGCTGCATGTCTGTCCCCTACCATGTCTGTGGTGTAAGGTGGTATGTGCTGTTCAGATGATCATCACTAACTGGTTTTACCACTCACAAGTTAGGTTTATAATTAAGTATGGATGGATTTGTGGTTAGGGCATTGAATTGGGAGGTAACAAATCCAGTCTTGGATCTTGACTCTCCTGCAGGCTTTTCTCTATGCCTTCTGGCAAACCACAGTCTTTCTGTTCCACTTTCAAAGAGTGGCGGAAGAGGTATCAAGGATCCTAGCCATATTTAGATTACCAAGCTTTTCAGGACAGACAATATCTTCAAATGAATGTATGCAAAAACTCTTTCACAGAGGTAAGGTAGCATATAAAGTCTTCAGAGGAGAAAGAGCAAAGAAAGGTCATGAGCACTGTAAGTGTGAGGTAGCGTCACACCTTCAACAAGGATCATGAGAATTTTAAGTATGAAGGTGTGTCACTAGTGACAAAGATGAAATTGAGTTTAATGTGAATACACCTCTAATATTCCCGATTAAACCAAAGAAAAGCTTGCTGACCTAGGTATCAGAGATGGACTTGCTGGAAGGGATAAGCTCTCCCCCCTTCTCTGTTATGCCACCAACTATGTCACTTGCTTCATCGGATGTGACAGCATAGCAGTGGGTGACTCCATCCAGTGCTACAGGCTGGGGCATCATTATGATGCAACTGAAAGTACAGGCTTCAGCAAGTGGTGGGTGAGTAGACAGAAAATGAGAAAGCATGTAATAATAACAAAGTTTGTCAAATAGATGCATATTCAATTGAAACAAAGATGTTTTCAGCTGCTTTAATTTTTGCTACTGTTGGTAAAGTAAACGTAATTGTATTTCTGTCCTGTTTGTATGGCTGATGGTTTTGCTTTTCTTGTATTCACCAGTAGAATATTAGTTTGCAAAAAAAAACAACCAAAGCCAAAAACCAACCACAAAAGAGTGCCCATTCTAGGCTTGTCACATTATAGTATTATTAATAGATTTTTTTCTACAAAGATTATGTACTGGTTGAAATTGCTTAAGTCAATTTAAAATTAGCTATTGTAGGCTCACCCTGAAGACCTCTCTTGGGCAAAGTTCATATTGAAATTGAATGTTGCACGTGTAAGGACTGAAAAGGGGCAAAAGGACAAAAGGATTAAGTATTTATTTTTATAATACTTATACTGTAGAAAGAGTGAAAAAAATAAGCTTCAAAGTCTTGTTGGACATTCATATGAAAAAATGTTGCAGTGGTAATGAGTGAGATAAGTGACTGTATATGCTTACGAGCTAAACTGCATATGAAAAAAATGTTGAGAGTATTTGTGGATAATTGCAAACACAAAAGCACAGCAGTATATTTATTGATGGAGTTAAATTTTCTTTAAACTGTCTTAGAATGTCAGATGTTACATACAGTCCTCTACTACCCTGTGCAGTTGAGATACAATAAATACAGTCAGAAGCAAAAAATCTTTTATAGTGCATACTATATATATGATCCTTACCCTGTAGATACTATAACTTGCAGGTCCATGATAGGTGCTAGTAAGATAAACAAGATTTCAAACATGAGACCTTCTGAGGATAGATTGAAAGAAAATTCAAAGCTGTTTGTATAAAGTGTGCCCAGATAATACTATGAACATGAGAATTATTATTCAAGTAATAAAAAAGGAGTTTTGGTTGTGGTTTCTGACAAAAAGCCACATAAAATGGTTTTCAGATAAGAAGTCCTGACCTAAGAAGTCCTGACCAAACAAACTGTGGTGTTAGCAAATACCTCACTGACCAGACCTTACATTGTTTTTTCCTTACATCCCAATTTTTGTCTTTTTCTTAAGTCTATGCTTTGTTGGCTGATTTTCTGTCACAGGAGACAGAAAGCCTTTCCTGTTCTACTCCTGTTGTTTCGATTACATTGAAAGTGGGAGATGTTTAGAAGCCCTGCTGATCACCCCAAAGATCCTTGATGACTGTAAGAATTCCCTTGCTGGTGGGGTGGTTTTGGTTTGTTTGCTTGGGATTTTTTTGTTTGTTTGAGTTTGAGGTGTTTTTGGTTTTTGTTTTTGTTTTTTTCTTTTTAAATCAAATCTGGAAAAAAATAAGATCTTTAAAAGATCATTCATTCATGAGTTCTGGGGCTCAAAGCATAGATTCTGTCTTGGTTTATGCGTGATCCTATTCATAAAACAGACTGTAGATACTAGAATATCCCTAAGTCCACCTCATTAGTCAGTAAGATCATAGTCTCATCATAAAATCCAAGTTTCTTCCTTCTTTCTTGTAACTTTTCAGGTTGTTTTTCTGAATGACATGCAATAAAATCAGAAAACCTTATTGGGAATACACAATTTTCACACTCACTGAAGTCAAAACTCCTATAGTGCACTTCAGCAAGCAACAGGGTCACTTCTTATCTCCTAGAGATTTTCACACTCCTCACCATCACCTAAAGAAATTTGCACTATGTAATACCAGACCTGCCAAAGAAACAAAAGTTTGTTAAAAATCTAGATCTGTGATTTTAATTATCTTAATGAAAACTTCAGATATTTATGTTTAAGGGCAAGTCTTGATACAGTAAAATAGCATTGAGAACATGTGTTAGTAAAAGGTTTTCCTCATTTCAGTCTTTCCGTGAAAAATAGAAGGACAGTTGAGTATATAGAATTAAGTACAACTTAAGTAGTAACTGGTTTACAGGGAAATTCATAGAATCATAGAATGGTTAGAGTTGGAAGGGACCTTAAAGACAGCATGTGGCCACAATCTTAAGAGTGTACAACAATGAACTGGGTTTTATCCCGGATAAGCATTAGTTGGCATAAACACCATGATTTTCTCTCTTCACTATATACTTGCGATTTCCTGTAAATAAT
This sequence comes from Thinocorus orbignyianus, assembly GCA_013400375.1. Classification (NCBI taxonomy): domain Eukaryota; kingdom Metazoa; phylum Chordata; class Aves; order Ciconiiformes; family Thinocoridae; genus Thinocorus; species Thinocorus orbignyianus. The sequence goes on from VXBW01006507.1 coordinate 11,630, forward strand.
AACATGGAATACTAGCTAGTCATTTACGGTTTGCATAAAATAAGAAGACTATGCAAGAAAAGAGTATTCTGCCTATTCTTAGTTTGTAATTACATTTTAGTACAAAGCATATGGAATTTCTCTCATTCCTGAGTCTCTGCAAGTCTTAATGCATATTTAACGGTGCTGACCTGCTGCAGAAAGTCTGTCAGGAGGGAGCCTTATCCTGACAGAAATCTAGTCACACTTTTCCACATTCTGAGTCCCAAAGCAGGTTAACAGAGCTGAAAAGTGAGGGGCAGTGGTGAGGAACGCTGAGAGATGCCCAGATTTAGACAACTTTCTTGTGCTTGCCAAAAGAACAACATTTTTAGAGTTCCTTGCTGATTTTTAAAAGCAGCTATTTGGCACCCTCATTGTCCCTTTGAATCCATTTGGTTAGAAAATACTAAATGAACCTTTTAACATAGTAATACACTGTGTTTTTAAACATAGTGACTAATTGTAACTACCTCAGACAAAAGCAGTTAACACAGATGTACCCTGGTGAGAGTAAGGGCAAGTTCACATTTAATCAAATTGTCAATTAAATGGGATTGGGTCACAACAACCCCATGCAGTGCTACAGGCTTGGGAAAGAGCGGCTGGAGAGCTACCTGGCAGAAAAGGACCTGGGGGTGTTGGTCAGTTGTTGGCTAAACTTGAGCCAGCGGTGTGCCCAGTTGGCCAAGAAGGCCAACAGCATCCTCGCCTCTATCAAGAACAGTGTGGTGAGTAGGACTCAATATTTGGCACTGGTGAGGCCCCACCTCGAGCACTGTGTCCAGTTTTGGGCCCCTTACCACAAAAAAAGACATTGAGGTGCTGGAGCTGGTACCAGAGAAGGGCAACGAAGCTGCTGAGGGGCCTGGAGAGTAGGCCTTGTGAGGCTGAGGGTGCTGGGGCTGTTCAGCCTAGAGAAAAGAAGGCTGAGGGGAGACCTTACTGCTCTCTACAACTACCTGAAAGGAGGTTGTAGAGAGGTGGGGGTTGGTCTCTTCTCCCAAGTATCAGGTGACAGGACAAGAGGAACTGGCCTCACGTTGTGTCAGGGGAGGTTCAGATTGGATATCAGTAAAATTTTTTATACTGAAAGGGTTATTAAGCATTGGAATGGGCTACCCAGGGAAGTGGTTGAGGCACCATCCCTGGAGGTATTCAAAGGACATAGTGCTTATTGACATGGTTTAGTGATGGGCTGTGTTTGGTAGGGTATTTTTAATCAGAGTTAGGTTGATGGTCGGACTAGATGATCTTAAAGGTCCCTTCCAACCTAGACAATTCTATGATTCTATTATTCTGTCTCTATTAATTTGGTACATCTTTCCAGTAAAAACAAGCCAATGGCAGAACACAGTCTGTTCATTCCAGACTGCCAGTGACCATCATCTATTTTCCAGGGCAAAGAAGCTGTTGTTCCTTTGTCAAAGGGCAATAAGCCTTAGTCCATGCTTTTGTATGAACACAGCATTATGTATGTTTCCCACTCTTAAAAAGTCTATATGGCATAGTTAATAAATATGCTAAGGAGTTAAAACAGGCTCTAGCTGTTTTCTAAACCTAATTTTACACAGTGAGCATAACCAGAATTAAATTGTTTAAACAGTATAATACCATACAGCTGGTTCAGTCAATAATACCCTTAACTCTTGCTATTCTGTATTATCCCCCAAATGATTATCTGCAGTTTACCCTATTATTTTGCCTTGTTTCATAGAATCATAGAACAGTTTGGGTTGGAAGGGACCTTAAAGATCATCTGGCTCCAAGCCCCCTGCCAAGGGCAGGGAGGGACACCTCCCACTAGAGCAGGTTTGTGAAGGGAAGAAATGTTTGTCAGAAATTTTATTCTGTGGGGAGCAATAAAAAAAAAAATATAAGCAATTTATATACTGAAATATATTCTAGCAGCTGATGAAGGCATCTTAAAACGGCTGCACAAATACCACCAGCATCCAAACAGCTCTGCAAAAAAAGTAGCAATGGCAATAAAGGTTTCCTTGACCTTCCTCCAAGCATGCAAGGGAAAAGGGTCTAGCTAACAAACCATTCAATATTTACTCATGGAAATCAGCTGAAATCTGTGGAAGCGTTTCTCACCAGTAGCAGTGGCAATACACAAGTTCACCTGCCAGGCACAGCCAAAGTAAACAACAGTGCATGACCTTGCTACCTGTTTTGCAAGGTCTTGCTGGGGGTGAAGCTGGAGTGTGTGAGGTTTGGGCTCTTAGTGTGAGACCTGGCCACAACCTGCCTGCTTATTTCTGGATGCCCCTTCCATGCAGAGTCAGATGAATGCGTCCTCTGGGGAGGGTGGGAGTTAACAGCCATTGAATGTGAGGAAGAGGAAGGAAGGAGAGGCCTTCAGGTTTTAAGATGGGAGTGAACTCTGGAGGGAGAAGAGGCTACTGGGAATTGGGAATGCAGAAGGATGTGTATCCTATCAGCTGAAGGCATGAGGGCTAGTCAGTGTGTGAAGAGACTCCTAAGTCCCAGAACTTCCTACATCCTTCTCTTTTCTATATACCCACACCTTTCCACAGATCTGACTTCTTCCAGTCACCCTTACCATTGAAAGCCCCTGAACACATACCAAGTTCCTCTTTCCTTCCTTTCAATCAGTTCTAAGGAATAAAACCCTCAAACACACTTGCTGAGTCCTGCTACTTCTCTTCACCACAGCAGAACCAGCTACTGATTTTTTCCCATTTATTAATCTAGAGCTTCTGGGAATTACTAAAATTTTGTCTCTCACCCCAGGTTTCTACCATGGCCTGAGCACTAAAATATTAATTTTAATCCGCCTATGGAATTATACTAAGTCAATGGACTTCAACAAGCAGAATCACAGTATGTTGTATCACCCTTTAACCTGATACCTATCTGTTGCCATTTTCCTATGTTTGAAGGATATAGAAGCCCCACTGTGTGCTGCTATAATCTCTTCCCACGCTTTAACAGTGGCTTTCAGTCATTCTGGAACCGTATTACTGGAAGGATCTTCTGTGCGGGAACAAGATACAGTAGAGTGAGCTGTTGGAGTGGAGCATTTCAGGGTCAGCTGCCCATCTCCCAACAGATGGTGCTCTGTTGTCTCATTAAAAAAATCTTCCACTCAGAGAGCATCAGTGTCAGATCTCGTAATGCTAATTTCACCTAAGTTCAAAGATACAATACATATCCCAAAAATGTACAGGCTACACGGTCAGCTTCAAAGTGCAAAACACATCTTTTGAATGATATGCTAGCTATCTGACATGTAATTATATCACCTCATATCGTTTTGCAGTTTAGTTTTGATTGGATGACTACATCTAAGCTACTTCACTTGTTTGTTTTACATTTCCCTCTTGGCCACGGATGGGGTATGCACCGCAGGAGTGCACACACATGACACAATACGGCTCAGAGCACTCAGAGTATACAAATTCTGAACAGCCAGGAATTCAGGAACCATATTTTTCTTTCAAGTCTGCCTAGTCATCAAAATGAGTGCATATAGCCTACAGAAAATCCAGTTTAATTACCGGGAAAACCTCTGAACAGAACCCCTTACTCGAAGGTCAGGCAGTCAGTGTCTTGCTCCTACTGAAAGCAGTGGTTTTTTATTAGGAATGCTAGTTGGGTCTTCAAATCAAATACCTGGATCTTTGTAAAGAGACCTTCCAAAAGCAGCTAATGTGAAGGTCAGGGTGGTTATACAGATGTTTATGTGGAAGATCCCAAACCCAGAAGGCACGGTGCTTTGAAAACATTTCAATTACTTCCTGTTCATGTTATTTCTACAGTATAGATCCCATTCAGATTTGTGTATGTGAGTTGCCTTTAGAAACTAAGGACAGTTGAGTAATTTATAAATGCAAGTTATTTACGTAACAGCCCCAGCACAGAGAGATTAGTGGAGCTCAAAAAGAAATAACACTTTGTTACACACATTTGCTTTGCTTCTTTGAGACATAATTTTAAGTCTTGTGCCATCTTCTTAAGTTTCCAGCTTAAAATTATACCTGCTGGACTAGTGGGACAGCATGAAGTTGATTTATCTGGATTATATTGGGTTTGGGGAGGGTTTTGGTTTTTTGAAGCAATTCTCATTGCTTCAAACTTGTATTACCTCAGATGTACAAAACTGTAACTCAGAAACATCACAAAATGCTGGTACAGTTACAATTGAAGCAAACACTTTGGAGAGATGTTTTATTTCTAACACTTTCTAATTACCTTAGTGGTTTGATTCACAGTATCTTCTTGCTTGCTACCTCTATTTTTTTTCCTCACAGTTAGTACATCAGCCCAGATTTCCTGCTTTTCAACTAAATCCTTTAGAATGATCTGCAACTGATAGAACCTTCTCCTTATTCCTTGTCTTCAAAAAGTGGCTGAACCCCAATCCTATTGGTAAATACGTCTTGACCGACAGGATTCTCCTTGTGGACTGACACTGATCAAAGCTTGCTATCATTTCTTGAGGCATTAAAATCTGTACCTTGGATTTTGCTTCCAGACTCTTATGCTCTGATACTCCTTTATAATCCTGCTTGAGCTGTATGTTTATGTGTGCCCCATCATTATTTACATATTTTATTTTATCAGGAATATCCAGCAAAGCACTTAAGCACACTTCAGTCAGCAGGACTTCAGGACATGCTTTAAAGAAAAAAAAGAGCTCCTAAGGATATGCTACATAGCAAAAGGCAGGTTTAATTATAACTTGTGTTCACATGCCTGCATAGTTTAAATTACTTAACATGAATAAAAGAATTACTTTTGTGTGAATTGGAGTTCAAGCTCTAAGGCACGTGTTACTACTTTGTCCTTCCTTTCCTTGATGTACTACGCAGATGAGGCTAAAGCCTGGCTTCCTTTCTCCCATAAAGCTGGTTCTATACCAACAATTTATTTCTTACTCATTTGGACCATTTATTTAATCCCTTTCATTAAAAGGTATTTTCCTTTTCTTTTAAGATTTAGAAACACTGTAGCATGTTGAATATAAATATGAAACACAAGGTCATAAGAAAAATGCAATTTATTTTGTTTCAGAATTATCTGTTCTTTCATTCGCTTTTAAATTTTCTTTTGCTTCTCACCAAGTCACATGTGTGCCATTATTGAATCTTGCTCTTTTAGAGTGAGGAGAAGGACGGGTGCTGGCAGCAGCCAGTCCTGTGTTCTAAGTCTCTGCAGCTTTACCTGAGGCACCACCTTCCTCTCCTTTGGATGGGCAGACCTATGGGATAAGCACTGTTAATCTCCAAACACAACAGAGGTCTTATAGAGGTCATAAGATATAATGTCTTTGACTAATGCATTGGCATTTTTTTTCACACCTTCACAAGACTACAATTTGAGAAGTTCTGACAATGTGAAGGAACTTCTAAGAACAAATGGGAAAGTGAAAGGCTTTAAGAACTGGATTCAAACCCAGCCCATTTTATAGTTTGAAAAAGACAGAATATTTCCTCTCTAATGTTTTTAGGGGTAAATTTGGAACAGATTTCTCATCACGTGGTCTAAAACAAAGGAAAAGGCTACATATGAAAACACGTATTTGTATGTTAACACTACGGCAAAGTCCATGGTACAACTGTATTACTTCTGTTTATTTCTTCAGTAAAAAGGCAAAACAATCTGAATATGAGAGATAAATATTTAAATACTCTGTAAACAATATTCATACTAGAAACAAATGTATCACAAACTTTAATCTGTACTGTAATCCTCATAAAATGGACCACACTGAAGTCACAAAAATCCAAAGGTTCAGCTTATCCCAGTAAGCTACATGTTATGAGGAATGGGACTGGATTTCTTAGTGTTTGCCTTGTTGTTGATTTTCAGTGAGGACATGAAGGCACAACTTCTAATCCATCTCTTGAAGGTATTTCCACAGTGTCCCAAGCCATAGAGGGTTAAAATAGATTGCAGCTCTAATTATTCTTTTTTTTTTTAGCATCTTCACAACAACTTGCCATAGGAAAACACTATTTCATTCACTTTTCACAAAAAGGAAATCAGACAAAGATAAGTTGAATGCTTTGTTAAATGTGTAGGAGAAGAAATCCTAGAGCCCTAAATCCATGGTTTCCACATTCCAGAGTTTCTTAAACACAGAACCCCTCCTACCAAGGGTGATCCCCTAAGTGTGATCATTTAGTCCTCAAACTCTGCTAATAATTCACACAATGTTGGCAGTTTAGGACTAGGACTCTTAACTACTGTTTTTATTGCTCTGACACTGTTTCATGACCTTTCATTGAAAAGTCATGAAATGAAAAAGGAGTCCACAGCACTATCAACTTGGGCTGGGGTGACACAGAAATGAAAAAAATTTCATCCCTAACTTCCAGTCTGCTTGGCAACACAATCTATTGACTCATCTAGTCAAATTTCTTCATGCAAATCTTCTTGTGCTACTTTAGAAACTGTAACATTTTTGGTGCACAGGGAAGAGTAAATAACCTGTATGAATTCAGGTGTAACATTACAATTACTTGTTTCATATCCCATATGTTTAAATTAATTACTCATCAAAATTATACTAAATTTATATCAGTGAACCTACATGCAGAAACTGTTTTTTAAAAACACTTGACCTTTTCCTTTTTTTTTAACAACTGATCTTTGCTTTTAGACTGCCTGCTGTTATTTTGCCAGTAAGGTTACCTAAAGGGCAGCCAAATATTTCAGAAAACAAGAAAAGGGAGATCAAGTGAAAAATAGTTTTCAAAATCTGCTTCCTTTCTTTCATATCCACATGTTCTTTTGTATGGAAAATACCTAATCATAGCTGACCACGGTGGCCATAATGCCAGAAGGTAGCAAAGCATTGCAGCACAGAGAAAGAGACTTTTTGATGGAGAGATCTTGCTTTTCCCATAGTGCTCACACAGCTTTGCCCGTATATCTCTGCATATTGACATTTGTCAATACACCAGATAAAGAGTTGCAAATTGCTTCAAGTATTATTTACTTAGAGCAGCTTCTCCCTTTCCCCAGTAACAGTTACATGTGTTTGTGTAACAGCAGGCCGCAAGTCACTTAGCGAAATTAGAGCTGTAAATACAACTTCTGACTGCTCTTGGCCTCTTATTTAATACTCAAACGCTCCTTATGAAAAACTCATTTTTGATTTCTATGTCTAGTTCTTTTTCTATTTTTACATCCTCCTGGATCTTTCTAGAAAATAGCTGCGGTCACAATTGAACACACATGTGTATTATTAAGATTTATACTTAGAAACCTGTTACAATTAGACCATTCAATTATCTTTTTTTCCTACTGGTTTTCCAGCTGCTGAATATCAGAACTGCTCTAACTAGTCTTCAGTACTGTCAGTGAAGTTAGAGACTGTTTTCTCACATGATTTGTCTTTTTGAACTAACCACAATTTGTATCTTTTAAGGCATCCCAGTCTAAATTTCTAGCCATGCCCAATAAAGGGGTTTTGTAGCATTTAGGGGCATTTACATTGGTGTATAAGTAATCTGAATCATAGAATGGTCAGAATTGGAAGGGACCTTAAAGATCATCGAGTTCCAACCCCCCTGCCACGGGCTTGGACACCTCTCACTATAGAAGGTTGCTCAAAGCCCCATCCAGCCTGGCCTTAAACACTTCCAGGGATGGGGCAGCCACAGCTTCTCTGGGCAACCTGTTCCAGTGCCTCACCACCCTCACGGTAAAGAACTTCTTCCTAATATCTAATCTCAGTCTCCCCTCTTCCAATTTAAAACCATTACTNGGATTGCCACATCCCAGGTGTAGGACTCTGGACTTGGCGGAACTTCATGCCATTTGCATTAGCCCACCTCTCAGAGGTCCATATTTTTGTGAGGCTTTTCTCTACAATATTATTCTTCCAGACTAAGTACATGGAATTAACATGACGCAACATGTTACCATCTTTTGCATTCCTGCTGCTAACTGTATTGCAACTCTGCAAGATGACAGTTTGTGTATGCCCTCTGTAACAACCTTGTACCATGGAAAACTAATGTTGAAACATAACACAGTATGAATAAGGTAGACACTCTCAGTACTTTCAGAGATCTACAATACTTTATCTCTGTTTCTCAACTTTAATTAGAAGGCTAATATATTTTTTCTTCTGTAATTAATCTTCCTAAACAGAGCTATAAGGGCACCTTGTACGAGTAAAACCTGAAGATTAATACAACTACCTTCTTGCTAACAAACAAAAGTCAGTTGCCTTTAACCAAAGGTTATTAAAAAGTAAGGTGATTGGGTCAGATCAGAGGAGCTAGGGGAGAACAAACACTCCACGTACTTTGTTCTCTTGATGAATTAAATTATTCTGATGTGGCAAAGTGGTTTAGATTGTCTCAGTCAGTGATACACTGTTAGGTCTCTTTGCTTTAGGGCACCTTTTATAAAATGCCCAGTGTTCAAGTCATTCAACGCATAACGTGGGAACACTGTCCATACTGTTCCTATGCACTGCTACTGAACGAGTACACTGCTTTCTGCAGGACTTCTATGTAAGCCTTATCTTTACAAGAATCTATTTAATTAATGAGATCATAAATTAAAGTGGCTTGATGAAAACTTATACTAAAGTATGCCTGCCCCTCAAGTTGATTTTCAAGACAACACTTGCTGGACACCTTGAAAACAACTCTACTAATTCCATTCAGACATATTTGGAAATAGGCATATTCATTGGTATTTACATTTTAAATTTCCATTTTCTAATATCTGCTAACTAACAGATACATTTTATGTCAATTCCACCTTCAGAGTTGACAGTGATTTCTACAAAACCTTGAATTTGGCAGGTGGCAGTCATAGGTTAAAAACGTTGAAATATGTTCAAATCATTAAATTGCACTGACATGAACAATAGATTAAAGATTCTGCTCAGCACTTCTCAGGGTCAAAGCCTGAGTCCAAGGTTGACTGCTTTTCATACAAGATTTACAGAAATAACTTTTGCAATGGGATTTACCTGAAGACATAATTGTGCTTCTTGTGGAGACGGTCACTTTTTGGAACCTGAGTTACTACCTAACAGCTGCATGAAGTTTTGCCCCATTAAAAAGCCTTGATCTTGTCTCTTCCATCTTGACATGTTAGCTCCTGCTGACAAGCTTCTTGATGAAGATAACCAACACTGCATTGGGCATATATTCCAATATACAACTGAACTTATTTTTAGATGAAAGAAATCCTACAGGACTTGCTAGAAAAATCTTAGCAACAATGACTACTATGTAGGTTAGAAGGCATGCATTGTAGGCCTTGTATTCTGCTTACATTCTGCTATTGTTCAGAGTTAATCTTCATGTCATAGAATCAACACACCATAAAACTACACAATGGCCAGAAGACCTGTGCATTTAAAGTGAGCAGAATGACTAATATATAAGCTTGGGTTTGGTTTCTCTCTTGATAAGTTTGTGGGATTTGCAGCATATACACGAGAACTTTCCTGATTTTGTTAACTGATGTTCTGTTCAGCTAATGAGGACTTGTTTATGAGCTAGAAAAAACCCTGCATGTATAAAATAGTCATTTGGGAACAAGCATTTTTCTTTGCATGTATCAATACATTGCATCTTCACAATCAGATCTGTCAAATTCATATGAAACACAATTTTCTTCAGGTCTAAATCAGTGCTAACTAAACCACACCTGAGAAATGTTTACGTAACTCACGACCACTCTCTAAAATTCTACTACCTTTGGTAGTGATTCTGTCCGTGCTTGATTATCTTCCCTGTTCATGTGTTTTCTAGTGTCTGACCTAAATCTTTCTTGCTGCAATGCAAGCCAAGCATTTATTTTCCCCATCACAACATCATCTCTGCTTCAACTCTCTACATATGGATGCTATTTTCACCTCAATCAGCTCTAGAAAATCGCTGCTTGTACTTGATGCTGTCCCTTAGATTCTCTCCCCGTCACCCTGCATTTAGAGAAATGTCTAAAAGTAGCAGGTCTCTAGAGTGATGTATCAGAGCTGCTAAAAAGAAAAAATAAAGGGTTTTAAAGGTTAAGGGCAAAACATTGCAAAATGTTAGAAATCACAGACAATGACAGAAGAACCATGAAATCTGAGTTATTTGCAGCTACTTTGTTACATTATTTAGAGGCATACTTTAGCCACCTGTTTATCCTGTAGTTCCCATTTTCAAAAGGACATCTTGTGATCAGCAGAGAGTTGCCAGCAATGGCTGTGACTATACACAAAACGTTCAGAAGACTGAATAGCAGGAAGGGCCAAACCTGTATCCCTCCCTCCACCTCTTTGCTATTAAAATACTAAAATTAGCAAATCTCTTAATCATTCAGAGTAAACAAAATCGTTTGTACTCATTGAAATTTAATGTAATCTGCTACATGGCTGTATTTGACACTGATTCCCAAATTAAAATATGGGGGGTGTTAAAGAATGCAAGCTTTTTCTAGAAGAGACATGCTCTAAATGAATTATCCCTAGACAAGAACTATCTGCTCTGTGGGCAGGTTTGGGGAACACTTTACCAACACTCGCACCCACTGGATGCTGTAACTGAGCCTGTTGGTCCCAGGCCATAATTCATGGCAAAAATCAGAGCAGCAACAGCAATTAAAAACAAAAAAGGGAGATGTGGATTAGATATTAGGAAGAAATTCTTTCCTGTGAGGGTGGTGAGGCACTGGAACAGGTTGCCCAGAGAAGCTGTGGCTGCCCCATCCCTGGAAGTGTTCAAGGCCAGGCTGGATGGGGCTCTGAGCAACCTGCTCTGGTGGGAGGTGTCCCTGCCCATGGCAGGGGGGTTGGAACTTGATGATCTTTAAGGTCCCTTCCAACTCTGACCATTCTATGAATTACACCCCCACCCCATGTTACCAAACCTGGGCCAGCCTGCTCACTGACAGCCTTACAAATACACACCTCCCTTCGCTCCCGAATCCTCACAAAAAACGAGGAGAAAGAAACTTCTTTCCTCTTCGCTCCTTCCCTGCTTTCACACTGCTTCTCCCTGCACCGCGGCAGTTACATTTATTCTGGGTTCCTGTTTTTTGCTTTTTTTGAGTTCTCTCACTCGATGCCGTCTGTCCGGACACTCCGTCCCACACTCACACCGGGAAGCCTCGGCCCG
>VXBW01006507.1:22787-32889 GCA_013400375.1 Thinocorus orbignyianus
ACCCCCTACTCCCAAGCCCAGCGCCGCCGAGGCGGCGGCAGGAAGCGCCGCTCTCCTCACAATCCGAGGTGCGGGGCTGCCGCCGGCCCAGTCCCGCTGTCAGCCCGACGGGCGCCCCCAACGGGCCCGGAGACCTCCTTCGGCAGCGCGGCGCCCGGCGCCACCCCGGTACATGGATTACCTGGTAGGTGCGGCCGGGTCCCCCCCGCCGCCGGCCNCCCCCACCCCATGTTACCAAACCTGGGCCAGCCTGCTCACTGACAGCCTTACAAATACACACCTCCCTTCGCTCCCGAATCCTCACAAAAAACGAGGAGAAAGAAACTTCTTTCCTCTTCGCTCCTTCCCTGCTTTCACACTGCTTCTCCCTGCACCGCGGCAGTTACATTTATTCTGGGTTCCTGTTTTTTGCTTTTTTTGAGTTCTCTCACTCGATGCCGTCTGTCCGGACACTCCGTCCCACACTCACACCGGGAAGCCTCGGCCCGTTTCTCCAGCGCCGCGGCCGCTGGGGCTCAGGCACCGACCGGCACGGTCTGTGCGCCAGGCCGCACCCCGCCCGGCCAGCCACCGGCGGGGGAACTACGCTGCGGGACAACACTTTACCTTCAAGCTCTTTCGCGCTCACACCAACCCCCTCAGAAACGGGCTCACTAACAGACGCCTGAGAACAACACCCNACGCTATTAGGCGGCTAAAGCCGTGACCCGGGTGGCTGGTTTTTTCCTAAATGCAGGAGCTTAGGGTACGCTTGAATGAACTAAATTGTCACCCTGGGCGGGATCGGCGCTGCGCCCGGGCAGCTGGTATTCAGGGGTAGCGTTTATTGCTCTTTAATGGATATTGGCTTTATTCGCCTGTGAGAGATGGTATCGCGGCCGCACGCTTAGGGCTGGGGTCACGGCTGGTGTGGAGGCTCGCCGGCATCCACTCTGTGGGCAGGTCAGCTCTGTGGCCTGGCAAGGGGATGGCTGGTGACTTTATTCCTAGAGTAGGGTACCTGCTTATCTGCTCCGTGCAGCATCACGCATGATTCTGTGGTTCTGTGAGAGCATAACGGGTGCATGCTGTCACTTGAGTTTGTTTCTTGAAGCACTAGCCTGAAAACTGTGCTCCCTCCTTCACTGTGAGCTGCTGCGAAGAGCCAGGTAGGGCAGAAAGTCTCTTCTGGCCATCCCTCTGCACTGTTGGTGTCTGGTGTGAGTGGTGAGGAAGTATTTGGACTTGGAAGCTTGACTCAGCCTTCCTGATGCCTTTACATGAGATGTGCATTGGTGTAGAGAGGTTCATCAACCACTCAACAAAATCTCTGGAAATGCTCTTTTTTGTGAATTGTTTTGAAGATTTGCAATATTGAGATGAGAGCTGCTTGCAGTGGCCAACTCTTCCTAGTTTGAGGTTGGAATTAAATAAACCAGAAATACATTAAGTATTTACTGAAATTATTCTTGTGTCCATGTAGCTTAGATGCTTTATAAAAATTTAAAAAAATAAGTTTCAGGCTTTCCTTCCTGAATTCAAGTAACAGAGAGAGCATAAATCCTGTGTGTCAGAAATGGTAGGTGGACTTCTCTTTAAGAACCTAGTTAATGAAATACTGATAATAAACTTGCTGTGTGCCAAGTGCAGCCTTGTAACTCCTTGAGACCCTGGAGCTGTTTCTTAGATCTTTTCCTTTATAAACTTACATCCAGATTAAACTGGCCATCCTGTACATTTTTAAATGCTTGCATTAACCTTTGTGACTGCTACAGGCTGTTGTGTGAAAGCCTAAGCACTCTGAAAACAATAAATTTAATAAGCCTTGGAAACTGAGAGCATGTTTTTGTATTAACTAAAGGGGGGAGGGGATTAAATAGCTCTCTCTTTTTTTTTTTTTTTTTTTTTCCCCCTTTACTCTTTTTCTCTAGTTGATCTTTATCCTGTTTTCTGTTGTGTGGCATTCTTTGGTGCCATGTCTAAAAAAAAGTGGGTCTTCAGGATAATGATATCCGGAGTGTTTATACAATTTATACTTAGTGTTTCTTGTGCATCAGGAAGTATCTCTGAAGATAAACTTTCTGAAGTTCTCGTCAGTCTCACAGTGCCTTTTATAGTGCCATATGAAACAAAGAATTATTTGATGCAGAAATTGTTACAGATGAGCAAGTAATTTTTTTGTAGGTGGTAAAAGCCAAAGGTTAGAGATAATAGTTTAAACGTGATGCTGATCCATTGATGCTCTGGGACAGTCTAGGATGCCTTCATCTGTCACTGTCTAGCACTTATTTGCCAGGGTTTCCATACTTCTTATACAGTAGGGGTCCCTAGATCTTTGGAATAACTTGTTGCAGCTAGTACCAGCCCTTTTAAACCAAAGGAGAAAAAAATATGAAAGTTTTAAATTTTTTTTTGTATGTGTATAAGTTGGAAAGAAGACGAATTCTGTTTGGCACTTCAAATATTTTCATGTGCATTTGTGCAGAGAACTTCCCCTTTCAATCCTCATCTTTACCAAAGGCAGGAGAGTTTGCCATTCTCTCTTAATGGTGGTAAATGGAGTGCCTCTGCTTGGTAATGAACTGCAGGTTCACACCCCTTAGAAAGTCTGCTCTGGCAAAGTAATTAATTGATGGTGATGAGTTAGGCGACTAGTTTATCTACAACCCACTTTCAGCCTGGAGGACCAAGCTGTTGCCACAGTTTGCCCTATCGTAAAGATGGGCCTACTCTTTATTTATGGAAGACTTGCAGTTATAGTATGGGTGTTAGCCTATAGATGTAGAACAACCACCTTGTTTTTTTCATAACAGCAGTAGCAAAAAGCTGTGCATATTAAAGATTTCTGTGTTTTATGTATTTATACTGGGATTTTGCACCTATGTGGACTTCAAAACTTCAGCAGGTCTCTGCTGGTTCCTCATGTTGGGCACCTGTGTTGCAGCCTGCAGGGAGAGAAGAGAGGTTTTCTCCTCTGCCTTTAGTGCAAAACAGGCAGCAGGGAAAAGGATGCAGTTGGTTCTGGCTGCAGTCTGTCAATTGAACAGAGCATTAGAAAAAGTTTTGGTTAGCAGTGGGGCCCAAGGACGGAATTTAGTGGAAGGTGGAAGGTTGCTAGGATAACTGAGGCCAGGTTGACTGGAGTGTGGGCTCAGGAGTCATTCCCTCTTTGCAGGGAGTCTGCCCTCACTTCATAGATTTACATAGGAAGTTTCTTTTCCTGATTTGATTTTTCCTGGATGCGGCCTGGATAGAGACTTTTTTTTTTTTTTTTTTTTTTTTTTTTTTTTTTTTTTTTTAGTCTTTAAGGAGCTGATTCCAAGAAATACTGGGTATCTGTGATACCTGCTAATGTCAGCAGGTTATTGAAAGTGTTCAGACCTGGTCAAAGCCAGGTCAGTTACAGCCAGCTTGGACTACAGCTCTGAAGCTTGTATAGGTGGATACCCAGAACCTGTGTAGGAACTCTCCTGCTTATAGTGTGATAGATTTGTGGCTGTTGCCATTTGATAAAGGACTGATATTATAAGAGTATCTTCTGTGGTACTCAGATCAGGTTTTGGATTGTAACAGAAAAGTAGCACTAGTCTTTGTATACATAATAACTAAAAGAGGCTCTTGAGCTTGGTGCCTGTTTTATTTTTGAATTGATATAGTTACAGTGGTATGGGTTGTTTCATTTTTTGTTTGTTGGTTTTTGGTTTTTTTTGTTTGTTTGTTTTTTAAAACAACATAGCTATGAAAATAATCCACCTTCAGTCATTTAAGGGCACCTTTTACTCATACAGTTTATTCTCCTTGTATTGAAGTTAGTTCCTTTAAAACATACTATGTGAATATAGCTGCGTCAATGTAGATCTGTAGTTTTTTGTTACTGCACAATCCTGGAACCTTCTTCTGCTTCATTTTTGCTGCATTGTGTCTGGAAGGATTATGGTGTATACATAGACTTCTGTTGGCTGCCCAGTGTTCAGTAGACTATACTTAATTTAAGAAATGACGGCATGATGCATTTTGTGGAAAGCATGGCATGTAACCAGCCTTAAAGTTTTTGATTGGATAACTTGTGCGGAAACAATAGCAGTGCTTCAGGTTTTCATATGTTGTACTTGCAATGCAAATTTTAAGCTGCTGAGTAGACTTTCACAATACATTTCTTCAGTGGCATCCTCTGTACTAGATAAGGATCTTACATGCAACTGTTCAATGGATCAGCCTGTTCTGTGAAAAGCTTTTAAAAGGTTATTTAGTGATGTAGAAATTTGAATTAGTCTGACTTCAGAAAAAAAAGGAGAGGTCTTATATTACCCCGAGAGTTTGTAAGATAAATTCGATTACCTATTTAATTTTATATATGCAGCATTTTTACTATGATAGTTTATCCTTATATTGTATCTATACTATGTAGCATCTTAGTTGTACATAAGAATGTTTCTTGGTACTGAAGAGTGTATTCCAACCTGAAATGGAAGATAACATCTCTTGCATGAACAGCCACATTAACTTCAGTGAATTTTTTTTTTTCCTTTTCTTAAAAGTTGAGCACGAGCAGGAGTGTTGCAATGTCAAGAGAGTGCACACTCTCAGTCAGTGCGATAGAGCCCTTGTTGATTTACTGAGGGTTTTCTTTGGTGGTCCATATATTTGTTAGCTACTATGAACTATCTTACTTCTGTACGTGTGCACACAGAAGCTAAAATTTGGGTAGTTTTTGAGTAAATTGAATTAAATTTTCAAATTTTAGATGAATATGCCTTGAAGTGACTTCAGAATTTCTTGATTTCTGAATGATCTTGACCTCAGTTTCTGCATAGTGTTTTGGAAGAGTCTTTCTTCACTGGGGAAAGCTGCATATACCTATCTGTGGTGTTCTTAAAAACATTAGTTGATATTGGGAACAAAAAAAATTCTGAGCAAAAGCCCTTCCTCTTTATTTAGTTGGACCCTTTGATTTTGGTGGACAGGTGTGATTTAGGAAGTGGTAATACAGGCTAGATCGTGTTCATTTAATGTTTCTGATGTGCTTCAAATACCGTCTTTCCCATGCTGTTGTCTCTTCCATTGTTTGGTATCTACAGGCCGTAGAAAACATTATTCCTTATATTACAAATGGCATCATTAAACGTCATCTGTTTGATGTTTGGAGTCCTGTTTCACTGAAACTTTGTAAACCACTAGCTGCTCTTCTTTGAATAAGGAAAGATGAGGAAAGGTCCGTGCTAGGAACCTTGGATTTTTCCTCTTGATGTATGTATAAGGTTTTGATACATTGTCTGCAACATTAGCAACAAAGTCCTATGTGGCCTTGCCCTCCTATTGTTTACTAGACATCCCTCTCATCCTACAAGTTTTGTCCATTGTCATGTAATGATAGAGGTTGTTGGGGCTGTCTGTTGACTCATCTGTCAGCTACAACGTCCTTGAAGATCTATACTCTATGTAGAGCACAAGACCTTGTATCTTAAGGTACTATCCCTTCTTCAGTTTGGAAAGCTTATTAGGCATGAGGATGAGGGGTGTGAGAGTTGTTTCAAAATAAAGATCCAACTGAACACAGGAAAAAGGGCAGCTGGCAGGCGTAGGATCAACTGGTGTAGGGATTGAATGCAACTCTGTTACTGTTTGAGTAGGATGTGAAGTTTTACAGTGAATCTTGGTCACCTCTACTTACTGTGTGTAGGTTTGTATTGCAGGGTGATCACAGATCATATGAACTTGATATTTCTCAGATGAAACCAGATTGGAAGATGCATGCAGCTAATGGGTTTTCAGTCCACAGAACTGGGTCAGAACTAGTGTGAAGTAAAAGGTCTTGGAACACTTGGGCTTCAACACCAGCTCTTGATGTGCTGCAGTATTTGCTATTGTCTACGTAGCCAAGGTCAGTTAACCTGAAGTGAGAATGCTGCTGCTGCTTCTGATTACTCACTTCTGATTACTTTCTGCATCAACATAGCAATGTAGGTAGACACCCAAAACAAATTTCTGATACTCTCGCCCAAAGAAGTTATTGTTCTCTTTTCGGTATTTCAGCTCTGTTTAGCATAACATCCAAACCTAAATCAACGAGGAATGGCAAATGGAATAAATTCTGAGAGATGACCTCACCTCAATGAGCATGCTTTTTATTGAAGTTGGTTGGGGAGTTCAGGAACCTGATCTGGCTGAAGACCCAGAAGATAAATGCTCTAGAAGACAAATCCTCCTCTCTGGTAGAATTTACGTAGCCAGTATTGCAAACAGTTTTTGCTGAATGAAAGATGTATTCATCTGTATAGAAGAGTAATAAAAATATTGGCGACTTAACTCACTGCAGACTACCTGGCTGAACATAAATCAGTGAGCTGAAGTGTATAATTCCTTTGCAGAAAATAAAAGTCAAATGCTGCATTTGCTCTTCCTGCAATAGGAAGCATTATTGAATTCCCCAGGTAGACTTTTGATTCAAAGGTGGCTCTTGCAAACAGTGAAACTTGATACAGCTTCCTTGGGAACACAAAAGAATGCCTTAATGTGATTATATCCAGAGCAAGATTCTGTGAACTCACAGGAGTATGGCAGCACCAGAAATTTTATTCTCTTCAGATATACAGACTGAAGAAACAAGTGAGTTAGGACGTTTAAAATCAAATTAGCATTTTGCCTTTTCTGTGATGAGGATTGCATTAAAGTGGTAGATGTTATTACGTCAAAAAATGTATCTCAGTTTCTGAAAATGTGCTAGTCTGTGTTTGTTACGAATAGCCCTATAACGAATTAGTGTCCATGTTGCTCTGCAATGTGCTGCTCTTGAATTCTTCAGACATCCAAGCTTGAGGCAACATGGTGATGAACTTCACAAGAGGTTAGAAATGTAAGCTTTTAATAAGTGACAAAATCTGCATTTAGTAAGGACAGAATATTCCTCCTAATACCCCATGCTGATTACCATTTTTGGCTTCTTGTCAGTATCATCAGCTCATGTTTTTTAATACTGCCAGCTTGTGATGTTTATTCTGTTAAAATGAGTTCTCAAGTTTTGTGATCATGTGAGGATATCAGCTTTCCATTAGCAAAAGAATAATTTTTAGTTTCAAACTTTCAAGCACAAAAGAGGACCCAAACAATTGTAAAGCCATAAGGGAAAAAAGCATATGCAGCAATTAAAATCTTGTGATTGTTTGGGTTTGGGCCCATAATACTCTGGAGTATGTTTGTTTTGCTCTTTTTCACTGCATATGCAGCAAAACTTTCTGAACTGCAAACTGTCTGTCTGTACATAAGTCCTTGGGGACATAAATAGGGGATATTCGATCAAATAAGAGATAGCCTTATCTCATGCTGGAGCTCTTCAGAGGATAGAACTTCTCTTTTGTCTCACTGGCAGCCCGGTAAGGTGACTCTATTAATTGCCAATACGAGGGTGTAAGTAGCTTCCTGCTTTCTGAGGAAGATACACAAAACAGGAAGTCTAGCTGACAAGTCCTCATATGTTTAGATGCAGTCCTCCCCTGTAACCGTGTCACTTATGACAGACAGCAGGAAGAACGTGAGTCTCTGTACAGTGCTTTGCTTTTATGGTGTATGTTTTGGTAGATCAGTAGAAGCAAGACTTGTTCACAGAACAACGTTAGCTTTGGAGAGTCTGGGGGACCAAAATGGCATCCAAGAGCTAGTAGGAACTGTTGATATAAAAGAAGTGATTTTGCACATTATTTATTTATTTTTTCTTATTGTGACTTGGAGCTTTTGGATGGAAGCTTTTTTTTTTTTTTATGTTTTATTAGCATTTTCAGCAACTACTGCCTAGTCTTCATTTATATGATTTTGCCTCTAACAGAGATGAAAAGCTTTGAAGCAATTAAAAATGAATTAATTGTTCTGTAAACTGTCAATAATAAGTTTCATAAATGAGCATTGATAGCGCTGCTCTGGCAATGAATAAGAGAATGCAGGAATTACAAGGGAACTTCATGTTTGTCTTCAGTTGTATAAACTGCTTATGCTTTGGGTGGGCTGACTCAGGGATGAATATTATGAGCGCATATCGAACCTGGGGAAAAAAAAAAGCGTAGTACCCCTTTTAATATTGGTAATAAAATGGCAGATGAAATTCTGTGTTGATAAATGCAAAGTTGCATAATTTATAGGAGAAGTCACATGGCAGTGCAAGTGCGTGGGTGGGCCCTGAAATACCGTCGGTACTCAGGAAAGGGAAAGAGGATCCTTATTTGAATTATCATCTCAACCCAGACATCTGTCAACAAGTTTAGAGTATTGAGAAGGAAAAATGTCATTTATACACTGTTTAAATGTAAGATTTCCTGTTGTCTTAAATGCTAAATTTCTGGTTGTATCATCTCAGAGTATTGTAAAACCAAAGAAGATACAGAGAAGGATGACATGGTAACTGAAAGAAAACAATTGCTTCTGTAGAAGGCAGGGTTAAATAGATACAGCCTTTCAGTCTGAAGAAAAGACAGCTGAATGGTGTGGGAAGATAATATTATAGACATTTTTGAAATCATAAAGAGGGGTGAAATAGGCAGTAAGTAATTTTTCCCAATAGGAGAACTTGGTGACAGTCATAATCCAGGAACTGCTTTTTCGCACGAGTATGGTTGAATTTTGGTTCCCATTTGTGCAGCAACATTAGGGAGGCCAAAATTAGTGGACTATGAATTTGTACAGTCTCTTAGAAGACAGGTCCATTGCCAGGGGTATTAAACATAGTGTCCAGGTCTGATGGTAGTCTTGTGGGTATTCTGAAGCTATGGTTGCTGGAACCTAACAATGCGCCCATGAAATATGATTTCCTGGATGGAGCACAAGTACCAGGACATACCCCCTCATTGAGGGAACAGCTAGATCTAGTTCCAGAACAGGAAATTTCAATTAGAAAATGGACATATTCCAAGTGGTGTCCAGAAGTGCTCCCATCTGTAGGCAGAATTCCATTAACTGCACAGGAGGTGAAACTTTTTAATTCAGGGGGATTTATGAAGATCCTTAGTTTGCTCTAGGGATGTGTAGCTAGGGTTCCTTCTATCTTGGAGGTGCTGCCTTGACACATGAGGAGAGGGTATTGGCCTTCTAACATTGGTATCCTAACCAATTTATGAATATATGTGTAAGGCTGAAAATACTGAGTGAAGCTGTAACTAAATTGACAGCCTGTGTAGAGTGCAGAGTAATGATGCACTTTGCAGTGAGTCATCTCTTCTCTCAGGGCTTTATTCTTGCCTAGAAACTTGCATAATTTCGAGTTCCAGCAAGACAGTAGAAAAGGTCCAGAATTCTTGAGAAATGCCTATACCATTCTTGCAGCTGTTAATTTCGTGTTGGCTAATCTGTGTCTTTCACTGCCTGAACAATTGCAGTCCTGGAAACAGTCATGGAAAACTGTTCTAACGAGAATATTGCTTAAAAGAGGGGAGAGCATTGTTCTCTGGTACATCCACTTGATTACTTTTTATGATGACAAGAGAGTTCTTGGATCCAATCCTATATCCTGTTCATGTATCATTGCCTTTCATTCAGCATCAGGTTTCTTCTAGTCTCTAAACTCAGATTTGATTCCTAATGATCATATACAGTAAGGTCAGTATTTTAAGAATCTAATTATTCAGAATTAAAGGAGAATGTGAAAATAGCTTGTGTGTCTCTTATCCCTGAAAATTGTATTAAAAAAGAATTTGGAGTGTTTAAATTAGAAATGTTGCTAATGGAATGTGCTAGAAGGCTGTGACATCTATGGAAAGAGAGGAAGGAGCCTTTGAGTTACTTGGAGTTCAGTACACAAGCTTAGCAAACAGCAGTTCTGGTCAAAGTTTCTGCCACTTGTTTTGTAGCATAGTTGTGTGTACTTATGGGTACCCACAGCTTGCTTAAAGCACCTGAGCATTGATAATTTCTTACAGGCACCATACATATAGGTACATTAAAATCTGAATATTGTTTACACTTGGGTTGCTGATTTTCACAGTTCTTATGCACTGAAAAAGATGCGGATAAGAATGGAGGTGGAAGGTCCAGTAATACCAAGTCATTGTGAGGGTGGACCACCTCTTTATAAATGAGCAGGAGGGCATCCTAACCTTTATTTTACTGAAGAAACACATAGCCAGAACCCCCCCCCCCCCCC
>VXBW01006507.1:36909-49880 GCA_013400375.1 Thinocorus orbignyianus
TTTTTTTTTTTTTTTTTGCTGCTCCCAGTTGTTCCAGTTAATGATGAGAACAGCTAGATGAATGGGGTGTTTCGTAGAAATTCATTGTGTAAGCTTTGCTTACACAATGTGTAAGACACTGTTACTCAAATCATGCTTCAAATCCTGGAGCTTTTGGAGTGGGAATGCTGCTGCTACTGTTAATACTTTTCAGGAGGAAGCTTGGCACATAATGCTTCCTGTTTTGTTAGACTGAACAGTCACAGTGTAGGTGACTTCCGAACAACTATGATGAGGGCTGTGTACCATCAGTAAGTCTTACCTGAGGGCCGAATCACGAAGCTTAACATTTGCTTTTCTTCTTAGAATTCGGTTCCAGGTAAAATTTAGTATCTGCTTGAGGTTTTTTCCCATGACATTTGCCTGAGTTCTGTTTCCAGCATCTAAAAGACTATTTTCTAAATGGTGGAAAATAACAGGTTTGGGCAATATGGAGAAACCCCATGGAGGAAAATGCTGCTTGCAAAGTTGAAGGCATATTTTCCTGAGATATTTAAGTTCCCTAGGAGGACTTTCTCTCCGCAAATTCCTATGCGGTAAGAGTATGCTTATCTTGAAGGATCCGAGAGGGTTACAGTATGAGGTTTTAATGGCTGCAAGTTATGCAAACCATCTGCCAGCTCTTTAGAAGGCTATAGTAAGTTATCTAAATTAATTTGAGAGGGTGTCCAAGTATAAATGAATGTATGTTGCAGGTTTGGGTATAAGCAGTATAATGTTACAGCAAAATACACCCTCTGACAACAACTGGTTCTCTTTTAGTTCAAAATTGTAAGTGTGGTGCGTATGCTGCAGTGCACTGCTAAGTTGTGGTAGATGCAGTTATAGTGGTAGTTGGATAACATACCTCATTGAGACCTTTTGGGCAGCATAATATTTAAATTCATCAAACTTTTCAAATTGCAAACTATAAAGAGCTAGCTTCATTTGTGAAAATGCTGAGAGGAACTGATTTCGTTAACTGCTGGAACTTAAGGGAGGAAAGTGAGGATGGTCATGAGTAGGCTTCAGAGAGTCCAGATGCGCTGTTGTGGCCTCAGTGTAGAGTGAGGATGTGCATCCCATGTAAAGTGCATTTTAAGGCCAAAATAGTTCCTTTAGGAGAATGCCAGGTGCTGAGTACTTATGTGGAAATACCATGTCATTGGAAAGGCAAGTTTTGGGTGATCTGACTGAAGAGTGAGTTTGAACAGCTTTGGTGTCAGAGTAAAGGCAGAAGCCTGCTGAAGTGAGAGCCATGTGGAAGCGCGGTGTGATAGTTCCTCCCTCTGCACTGTGCCCTGCTCGTGCTCAGTTGTGTAACTGCGGCTGGCTTTGTTGCGAGGTACATGAGCAGTCTTGCAGCCAGCAAGTATGGTGCTCCCTATGGTGTTCAGAAGCAAATGACAGAACTCCAAGTCATATTTCCCAGTTAATTAATTCCTTATATCTTGTGCTTTCTACTGCATGCTATTTAATAGATTTTTTTTATAATCTAATGTATTTTTTTCTGTTATTTGATTTTTATCTAAAAGCTAAGCAATCTCTTAAATGCCAGTCCTTACCAGCACCATGTGTTCGATTTGTACTGTATTACTTGGGCATTTCCTGTTCTGCAGGTCCTTGCTGTTCAATGTTGCAAGTATCTTGCAAAGGCTCTTAGTCCTTTGGACTACAGACTTCTCAACTGTTAGTCTGTTATCAAGCTGCTTATCAGTAACACTCTTGAGCACCCATTACTTCAGCTGTACTACTCCATTAAATAGGCTTCCTGTTTTTGAGGCCTGTACAGATTATGAGGTGGAGGAAGGGTTTATATAGTTATCCATGGCGAAAGACCCTGTGCTGCCTTCAGCTGCCATGACTAAGAGGATAAAGCTTCATTGTCTTGAGCTAGAAAAAACAGATCTTTGCAAGAGTGCAGAAAGATATGTGATGCCCATTTGGGGGGATTAGACCAGATGAGATTACTTAGAAGTATATACCTTCGAAGCGGGGAGTAGAAAAGCAGAGGCCGTTAATATAAAAAACGTGTAGGTATTTGTAAGGATTTGAAGCTGAAAGATACGTATCCTAAAATGAAAACATAAACTTAATGAAAACGTTTGAGATTGAAAATGCGATCAATTAACTACCCAACAAAAATTATTTCCTCTGCATGTTTTAGGCAGCTGGTACCTTCTCAAAGTTACCAGTCTTTTCAGACAAACGTTTTTGCTTCCACCATGCTAGTGTCTGAATCAAAAGTGTCAGTTGGAAGTGTGGAACAGGCAGATAAATTACTTCTTGAATCTATGTGACTGTGGAGATTGTAAGCATATGATAGCTTGTAGCAAGCTTAATATTATCATTAACTTCCTTTTAGTTTCTGATTTAATTTTCTTAACCAGGTGAAAATTCTAATAAAATAGTGATGGAGAGTTCAAACTATGTGAACTTCAGAGGAAAAATAATCCAAAATTTGCTGTCTTATAAGACAGTTTTTGTGATGGGACGTTTGCCATCTTTACAGATAATTAGGACTCCACCTCATATACAGGGTGCATGATTGTATGCTTATGAATTTTCTCAGGAAAGTTCTCTGATACTGTATACTAGGCTTTGAGATTGCATTTTTCTTCTCAACTGTTGGCATATAATAGCTTTTTTGAACACGGGTGGTAAGATATTCTGTTTTGTCTCTGCTTCCTAAATGTGACTTCAGAAATAAGCAACAAATGATTTTTGTATCCCTTGTTTTGGATAACAAAACAAGGACAGAAGCCTCTACAGTGGTGAGAAGCATGCGGAAAAACTAAGGAGACTTGGTGGAAGCACAGTCCTTTGCTGGTATGCATTAGAAAGAAAAATCCTGGAAAAGAACATTTTCCCTTCTCAGGAAATGAGAAAGCAACAGTTTTCCTTGACTGCAGAATATGGCATCAATAAATACTGATTCTCAGATGCTGCATATGACGAAAGTGATGTACTCTAACAGCATTGCATCAATGCTGGCATCTTCTTCCTGAAAATGATGAATAATGGGTATTTTGGTATAAGTGGCCTCATAAATGATACGTTTATACAGCTGTGCTTACTATAGTTTATATATGGTAAATATTGTAAATGATGCAAATAGGCTTTTAGTTCTCTGGTTTACTTTGGATTAACTTACATTTGTCTTTGTTTATAATGATAAATTCATGTCTTGAAATGGTTTGACTGGAAACAGCTGGTGTGCTGAGGAATTTGTCTGATGTTTGAACAAAACAGAAATAACATTTATTTATGAAGTAGTGGAGGGGGACCTCTTAAGAGAAACCAACTGAGGCAGTAACTAAAGGCAGTCGTGGAATAGGAGGTAGACATGGGAGCATGTTTGGAAAGGTTCAGGAGGCAGCCTGTGACTTACAGTGTGGAAAGCTTTCTGTGAGACTCTTCTCCTCCCTGACGTGGCTTCCCATTGGAAAATGCAAAGTTAAAGTAATAATAGAGCTCATATAGCATATCCTGTCTACTCCTCCCTTTCCCTGTTGTGTCCTTGACATGAGCAGCAAAACAAAGGCACAAAAGGGCAGCAGGAAAAAATCCCTTTATGTGCTACCCTTTGGGAAATGTGGACAATTCCATTCACAGTCACTGTTGATATTCTGTGGGTAGACTGCTGGAAAGGAATAAATGTTTTCAACTTCCAGCCTTAAATAAAAGGTGCTTGCTATCACTGGTCTTGTCAGTGACTTGTATTTGATGGGAGTACGTCCACTTTGTTGTTGCAAATCTGTAGTTGAGCTGTTTGAACCGTGGTGACTGTGATGCACGTTGCTACCAACCTAAACAGAAGAAAGAGAGGCAGAATCTTCTGAATGCATATGTTGTTGTGTATGTAAGAATGTGAGATATATTATGGGTTTTTTTTGCTATGAGCTATGAGACTTTCCCTTCTACTGTTCTGATATAAAGAAATAATTGTAACTTTTTTAAAAAATTTCAGATGGGGACAGTAAAGACGGGTGAAGTAGGAAGTCATCAAGGCTGGGCTAGGAGTGAGGATCAGAATACAGTTCTCTACTCTTTCTCTCCACAGCATTCATTGGTTCAAGCAATCTGTACTGGAGTTGCTGAGCAGCCTGCTCAAAGAGCTCAGCAGCTTGGTCCAACCAGTGCTGCTGCGACAGCATTACTTCCCTGAGCTATTAACTGATACACACTGTACTTACAGTCCTTTGACAACATCTGACAATGAGTAATTGATTTCACGATGGTTTGCCAAATTAGCTTGTTAATTTTTGTCAGAATTAAACATCTGTTTCACAAACTTGCAGGCTACAAAGAGCTTTGTCCTGGAATAGGGACATTATGAACTTGGGTTGTGTTTTTTCTGACTAGTCTCTGCTGTCCATGGCTCCTTCATGCTCTTGAAAACAGCAGTGCTGTTCCACAGACCATTATCTTTAGGGGCGGTTAGGAAAAAAGCCCAGATCCTCATTACAAGAGTTTCAGATCTCTTCTGTTCGCACAAATTGCCACTCAGTTTGTATTTATCAAAACTATGTGGTTAGTTGTCCTGTCCATAAACTCTGTTTTGCATCTTCTCTTTGGAAGTCAGAATTCCTGATCTTCAACATTGCTGTCTTTCCAGAAAACAGTTGTGTAATGTACTGGCAAAATGTCATGTTTTGCCTTCAGTGGCTGGTCGACACGAAAGATAAACTACTCCTGTAGGCTCCAGTGATACAGGGGGTGATTGTGTGAGAATGGAATTTTCCTTTTGGCCTCTGCTGAGCATCCTTTTTTTTTGTACAGCCTCTTCAGCTATGAAAACAAAAAAGAATATTTAACATGAATAGTAGATTTAGAATACAAATTACAAGTACATTGCATAGCAAAATTATTAAAAATCCTGACAGTTTCCTATGAACAGTATCATGTGCTTGAAATCTGAGCTGTCCTATGACTGTGGGGTCAGAAAGGTAGCAGTGGGGCATGTTGACTTACTAAATGGCAAGTGTATAAATCCAGCAGATAGCTATATCATTTGAATTATTGAGAGGCCAAAAAGACTAGAAGTGGAACTTCAGCGAATGTGAATTTCTTCTTTCACATTTTGTAGTCAAGAGGCTGAGACTGCATAGCCGTAGGGTTTGCAAAAATGCAAGTTTCTAGAATCAGGTGGGACAATTCTAAATTGTGAAAGATTACCCTGCGGTTATGCTAAAAGTTATGCATGCAGTGCTCTGTGTGTGCACGCGTGCAGTCACATCCTCTGCTGTGAACAGTTGCATAAATAAAAATCTAACAGGTGACTTGTAAGTGGAAATAGTGAGTCACAGTAATATATACATGGTATTGGCATACAGCTCTTTTGGTTGTATCTATTGTTCTGATGTTACACTCAAAAGTGGCATTGTGTTTTATTAATAAATTGTAGGTTGGTTTTGGTTGGTTTTTATTTTCTTTTAACAGCAGCTGAACAACCACAATGTATCAGAAATTATACTTTTTGCACGATAATTACCTTTTTCACAAGATGTCATGTTATAGCAGAAGTGAGATCAGTCTGTTCATCAGGTCTTAGACTTGTTTTAATACTATGAGCTCAAAAGCTTGTCTGTTTTCCTTAGACTGATAAAATATTACTTTACCCTATGAACATGTTTGCATTGTATCCTGAGGGCATCAGTGATATGTTACTGTTATGATTACTATTGTAAATAGTTCAACTCTGTTTTCTGAAGACATCTTGCATTTGTTGAAGAATAGTAACTTTTAAGGCAAGAGGCCATATAAATAGATACTAGATTAAAAAAAAATAAAGAACAGAAGGGCATCAAATGCCACAAAATTTCATCTGAATTAGCTTTTTTCTTTGGAAAAGACATTTCAAGTTTTCTCAGTTAGTATGGGTCTGTCTTTGATGGTTTTAATGTTTGTCCTCACCTTAAAGTTGAAAATGTTTGCTCAGGTGTTTAAGTTAGTTTGTGTTTGTGTTGTTTTTTTTGTTTGTTTGTTGTTTTTTTTTTTTTTCCAAGTGGCTTTGTTTGTTGTTTTTTTTTTTTTTTCCAAGTGGCCTGCTGAATTTCTTACTGCTACAGCTTCTGCACAGTTATAGTCTTCTATCTTCAAAATTCTTTTAGATTGTGACCATGTGTAGTTAAAGATGTAAAGCTTTTGGGAAGGCTGTTCTACAACTTCCTTTAAGTCCTTTTAAACTAAATAGCCCTTTTTTAATCAGCCTTTTATTGCAATATTTGTGTTTTGATTGATTAGAGTGATTTCACACAAATCTTAAACCTATTTATATTGTCTAATATAAAGACCTTTGAAAAGTGCCACTTTATTGGTAAGGACATTGAATTTTTAGTGGGTTTATATTGCTGGGTATTATGTAATTGAAGACTAGAAAACCAGTGTTTAATAGATACTGTAGCTTCATATAATGGTTCCACCGATATAAGTATGTGTAAATATACATACTTGAAAAGGTAGACTTTGATTAATAAAGCATATTAGTTTCTCAAATGCCATTTTGGGCAATAGACTTTTAGGAAACGGTAAGATGTGAGAAGTGATGTCAAGGACATCTTGTGTCCTGGAAAGTAGATGTTACTTACAGCTGTCACCTGGCCTGTGGTAAGCAAGAATTTAAGATTTTGTTTCTGGTATTGTAACAGTTGCCTGTGTGAACACAGGCAACTATCTTTTACCTCCCATTGCAGCAGTATTTGATCTAAAGTCTCCCAAACTTGCAACTTCAGTTTCTTAGCTGTATTTATTACTGCCAGTTAAAGCACTAGACCCACCTTGTTTTACATAACCCTTTTGGTATCCTCTTTAAGAGCAGGGAAACGCAAATAATTTTTTTGTGCAGTTTTATTAAATGCTACATCTCAGGCCCAAATACGACCTACCATTTTTTCTCATATTATTGCTCTTTGGGGCACAATACTCTGGTATGCTTTCAGTATGCTTGCTTCTTGATGAAGTGAAACACGTAGTGCAGTTCACGGGCCTTCCTCAGTCTGAGTCGCCTGAAATGCATCTGTGTGTCCTGTTTGAGATAAATAGACATGGCAGAATAGATGCACAGGGGTGATTTTACTTGCAGTGGTTTTAGCTAGCACAATGTTGAAGCCAAATACTGTTGATCCCTGACCATTCTGTGGCAGAGTGTTGATCACCTGGCTTGGGAAGCATGCATAACTCTCCTCATCTCCTCAAAACTTCTGAACATCAGCCAGATGGTGTGGTTCTCCATGTTTTAAGTTTTTTACACTTCTATCCTGTTCAACCGTCCCTTAAGTGTCATGTTTGTTTTCTTCAGTTCTGATGTGATTCTATTTCATCTTGGTCTTCTCTGTGAGATCAGACTTCTTGCCACTGACAAAAATAATGCTTTTTATTCTGTACAGCTCACTTTCCTTGTACTTCAGACTTGTTTCTTAGTGTTGTTTTATTAATTTCCTCCAGTTGTAGCATAGTGTTTTAACCTTTTCAGTTTGTTGGGGTGAGTGGTAGTTGTGGAAAGGTCTATGTGCAGATGAACCATTTTGAAGTAAATTGTACTTTAGGATCTCTTTCTGTCAAATTCCATTAATAATGTCCTTTTTAAACACTCTTCATATTTTAGTGTAGTTAGACAACATACACTTCAATTTATGATGATGATTTGTTCCCCAGTTCTAAAACTGCATGCATCTGCAAAATACAGGAGATTTTGTTTCTTAGCCAGGCCTGTGTTGTGTACATGTTCTCTTGAAGATCCACTTACTTCATTTTGTTGTCATTTTGAATTACATGGGAGACATTCCAGTGCTTTTTTCTGGATTATATACTCTTAAGTAATAACCCCTCTGCATAGGGTCATACCTAGGGGCTGCCAGAGACTGATTCTTTCTTCAGTTGCTGGTGTAGTCTCCACTGTGACACACAGACCACAGGCAGATAGGAAATGTATCGAACACAGCAGTCAGCATGGAAATGATGCAAATTCTGTGCCACGTATGGCAAGTAGAAAACAAGGTGGCACTTGTTGTGAAGTTGCATCTGTATAGACAAAAGATCCCAGAAGGATGAAAAGAAAGTGAAATAAGCCTGTAGAATAAAATTTGACAAGGACTTTTGATTATTGACATCAAGGTTTATGTTTCATATGCTTTTGCCTTGCTCTTTGTAAGAATTGTGTGTTGTTTTTCCTCTGCTTGAATTTATTTGCTATTGAAGAAAATCCACTAAGAGGAAGGCTCACAAGAGCAGATTGGGTCATGTTGTGGGATGTTAAGAGGGAAGTAACTCTTTGTTTTAAGGGTTCTGAAATGCTTTTCACTGTAACATCTCACTTGACTTTGAACAGTAAGGTGACTCAAGTCAAGGGATCAAGTGTGGAAATGCACACCTCGACATAGCAGATTAAAAAGCAGAGGCTACAGTAGCACGAGAATCCCAAATACTGGACCTCAACCTTCCAGGTGGGAGTAACATGGGGGGTTATAAAAGGGAGTTCTAAATGCAAATATTTCATGAATAAAAAGGTGAAAATGTATTTTTTTTCTAAAAAAAAATAAATTGCTGGGGAATGAATTATGCTGAGTCAGTGGAAATGTGAGGCTTTAGGACTATCAGATAATGAATAAGAAAACCACAATAAAGAAACTGAGGTTTTAGGTATGTGCTGTGTTGAGCCTGTAATTTTAAGGTGAATTAATCTTATAAAAGATGTGCCCTCTAATAATAATCTAGTGGATGGTAAACCAGCCTCACATGGAGAATATGAATAGAGCTCTTATTAAATGCAAAAGCTGAATGTATTTGGAAATGTCTGTGGAATTCTTCATGATGGTTTTATTATTGTGTCTGCTTGTATTCCTTAATCTTGCAGCTAGCAGCTCAACTTTCAAACTTCCAAATGAGACACAAGCTATTTTTTCTTTTTCAGCAGGGTAAGCTGAGATGTAAAGTGCAAACAATTTACTAATATTACACAGCAAGTTCTAGGAAAGAGCTTGTGGTTCTGAATCACAGTGCCTTCTGTGATTGACAGCTGGGCATTTGAAATCTGACATTAACCTTCTGCTCTTTTTACTGTTGAAATTAGAGCATAATTAGAAAAAATACATTATAATTGTAAATTTATTTGTGAAGTCTAGTACAGGAG
Source organism: Thinocorus orbignyianus (assembly GCA_013400375.1). Taxonomy (NCBI): domain Eukaryota; kingdom Metazoa; phylum Chordata; class Aves; order Ciconiiformes; family Thinocoridae; genus Thinocorus; species Thinocorus orbignyianus. The sequence continues at coordinate 46,058 of VXBW01006507.1, forward strand.
TGAGAAATGACAAGCTTTTTTTTTGGCTTGTTTTGTGTGAATTGGGGATTTTCCCTTTTAAAATTCAGTAGTGTAGGAAGCTCTTTCCTGAGGAAGGAAGATATTACTATTTTGTTTATTTCTTGAATAATATTGAAAAGAATTCCATCTGGTTTCTTGTGATTCCTCTCTCCCCTTTCTGACCTCTTTCAAGCTTTCTTTTCAAGGTTTCTTTAGGTGAGTTAGGTGTGCCGGGTAAGCTGACATCTTTTTTGTTCTCTTAGCATCCAGTTCTAATTAAGGAACTTTTTCTTGCTGTAGATGCTAACTGTAGTATCGTATCTGACCAAGGTCCAGAATTTTCTTGTTATGATTCCCTGTTCCCTTCACTAGTATAGTATTTTTGGTAAAAAAACCTTTTGTTATATTTCAGTGTATGCATTGCCTGCTTATGACAGCTGCTGCAAGGAAGGTCTTTTGCACTTAATAAGGAAAAAAGTGTATTTCATGGAGAACTGAAAAGAAAGAGTGAATAGCAAATCTGGTGCCAAAACTTGTATTTATTTATAAAAGTCATACGTAAAATTTTTGCTGTTATATTCTCAACATTTTGAGCTATTGCAGGTCATTGTGTTGCTGTTTAGGCACTGGGCACTGTTGTATTCCTTAGCTCTTAAACCGATCTCAGTTACTTTCTGATGGCTATGCCTGTGGTTTGTACTGAAAACAGATTCCTTGTTTGAAGAGCAAGCTTTGATCGTGGTGGAGCTTTGCGAGAGTTATTTTGGTTACCAAAGAAGGTCAATGGCTGTTTTGGGTTTGTCAAGGTTGAAATGTGTTCTTTTTAAAGAAGGGCTTAATTGAGAGAAGCACTTTATAGCCTATGAATTAATGGATTAATGTGTTGCTGATACAAGATTGAATGGCATGGATTGGTAAAATGCAAAAAGCCTCAGAAACAGAATCTTGATGCACAAATGATTCTGTTTTCCTTATTCACGAAAGAATAATAATGAATAGGACCGAAAGGAGACTCATCTGTTTTCTCCCTGGCTCAGAAGCAGGTTGAGTTATGGGCATACCAGCTCTGACCAGACTGATTCTCTAAAAGCCCCCAGTAGATTCCATAATCTTTTCTGTCAATCTCTTCCTGAGCTTGACTAGCCATACTCTTCTACACTGTTAGAAAAACAGTGATCTAACCTAAATCTCCTGTTAATCTCTCTTGCTACAGTTTAAGCTCTTCTTTGTTTTACACACAGCAAACAGGGAGAAAAGTCTGTTGTTGTATTGTTTGAAGACTGGTTGTCACATACTTTTTCAGCTTTCTGTAGATTAGCAGATGGATCATTCTGTACACGACCTCAAAGTTAGAACCAGAGTGAGGAGTTCTGTGTCAGGTTACAATTCATAGGTGCTGCTTTGTAGCTCGCCTGTGTTCTTTTGCCTTACTTACCTCAATAAAAAGAGATCAGAAGCAGCATAGTATTTTCATGCTGAGTATATGAAATTGCTTGATGAGGCTCATTCACTGGGTAGGCATTCTTCTGTCAAGGATAACTGGAAAGACTCGTAAAAGATAATCTTCATGAAGTTATCACTTGGTTTTATTGGACAATAAGAACAATGTAAACATACCCGGACATTCCTAGAACACTGAGTGAAACCATGAAACAGATTCAACTTTTTTTCTTTCCGCTTTCTCAAAAGACTTGCCAGTTGTGACTCAGCACATTTTCTATAGCAGCTGATAAATGCGATTTTTATAGTGACAAGATTCTCTTCCCTGAAGAGTAGTATACTTAGAACAAAAAAGTAAATGCTTCCATCATCTAATGGTATTTGGTTAACAGGGAACTTGAATCACTATGAAATTAGACTTCAGGCTTTAACTTCTTGTATTAATCACAGATCAATTAACTTCAGCACAGCGGTTTGCTTTTTTCTTTTCTTTTTTTTTCTTTTCTTTACAGAGAGAACTCATTCTATTTCTGATTTAACAATAAGGAAGTTGCTATTTAAAAGCTGGCAATCTGTTTATAGGGTTGAGTGAATACATGTGGTTTTTATAGAATGCAATGCTGATTCTTTATACAGCTAAAACCTGATAAATTTGAACAACTTGTATGTTTGGTTCATATTCTGCTTGCACACCACCAAAGGCCAATGAATGGCTCTTAGCACTAGGGCTCTTGTCAGTTGATTCAGGACAATCTACCTGGTCGGGTTTATAGTTTAATAGAACTATTTGCTGTTTGGTTAAGCTTATAGGAAGAGTCAAGATGTATAGGGCTTTCAGTGAGAGCGTATGTTGTTGCTTAAATTATAGAGGGTGAGGTTTATTCACATTTTATGCATAAGCATTAATATGGTTATGGTGATTAAACTGTAAATCAAAATGATTGATGCTTGCTCAGATGTTTCTTGCTTCATATAAAATAAATTAAATGGTTTATTGCCGTGCTGCATTTGAAGCAAGACAGATTTCAAACCCATTAAGATGTCTACTTTTCTACTTACTGTTATATGCAAATTTCTGTTGAGACTAATCTGCAGTATAGAAAGTTTCTCTTCTGTCCCATTTGTTTGCTTTGGAGTTTATCCACAAAGCATTTGCTTAAGTAGTTTCTCATAGCTTTTAGAAATGGACATTCCAGTTAAAAGAATTATTAATTGGCTTATATTAGCCTAGGTACATAATTTGTAATAGATTTTGTATCTTGTCCAGCTGTTCTATGTTTGTGTAATAAATGAAGCATAATGTCCGTCTCACAGAATGTGCACTGAGAAACAGGTATCACCATCAGAATGTCAAAAAAAAATTGTGAAAACATAAATATTTTCAAGAGACAGACTTTTCTTGAAGAACAAGTAGCTGCATATTTTGAAGGATAAGCTGAGTTAGATCACCCTCAAAATTCCGAGTTATGCTTGTCCTCAGCTTTTAGTAATGCTGTGTTGTTCTCTAATAAAGTTGACAGATGGCAGTCAAAAAGAGGTTTAGATAAACCGATGAGTTAGATCAGAGAATGAAATGAGAATTCTAATATGTGAAATATATACCTCTGGAATACTTTCAAGTTAAGCGTGTTTTTGTTGATCTTGTTGGAAACAATATAGTTGATGTCATATGGAGGATCTGCCTGTAACAGGAAAATATTTAGCTACATGCAAGATAGAGTTAAATTTGACCAGACATACCAAGGGCAACAAGAAAAGCTGTTAAAAGGCAGGTCAGTGATAAAAGGATGACTAGGGAATATGTGGGCCCTCTCCAGAAGGAAACTGGAGAACTAGTCACCCAGGACATGCAGAAGGCTGAGGTGCTCAACAACTTTCTTGCCTCGGTCTTCACCGGCAAGGGCTCTAGCCAAACCACCCAAGTCACAGAAGGCAAAGGCACAGACTGGGAGAATGAGGAACCACCCACTGCTGGAGAAGACCAGGTTTGAGACCATCTGAGGAACCTGAAGGTGGACAGATCCACGGGACCTGATGAGGTACATCTTCAGGTCCTGGGAGAACTGGCGGATGAAGCTGCTAAGCCACCATCCATCACATTTGAGACTTCGTGGCAATCCAGTGAAGTTCCCACTGACTGGAAAACAAGGAAACATAACTTCCATTTTTAAAAAGGGAAAACATGAAGACCAATCAGCCTCATCTCTGTGCCAGCAAGAGCGTGGAGCTGATCCCATTGGAAATCATACTAAGGCACACAGAAAATAAGGAGGTGACTGGTGACAGCCATTATGGCTTTACCATTGGCAAAGCGTGCCTGACAAACTTGGTCGCCTGTCGNCTGTGTTGGTGTCACAGCCTTGATGGATAAGGGAAGAGCAAC
>VXBW01006510.1:231-41136 GCA_013400375.1 Thinocorus orbignyianus
AGTTGCTTCAGCTTCTGCAGCTGCTGGGGCAGGAGAGGAGGCATCGTACAGGGCAGGGGGGGTGATGCCGGGGGGGGCCTGGCTCATGCCCCTTTGCTCTGACCCAGAGACTCCTTCCCCCCCGAGCATGAGAAGACCCCAGGCACCCTGGGGCAGGAATGCCGTGAGGATGGGAGGGCTCTTCTCCCGGCCCCTGGGAGGTCCCCACAAAAGGAGAACCCGACTCCGGAGCACCACGGGGATGTGGGCACCCCAGGGAAACACCAAGCTGGGCAATGCCCACCCTGTGCCCTGCTGGAGCAGGAGACCAGCAGCACCCTTGGCCCCACGGAGATCCCCGGGGCTGAGGCAGGGACGGTGCTGGAAAGGGTGGCTTCCCTGTACCCACCCACCCGCGCTGCCCCGTGGGCACCCACTTACCCGGCTCTTGGGTTTCCCACCTGAAGCAGGTGACGCCGGTGGCTCTGGCACCTCCTTCTCTGTCATGCTACGGGGGGAAAAGAGACACGTCACGTTGGCTGGGGCTCTTCTGTGGGCAAGGCATCCAGACCCTGCTGGGTGGGAAGCATCTCCTGAGCCAGTGACCTCCCTCTGCCCCAGCGGCACCATCTCCTGCCGCCCAGGAAGGGCAAATCCCAGGGGGACCCACTGGGTCCTGCTGCGCCAGCCTGAGAACGGCAGGAGCCCGGCCCAGTGTGCCCAGTGCTGCCACTGGTTTGGTGGATGCGGCGCCAAGTGCTGTGAGCCAGAGCCTGGGCTACCTCCACGTGCCCATCTCCGTTCAGACATCTCCATCCTGCCACTGAACTGCAAACGGTGCCACTCTCGCCCCACTGGGGCTGGCATCACCGCACGGTCCTGCTTGCTTCTCCGCAGAAGCCCCGCGCTCCCACGGGGGCAGGATCTGCTCCTGAATCCTCCAAACCAGGGCCGATTCCACCACCGACGGGCAACCATCCCCACGAGTAGTTCCACCCACCCAACCATCACCACCTTTGGTGCCACCTCACACGAGGCCTCCCCATTGCCCCCCTGGAAGCCCCCCCAGGATGCCCATCGGAGAGACGCTGACGGGGACACGGGGGGGGGCCGGGGGTCCTGGGACAAAGGGGTGCTGCAGAAACGGAGAGCCCCGGGGTCTTGCTGCAAGGTGGGTGGTGCAGGGGCCCGTGGGGCTCGGTGGCCACGAGGAGGGGGACGCAGGGACGCACTTACGCTGTGCCCGGAGCTCTGGTCCTGCGGTGGAGAACCCGGCCGAGGTTGGCAGCTGCTGGGACCCCGCGGGCTGCCGAGCCCCCAGCCCCCGGTGCCGGGTACGCAGGAAGGGGGGGGGGCAGCCGCCCCGGGTCCCGTGGAGAGCGGGAGTGACAGGGCAGAGGGGAACGGACAGCTGAGCGCCGGCGGGGGCTGACGCCGAGAAATTGGAGCCCATGCGTGAGCTGGGAGGAGAGGAGCCACTGGCTATTTGCGTTGGTGGGTTGCTGGGCGTCACAGGGGCCCACCCACCCCCTGGCACGGGCCCGTAGCCCAGCCGGGGCGCACCGAGCCCCCCACGGCTCCTTCGCTTCCCTCTTTGGGGTCCCCGCAGCCGGGAGGGGAGGAGGAGAGCGGCAGGACCCGGGGGGTGCCCCTCCTGGCTCAGCCCGCACCCTCCAGGGGCAAATCCTGCTGGTCCCCTCTCCGCTGGGACAGAGACCCGGCACGGAGGAGAGAGCTGGGGACACTGTGGCCACNGGCCACCGCAGAGGGGTTTGGGTTGGAAGGGACCTTAAAGATGCTCCCGGTTCCACCTCCCACCTCCCGGGTCCCCTGGTTGTCACCTCACCCTGGGGAGGTGGCACAGGCAGCCCCTGGCACTGGTGGTGGCAGAGAACAGAAAGCAGCGTTAAAGTGATGGACAAGTTTTCTTTTTATATTTAAAAACAACCCCCNTTGTCTCTTAATTATGTCCATATAAATATATCCGGGAAGGAGGGTGAGAGGAAGGGAGAGCGGGAGGAAGAGAGAAGGCAGAGGGGGGTGCCCGCAGTGCCGTGTGCTCTGTGCCCGGGCACAGCCCTACTGGGAGCTGGCGCGCTCCAGCACCCGCAGGTCGTAGTTCCTTTTGGCCACGCGCAGCTTGAAGCGGCTGAGGGAGTTGTTGAGGCGCAGGGAGGCGTTCTGGGCGGCCAGGGGGCTGGGGAACACGGCCACGATGGTGTATAAGGCAGCCAGGTCGCTGTGCCGGCCGTTCTCCGCCGTCCCGCTGCCGTCCCCGTCCCCTCGGCGCCCCTGAGTCTCTTTGAGCCACTGGATTTTGGCACCGGCCATGGCCAGCTGCGTGAAGAGCTTGTCGGCCTCCGTCCGCGTGATGCCCTCGGGCAGGTCTGTCACCTCCAGCACTCGGCCCAGCACTGGGGGAAAGACAACGCGGCTCAGCAGCAGGTTCCCGGGTGGCACCAGCGAGGGCTGGGCTGTGGCTCCTCACCTGCCAGCCTCCAGCCCTGGAGAAGTCACCCACCTCCGCTTTGCCCACGAAGGCAGCCCCTCGCTGAGCTGCCCCCACGCCAGAAATGGATGTTTTTAAGCTTTTTTCCCCTCAAAGCACCACTGCCACTCTGGTCCCTAGGAGCCCCATCCTGGTCCCTACGGAGCCCCATCCTGGTCCCCACATGGCCTGCGCCAAGAGGGGACGGGCACTGCCCCTTTGCCCAGGGCTCCAGCACCACCAGCTTCTCCTTCCTGTCTTTGCCTGGGCTTGGCTTTTCGCCTTGGGCTTTCCCAGCTCTGCCCCATCTTCCTATCCCAGTCCTCGGGTGCCAGGACCGGGAGCCAACCCAGCCCTCCTGCCCTCTGGGCTGCACCCCCGGAGGATGGTGACGTGGGGATCCCGCGGGTGACGCTGCCCCCGGGGAGGTGGCCCCTCGTGTGCCCAGGCCGGTGCCACGCCAACCTCTTTGCCTCTGTTCCGTGGCACCCAACAGCCACTTCTGCTGCCTCCTGGCTCCAGCCCTGGCTTTCGGGCTTAGCAAGGGCCGGCTGAAGGGATTCCTTGCTAATATTATCGTGGCACGTAAGGAGCGTGCCAGGCGTGGGGGGGGCTGCTCCCAGCCAGCCGCTCTTAAAGGGCCCCCTGCAGCCAGTGGCCGTGACGTGGGGACGAGTTTGAAGCCTCCAGAGAAGCCAGTGAAGGCTGCCTCCCTGCCAGGCTGCCTCCCTTCCAGCTGCCTCCCTGCCAGGCTGCCCTGGGTTGTGCCCACCCAGCACACCCTGCATCGCTGCGCCAGACATGTGCCTCACCTTCCCTCCCCCCGCTGAGCAAGTGGGGACCCCCCCAGGGTGAGGAACAGGGAGAAACGATCCACTGGGGATTTCAGCCCTCGCAGCCACCCCTGGAAAACCCCCCAAAGTCCTCGACAAAGTCCAGGGCCCGGCAGGTCCCAGCCCCACCGAGAAATCAAGCACGAGAGGGAAGGGTCACTCGGGAGGGCAACGGTGGGGAAAAGATCTCCAGGATCTGGACGCTCCCTTTCTGCTGACAAAGAGGACTAAAATCCCAGGAATTCTGCCAGCTCCACCTGCCCCAGCACAGGCCCAGATGTCCTTGTGCTCATCACTGACAATTTCTCCCTGCTCTCCCTCAAAAGCTTTGCTCGGTCTCCTGAGGAACCCGTCCCCCCACCTCCTGAGGGGCACCCGAGACCGGGTCCCCGGGGGGGCTGGGGGCTGTTTGTGGAGGGGGCCAGGCGGTGGCAGGAGCTGCTCCCCACAACCCACCCCAGCGATGGGCTTTGGGGGGTGCTGCTGTGGGCAGAGGTGGCACCTGGGGTCTCCTCCCATGCAGCGGGGACCAGTCAGAGGGCAAAAAGGGGGAACTGTTTGAGGAGGGTCACTTGCCTACGTCACTCGTCCCAAGGTCAGTGGATGCCGACTTGAGGGCCTGTCTCTTGCTCCGGTTTCCATGTTTCATTCCAGTTTGGCCCTTAAAGAAGAAGAATTCAAAAAAGACAGTGTGTCAGCTGGCTGTGGGCTCACATGGTGGGAACACAGAACACCCCGGGGCGGGAGGAAAGACCAGACTTGAGCAGTTCACATCTGGGAAGGGGAATGAAGAATCTCGCAGCCCCTGGCACCTCTGAGGTGCCACCACGCTCGGGTAAGTCAGATGAGATGAAGGCACAGCCTCGCTGGTTAGGGGACACCGACAGGGCTGGGGGCTGACGCTGCCTCCAGGCAGAGATGGGAGAAGAATGAAATTTTAGCCCGGTGCCAGGCTCCAGGGAAACCCATTTCTGCTGGCAGCTCTGCCGGGCGGCCGGAGAGCGGCGGGTTGGCAGCAGGGTGGACACTCCAGGGGTGTCCAAGCACAGAGCGGGGGTAAGAACCCTCAACCACTGCTGGGGCCTGGTCTTGCTTTGCTCCCAGGAGCGTGGGAGGGGGTTTCACCCAGTTGTACCTGGTGTGCACTGTAGTTGGGCTGGTTGTGCAGCAGCGGAGGGGGACAGATGGACAGGTTGTACTGCAGCGGCTGCCCCAGCAGGGAATAGCGCCCGTCACCTGCTGAGAGGAAGCAAAAGTTTGGGGGGAGTGAAGAAATCCCAGGAAAGACCCAGCCCCAGGCTGTCCCCACTCAGTCACAGAACCACAGAATGATCTGGGGCTGGAAGGGACCTCTGGAGATCATCCAGTCCAACCCCCGGCCAGGGCAGGTCCCGCAGGAACGTGGCCAGGTGGGATTTGAACATCTCCAGCAGTTCCCTGTCCTTCTGGAACTGGGGAGCCCAGAACTGGTCCCAGTGCTCCAGCTGGGGCCTCCCCAGGGCAGAGCAGAGGGGCAGGATGACCTCCTTTGAGGTTCTCCACACTTTTCCTGATGTTCCCCAGGATATCCTTGGCCTCCTTGGCCACCAGCACCCATTGCTGGCTCATGGCCATCCTGGTGTCCTCCAGGACTCCCAGGTCTTTTCCTCAGAGCTGGTTTCCAGCAGGTCCCCCCAAGCCTGTCCTGGTTTGGGGGGTGATTCCTCCCCAGGGGCAGGACCCTACACTTTCCCTGGTTGAATTCCACCAGGTTCCTCAGCTCCCAACCCTCCAGCCTGTCCAGGTCTCACTGGATGGTGGCCCAGCCTTCTGGGGTGTCAGCCACCCCTCCCAGTTCTGTGTCACCAGCAAACGTGTTGTGGGGACATTCCACCCCATCCCTCCATGCAGCATTGAAGACGATATTGAAGAGGACTTGGACCCAGCACTGACCCCAGGGGAACCCCACTTGTTACTGATCTCCAGCCAGATTCCGTGCCCCTTCCCCTTACCTTGTGCCGGGGCCATGGGCCGGGGGAACTGTGTGAGGACGGGGAGGGGGCTCAGCCCCGTGCAGACACTGTTGAGGCTGGTGACAGGGGACGGCGTTGGGGACTGGGTGGGGGAGGTGATGGGGCTGTTCAGCTGGGTGCTGGCCTGGGGACACAGGAGGGCGTCAGACAGTCCCAGTGCTTCTCACTGGTCCCACCCCCAGCTCACCACCCTGGGATAAGCCCACCCCCAGCTCCCAGCCCATCCCGGCAGCAGTGGGTGTTGGGGTCCCCCCTCTCCCACCAGGCTGCTCCCAAAAGACGAGCTGCCTCCTTCCCGGTCCTCCCCCTACCTGAGCGTTGGTGTCTGGGTTGTACAGGTCTCCTGGCTTCTGCCCCCGCTGCTCCAGGCTGTAGTACTTACAGTGGCTCCACTGCACCACAGGGGGGTTCTGGGGGGTCTGGGGGCCATTGGGTACATTCAGCTGCATCACAACCACGCCAGGGCCTGATGGGGACACCCCTGGGGACAGAGAAGAGCAGGATTGCCCGGGCTCTGTGCCCTGCTGCTGGGGCAGCCTGTCTGTGCGACTGCACCGTGCTCTCTCCTCTGCTGCTCCTGCCTCCCTGGGGGGGCTGAAAAAAGGCCCCCCCCAAGACCCTGGTGGGCTCCCTCTCTGTATCACAGCTGACACCAGAGCAATGACTTTTAATACAGGATGGATGCAAACAGAGTGGACAAGTCGAAGGCAGCCTGGCTGAGCTCCCTGAGCATCCCAGCAAACCTTCCGGCAAAGGATCTAACCACAGGGCTGGGCACTGAGCTCGAGTATCCCGCTCCCAGTTCCTGCACCGGCTCCCCGGGTCCCAGCTCACTTCCCTGCAGCTGGGGTGGGATGCAGGAATCCCGATGCTCCTCTCATCCACAGCGTCCCTGATCCCGGGAGCCGCGCTGCCAGCAGAGGGAGGCCAGAGCCCACAGCAGCTCCCTCTGCCCGTTCCCACCCTGCCTGTCCCGCCATCCCACAGGAGCTGCTGGACCAGGCTTTGAACTGGCAGCTCTGCAGCCCCTCCAAACCCTTCCCCTCACCTGAATACTGCTGCTGCATCTGGGGCGGGCTGCAGGGCGACGGGGACTGCGGCATCTGGTACTGCTCAGAGCCCGGCGGCTGCAGGAACCCCACCGAAGGGCTGGGAAGCAGAGAGGGGGGGCCGGGTGAGGGGATGGGGAGGAACAAGGAGATGCCCATCTCTGTGGGCAACCATCAGCTCCCTCAGCCCTCAGGATGGCTGGAGACACGGCTGCCTCCGGAGCAGCACCGTGCGCTGCGGGAGAGCCATGTCCAGGCAGCGCTGACAACGGGAGCGAGGAGCGGGCAAACTTCAGAGCTCAGAGCATCCCAGAAGTGTTGGGGTTGGCAGGGACCTCTGGAAATCATCTCCCTCAACTCCTGGACAGTGCAGGGTGACCCACAGCAGGTTGGATGCATCCAAGGTGGGGTTTGGAATCTCTCCGGAGCGGGAGAGCCCACACCCTCTCTGGGCAGGCTCTGCCACCCTCACGGGAAAGAAGCTTTTCCACATGTTCAGCCAGAACTTCCCCTGTTCCAGCTCGTGCCCGTTGCCCCTTGTCCTGTCTCTGGGCACCACTGGGAAGAGCCTCACCTCGTCCTTTCACGTCCCACCCTTTAGATATTTATAAGCATTGGCAAGATCCCCTCTCAACCTTCTCTTCTCCAGGCTGGGCAGCCCCAGGTCCCTCAGCCTTTCTCTCGCCCACCCCTGGTGCCCACCCACCTCCTCTGGCTGCAGGAGGAAGCTGCCCCCTGCCAGGAGGGCAGCAGGACCCCTTTCTCCCCAACACAGCAGCTTTACCTGGTGCCGTTCTGCTGGGCGGTGGGGATGACGCTGTAGTAGATGGGCACCCCCCCAGCCTGGAGCCCACCCTGAACGGACTGGCTGGCCGGGACAAGCACTGGCTGCTGGAAGGGCTGCTGGACCACGCTCTGGGACTCATTGGCCACAGGAACCTGTGCAGAGAGGAGAGAAGCAGCCCCATGGAATGACAGGTGTCAGAGCAGGGACAGGGAGAACCGGCTCCAAAGAGACCTCAGCGAGGTCCATGTGAGGTAGAAGAGGTGCCAGATGCCTACTGCAGCCCAGAGCAGTCTTGCCCAGGAGAGGGAGGTCCCTCCAAGCTCTCCGTGTACACAAGGACTGCACTCAGAACCTCTTCTCAAGACGTGTCCTCCACCAGTTCAGGACGTGCCCTCCCCAAGCTGGCAGCACGCACCATCTTCTCTAACTGAGTCAATCTCCATCTCTGGCTCCATCATTTCCCACAAGACCCTCACAGCTGCCCCCTCCTCCCCTACCCCCAGCAGCCCCCCCATTCCAGATCAGCCCCTGCCTACCTGGTAGGCAGGCAGTGGGCTGTACTGGACCATCAGGCCTTGCATCTGGCTCCCCATCCCGCTCCTCTGGCTGCTGAGGAGGCCAGGGGGCTGCGCCTGCTGCACCCCCATCACGCTCTGCATCTGGCCCCCCATGCTGTTCCTCTGGCTGTTGAGGAGCCCGGGGGGCTGTGCTTGCTGCACTCCCATCACGCCTTGGTAGGTTTGCTGCTGGTTGGACATCATTGGCTGTAAACCTGCCAGGACAGGGTTTCAATGGAGCAGCTTCCCAGCTCGGCACAGGAAACAGCCCGAGGCTTGGCATACGGGGGCTCCGATCCTGCTCTGCCCCCCATCTCTTGCTGAAGAGTGAGGACAGGGCATCCCTTGGGGCAGATGAGAGGGGAAAGGCCTAAAGCAGCCCTTGCAGCCCAGCCACATCCCAGCTCTCCCTTGCACAATCAGGAGGTGACCTACGGGTCAAGCGAGGCCAGCAGAGAGTAGGAGACAGGAAGAGCAGCCCGGCCCCAGACAGTGCATGGGACACCCTTAAGAGCCACCAAGAGTGGCAGGAAAGGGAACCATGGCCCCCCATCCCCGCTTCTGCACCCCCTTACCAGGCTGCTGGGACTGCTGGGGGAGCTGCTGAGTGCGCTGGGAGCTGTAGGCCACTGGGTGACTGAGAGATCGGTATTGCTGGCTGGAGTTCGGGTACTGCCCGGGAGGGTAGTAAGAAACCTGAATCTATCAGAACCAAGAAAAGAGGGTGATAAGGACACAAGAGGGAGTGGGCCCAAGAAAGCTGGTCCCCCAGGACCAGTTTTCTCTCTCACCTGGCCTGGCTTCTGCCGAAGGAAACCAACCAGGGCTTTGGCTCTGGCCAGATGAGGCTCCTCGGGGAACCGCAGCCCCTGCCCGCTCCGCCCAGCCTCCACAGCCAAGCGTTTCCCAGCACAGTAGTGCAAGAGCACAGGAGGCACAACTCTCATCACAGCACAGGGGGACAATCCTAGAGGTCATAATGCCCTGCGGGACCCCAAAGAGAGCTTAGAGGTGTCAGCCCTGAACCTGGTCACTGTCCCTTTCCCCAACCATGTAAGCTGGGAAGAGCCAGCGGGGTCCCCAGGAAGGTGCTTCATGAGCTCTGAGGGATAAGGGGGCGGAATCACAGAATGGTCCAAGTTGGAAGGGACATTAAAGTCCCCCCAGAGACACCTCTCACCAGACCAGGTCACTCAAAGCCCCGTCCAGCCTGGCCTTGAACCCCTCCAGGGATGGGGCAGCCACAGCTTCTCTGGGCACCCTGTGCCAGGGTCTCACCACCCTCACAGCCAAGAAGTTCTTCCCCACATCTCAGCTCCATCTCCCCTCTTTCAGTTTAAAATTGTCCCCCCTCATCCTAGGGCTCCGCTCCCTCATCAAGAGTCCCCTCCCAGCTCTCCTGTAGCCCCCCTTGAGGGACTAGAAGACAGAAGCCCCAGCAAGGAGCTCATCCTGTGCCTTGCAAAGGTCCGTGCTGAGCCAGAGCTTGGACCCCCGTGTATTGATGCATCCCAACCCAGCAGCAGAAAAAGAGGGGTCCCGCTCCCACGGAACTGCTCCCCAGCAGCCCCTGGGCCTGACAGCTCTGGGCTGAGGGACTGGTCCCCCCCGGGGGCTCACGTGTGTCCTTACTTGCTGGGGAGGCTGAATGTAGCCCTGGGGCTGCAGCACCTGCTGTGTGGGGGCCGTGTGCCCTGAGGCGGAGTAGTTGGAGGTGGAAATGGGCTGCCCAGGGGTTGCCATGATGAATCCCGTTTGCTGAGGGTGCTGGGAGATGAGGGATGACTGGAACATGGCTGAGGAAGGATCCGGTGCTTCCGTAGAGCCCTGGCGGCTGAGGCTGATCTGCCCAAAGGGGTTGCTGAGCTCGTCGGCCTGTGGTGGGGAGAAGTGGGAAGGATGGAGAGGACAGCGTGTAGGACACCGCCACGCAGGACAGCGCTCTGCTGTGCAGGTTGCAGACCCCTTCTCCCTACTCTGTGGGGAGGAGCTTGCCCAAAAAACCGTTCCCAGAAACGAACCACGGACCAAGAGCATTCTGCAGGACAAGGGCTCGGGGCATGCGAGCTGCTGGGGGGCCCAAGCACTCAGCACGCACTGGTGACATGCGGGGCTCCACACGGGCAGGGATGGCCCCAGCCCAGAGGCCATGGGACATGTTGCTCCTGAAAGACCCCGTGGAGACAACACAGGGGTTGGCTGGGACCACGGGACAGCCACGGCCCAAGCGCTGGGCACAAACTTTGGCTTCCTGGCAGAGCTCTGGGCTTGGCACTTGCTCTGTCCCAGGCTCTTTCCAAGACGAGCTGCTCCAGCAGCACCCAGCCCCCCGTGGGTCCCACAGCCTCGGCCACCCCGCCGCAGCCCAGGGCCTCCATGAATCCCAGGACCCATCGGCAGTGGTGCCTGCGACACACCTGATTAGCAAAAGCTCACAAAACACAACCACAGCACACGGGCACGACAGAGAGCGCAGAAGAGGAAAGGGGTTTATACCAGGTTGTACTGCTGGGGTGGAGAGACTGGCAAGAGGACTTGGGGGCAGGAGCTTGGAGAATATTGAACAGGCTGCAGCGCTGGGACCGGCTGAGATCAGCGGAGAAGGGAGTGGGAGGAGAGAGAGAGTTGGGTGGGAAAACAGGGAGTGGGGGGGAGTAAGGAAGGAGAGGAGGAAGGAGAGAAAGAAGGAACAACAAGGTTAGTCAACCGAGCCAAGTGCAAACAGAGGGAGGGGGATCGCAGAGGGTGGGGAAGCAGGGAGACCAGAACGGGGCAGCAGTCGCCTCTGGGAGGACACACAGCCCGGCCGGTTGCTCTGTGGGAGCTGGGAAGGTTGTCCATGTCCACAGAGCAGCTCCTGCCTGCCATGAGCCATCACACCAGCTCGCAGGGGCCAGCTCCGGCCACGGGCAGCAGGAGAGCCCCTTCCCCAGCACCACCGCGGGGTCTGTCCCATGCCCGTGTGGCACCGACCCCCAGCTCTGTCTGCAGAGCCTCCTGCCCTCTCCTGCTGCCCACGGCTGTTCTTCACCTTTGCTTTTCGTAGGGACCCCTCTCACTCTGTCCCTGGGAGGACCTGCTCTTTGTGACAACCCCGAACTCCAGAACCATAAACTGGAGCAGTTTCTTGATCATTTGACTCGACCTCTAGTGCAGCCCAAGGTGTGTGCACGTGGGGGACAGCACGTTTTCAGACCTTCCACCAAAAGCCAAACCCAGGAAAATTTTTTTCCAGGATCTAAACCACCACAACAGCCAACCAGGGGAAGACACGAAGTACGATCCTGCAAGACACAGTGATCCTGCACGACCTCCAGAAGCCTCTGGAGATGAACACAGCAGCCACACCTCCCACCCAGGGCACCGCGGCCTGTCCTGGGCCGGGCTACAGCTCCAGATGGACACTCCCGTGAGCCCTAAGTGCTGGACTTGGGGAAACACCTCATCTGGAGAACTAAGGGGCTTCCCTGGAGTCCCACCATCCTCTGGCAAACAGATCCACAACCCTGGAGCCAGCCCAGGGCCTGAGAACTACAAGCTCCTCCTGTCATCACAGAGACAGCACGGACCTGCTCCCGTTATCTGCAGTGAAAGCTGTTGGATGAAGCCTGGTTCCTCCTCCCATCCCACTGAAAACTCTCACAATCATAGAACAGCCCAGGTTGGAAGGGACTTTGGAAAGACCATCTGGTCCAACCTTTCATGGCAAAGGCAGCCCTGATAAGATCACTTAGCACCCTCCCTGTCCAGCTGGATCTTGAGAACCTCCAGTGTAACTTGCAGTTCTTTGCTGCAGGAGACACCATAAGCAGGAGACCAAGCACCAGCAGGGAACCCTCTGCAGCTCAGAGCCCGGCTGAGGTCCAGCACCGACAGCGCTGCTGGGCACGGGGCAGGATGGGGAGGTTCCAAGGACACGGTCCCCAGCTCTGCTCCTCAAACATGCCCTCCAGGGCTGGCTCCCACCCCCCCCAGCACCGCAGTGACACAGGGGCAGCTCTTGTGCTGGGGCTTTGCAGCCTCAGGAGCAGAACAAGGAATGAAGGACCGACACAGCAGCGCTTGCCAGAGGGCTCCATCCTCAGCAGCAACCCCACCAGCTGTGGAACATCACTTGGGTCTGGAGAACACACCTGGGCACCCAAAACCCACCGGGCAAACGTGAATCCAGACCACCCTGGGTGTGTGGTGGCTCGGTTCTGCCTCCCAAGGGGCTTCCCGAGCCCTTCCCAGGGACTCACCTGGGACATCATGTGGTTGCTCATGGCCGGCTGCTGCTGGGCTGCGGGGACAAGGCCCTGGGGCTGCGGTGGTGGCTGCTGGGGTGGCTGTGGCTGAGGCTGCTGGGCCGTGCAGGGCAGGAGACCACGGCTGGGCTGTGAAGAAGGGGGTTGGCTGCACGCTTCCGGGGCACCGAGTACCAAACCTTGGACAGAGAAAGGCAGGGAACGATGGGTACGTGGGAGAGAAAACCACTGATTCCTTGGTGGGACGGGCAGGGGTAGATCCTGTCGCTCCCCCCTGCACTGCAGTCAGTTGGCATCATTTGCTGTCCCCACGGGAGCTCCCATGGGGAATAGGGTGAGCAGCCAAGCCCCTGCTTCACCTCTCCTTCACTGCAAACATGGCGCTGACATCCCGAGGACACTCCTTGTCCATGTACACACAAGGAATGCCCCCTTCACGGCACCTTCCCCGGCCCCACACAGGGAAAACCACGATGCAACCCTTGCGCCAGACCATGGCCAGGCATTGCAGAGCCCTCATTCCCACGGGCACGCTCTCTTCCCTGACCCCCAGCCCAGCACCATCATCATTCTTCGTGGACAACCTGCCCAGCGGTGCCCACCCGCAGCTCCCAGGCAGTTGCTGTTTGTGTAAACTTTCAAACCCCTCGCTCAGAACTGCAGGAAATTAAGAGGCCAATGCCAGGCTCCGATGAGGAACCCGGGTGGCCTGTGCCCAGGGCTGGGGCACGCTGGGGGAAGGTGCTGGAGGGGCTGTTCCCAGCCCCAGCTCAGTTCTGCGGCTCGGCACGGCCCCTGCTTGGACTCCAGTTGCTCATCGTGATGTGAATAATACATCACTGCTGGGCCAGAAGGGAGAGGGGAGTGAGAAAAGCCTGTTTTCTGGTCACACAGACCCAGCACACCATCTTCTGAGTAGAAGGCCTGGAGGGAGGCAGGCAAAAGCAATTCCTTCCCATGGCAGGAAAAATTGTTAGGAAGGAACGCGCTACGTGCTGCAGGGCACCCAGCTGGGGAGCGCTCTCCTCCGTATTTCCATCTCACTTCCAGAAATAAAAGGGCTGTGAAACTACTGCTTGATGCCCAGTAGCTGCTATTTTGCTAATTCCACCTCTGATCTACTGCATTCCAACAGGCAATCTCCAGGCATTCTGCTGAAGAGGTCTGTGTCACCAGCCACACACTCCAAAGAAGGCAAGACTGCTGGCGGTTGCCCAGGGGCCAAATGCCAAGATGGGAAAAGAGCCCCAGCACCTCCTCATTCCCCCAAAATCCATATGAGGATACGGAGGGTGGCGTTTCCCCAGGTGAAAATTCCTTTGCCTTTTTCCTTTTCCTCTCCCCCAAGATATTTCTGATCACTTGCCATTACATCAAGCCTGTAGAGCAATTGGCTTCCGTTCCCAGGGGAGACCTGGAGGAAAAATACAGAAAGAGCCAAAAAAACCCCCAAGCAGATCCTCTCTTGCTCTGCTCTGCACACAGCTGGGACAGAGCTTCACATAACCGCTCCATCAGCTGGTGAATCAGCCCTGGAGGTGGTTGCAATGATCAGAATAAACGCAGCCCTGAGCACAGGGAGAGCAGGGCCCCAGAGATGCCACAGGCACCCTCAAGCTACAAGATGAAGGCATGGCTTTCCAAAACCAGCCTGGGTGCTACAGCAGCACCATCTGAGATCCTCCCGCTCTGTTCAAAGGGGTTCTTGTGGAGAACTCGAATCCCCAGAGCTTCCTCTTCTCCAGGCTGAACCACCCAACTCTCTCAGCCTGTCCTCCCAGCACAGGGGCTCCAGCCCTCCCAGCATCTCTATGGCTTCCTCTGGCCCCAGCTCCACCAGCTCCGTGTCCTGCCTGTGCCAAGGACTCCAGAGCCCCGTTCAACAGCTCCTGAAGAGCTGCGGGCCCAGCCCCCTGTATGTTTGCTCTGAGGAATACAGGGAACCACTCTGAGAGAACACTGCAGGCAGGTAACAACTAACAGTCCTCGTCTGATGAGATGTCCCATCCTAACCAGAGCCACAGCCCCCCAGCCCAAAGGTGACGGCTGCCAGGTGTCCTGTCACAGAATCAATCACAGTTGCCCGGGTTGGAAGGGACCTTTCAGACCATCGAGTCCATCCATCAACCCAGCACTGACCAAACCCGTCACCAAACCCCATCTCTAAGTGCCACGGCTGCCCGGCTTTTCAATCCCTCCAGGGATGGTGACTCCACCACTTCCCTGGGCAGCCTCTTTCCATGTTTAATAACCCCTTCAGTGTGGAAGCTTTTCATCATTTCCTTCCTTTGGCAGAAGGTGTGCGGGAAGAAGAGCACCGTACCTGTCCGGGACGTTCTGCTGGCAGTGCTGCCTTTGCTGCTCCCGATGCTGTCCCCCCGTGTCAGGATGGAGATGCCACTGAAGCTGCTGGCTTTGGTAACGGGTGGTCGCAGGCTGCGGATGGAGCCATCTGAGTCCGTGCTGCTCCACGGCCGAGGCTCCAGAGACTTGATCTCGCTCTCCGTGCTGCTCTGCCGGCTGCCCGAGGCCCGGTTCAAACCGTCCCGGTTGCCCCTGCAGAGACCGGAGGAGTCAGAGGGCACCTCCCGTGGGGAGGGGCAGCAGCAGGACCCCCGGCGGCTGTGGTGGTGCTGCCACACCGGGCTGGTGACCCCCGTCCGCCCCTGCGACACGGCAACGGTGGCACTCGGCACAGGGATGTGGCAGCAACACACCCCCTGGGGCATGGCTTTCCTGGGCACGCACTGGGGAGATGGATCTTCCTTGGCATGTGCCAAGACCTGGCTCCTGGCCCTTTGCCCCAGCAGATCCCAGCCTGGAGCAGATGCCAGCAGGGTCAGAGCACGATCCCTTGCTAAAACCCTCCTTGTCTGGGAGCAGGGAGCTTGGAACAGAGGCCCTGAGACAAGGTTGATCGAGACCTTGCGAGACCACTCTCCACAGCAGCCCTGGCGAGGTTTCCTGCCCAGCTGGAGCAGGAACGTGCTGGGACACTGCTACCCCCAGAGCTGGGATCCCGCTGACCACCCTCCCTTCACCCCCGGCCAGCTCTGGCCACAGCAGGACTTGAGGGAGCATCAGCAAAATATCCCAAGGAGCGAGGCTGGTTCATCAGCCCAGCCAGGGATCCCAGGAGCAGGTTCCTGGGCCTTCACCAGAGCGGAACGGTGAGGAAGGAAACACGGGAAAAGATGTTCATGCTGAACCTGGCAGCAGCTCCAGGCGGTCACGGAGGAAAAAAAAAAAAGGCTTGGAAGGAACCTGTGAGGTGATGCCCTGGGCTGCGGGGGGCACGAGAGAGTCAAAGGAAATACATCTCTCGGAACATCATTCCAAGGGTGATATCCTTTCAGAGGTGACAGAACTGGACTGTGCAGCCTCAAACCCCAAACGACAACTGACCTGAGGGCGTCACTGCCAGGCTCCGGGGCTCCTTCCAACCAAAACCCTGGGGACACCCGGAGCGTCTGTGTGTGCGGGGAAGGGGCCCGGCCCGGCCTCCCTTCTGAGTCAGCTGCAAACTCTGGGTCCCCGAGAGCCTGGACTCCTCTTGAGTTGATTCCTGCCAACCCAGGAGTGTAACCCTTCTGCTCTGTCTACAAACTCTCTGAACTCTGGGCACACCGCCCGCTGTTGACAGCTTCAGCCATGCCTTTCCTTCCCTTCCCTTCCCTTCCCCTGGCTCCAGCCTGCTTCCCAGCCCATCCACCAGCAGAGAGCTCCCTGCAACCAGACGTTGACAGAGGGAATCTCCAGCCCAGCCACACGGGGGCTGGATCTCTCCCAACGCTGGGCTGGGAGGGCAGGAACTCTGTGGGGTTCACCCAGCCAGGACCTCCAGCACCACCACCGAGGGANCGTGACCTTTCTGCTTTGTCTACAAACTCTGAACTCCGGGCACACCGCCTGCTGCTGACAGCTTCAGCCATGCTTTTCCTTCCCTTTCCTTCCCCTGGCTCCAGCCTGCTTCCCAGCCCATCCACCAGCAGAGAGCTCCCTGCAACCAGACGTTGACAGAGGGAATCTCCAGCCCAGCCACACGGGGGCTGGATCTCTCCCAACGCTGGGCTGGGAGGGCAGGAACTCTGTGGGGTTCACCCAGCCAGGACCTCCAGCACCACCACCGAGGGAAGCCCGACCTCCCCAAGAGCCTGTCTATCTCTGGCCAGAGCTCAAAACCACCGTGAGGCCTTCTCTCTCTCCCCACTACGGGGAACCACAACGTCCCTCTCGTTAGGGACTGGGCACAAGAGTCAGGGAAGCTCCCGGTGCAGCCCTGGCTGCTGCTCAGCTCCTAAACCCACAGTTCCATCAGCAGTTTGGGGGTTTTTGCCACTTGCTGGGTGAGTTTTCCTCCAGCCCAACGGCTGATCTAAAAAACGTAGGCCCTGCCTTTAACACCACTGCCACACACAGCCTCCAGGGCACAGTCCGTCCCTGTGCTGAGGACACCGGATTTGCCAGGACAGTGACCCTCCAAGGACAGCCCAAGCCATACAATAGGCTGAGGAGGGGGCAAAGCTGCTCCTACGCTCCCTTGGATCCTCCTGCCCTGTCCATGCACCGAGCTGCTTCACCTCTAGAGCTCTGGCTGTTAACCAGGAGCAGAGCAGGCACCACAGCCTGTCCATTTTCACCCTGTTCTTTATCCCCACACCGTCAGCAGCCTCCTGCAGTGGGGCCTGGGCAAGGTCTGCACCAGCCTTAACTCCACCCTTCCAGCCCTTTCATCCACAGGAAAACTACCAACTAAGAAAACGCTGCTCCAACGTGTTCCCAGTGCCTCCCTGAAGCCCACTCTGGTTGAAATGGAAGCCTGAGACACTTCGTTGCCACCACCAAGCAATCCAGCCTCTGCCATCAGGGGCTGGGGACAGCCCCACCACAACCAGGTGGCACTGTGAGGGCAGGGGCTTTCCTGCCCTCTAGGGCAATGAGGCAGAAGGGTTTGAAAACTGCTGGAATCCTCTGTCTTCCCCATTCCTCCCTGTCATTCCCACCTTCCACCCCCTCCGTTTTAATTGATGAATCAGCAAAAAAAGGGCTTGGGAACTGATGTTGCAAGAAATACACCTTCAATAGCTTCACAAGCAGCCACGCACGGGGCAAACTTACTCAGCAGGACAATGTACAAAGTCAGTCACACAGAGGTACCTAAAAATCTGCCTCCATTTGGGAGAACTAGAAGAAAAGCCTTTGGAGACTCTGTCGGTTGACATCGGAACAAAGCATCGTTATAGAGACAAGAGATTCTCCCTCCGAAGAGAAAGTGTCTGCGCACCAGTACTAACCTGCTGTCAGTGAGATATCCGTTCTGGCCAGTCTGGAAGCACAGAAAAGACATGGAGATGGAAGAAAAAGGAGACTTAGTAACTTTGAAAGCAACAAACCCAGGCAATTCCAAAGCAACAAGGAGCAAAGCACCGTCAGGACGGGACTCGGACGGGGATTGTTTGTGCAACAGCTACACGGTGACCCAGGAGCCTTCTGCACACCCATCCCATGGGGGTCTCCAGCCAGGCCCCTCAGGAACTGCTCCTGACACCCCTGGCCCTGAGATCTCTCAGAGTTTGCAAATCTGAGTCCCCGACTCCCCATGGCATTGCTCCGAGGCAGCTTTGAGGGCAGCTTCCACAACGGAACAGCCAAGGCCAGGTGTAAGGAGGGTCCTTGTTTGCCAACTGCAGGCCCAACGACCAGAGCCATCAAAACCAGGCAGAGGGCTCAAAGCCAGCTCAGCCCACCCTGGGACCGTCACCGCTGCCTCGGGGAGTCGGGGACAAGGCACTGACTCAGGCCATGGACACAGAGCAAAGGTGAGTACGTGCCCATCGGCAGAGCTCCTTACACATCTGGATGGCTTTGGCCTGCCCATGTAAGGCAAGTCCACGATCACAACTGGCCAGAGGGTCACCAGGTCAGCAGCTGGAGCCTGGTGCCCTGAGCAGGGACAGTGGCTGCCTTGGCATCCTCCCTGGATGGACAGGCACACGGCAATTCCCATGAGGACAGATGAAAGGTGGCATCCCCAAGATGCTGAAAAGCAGCAGGCAAGGACCTGGACTCTGAAGGTGATCCAGGGCAGACGGGCACCTGGAATCATCCCCAACTCCATCGCTTGCTGTTTGGCACAACGGGGAGAGCTGCCTCCAGCTGGCAGCCAGTGCCCACGGCAGCAGAGCACAGCGGCCTCTCCGAGCCAGACGTGAGCAAGGAACACTGCTCTGCCTGACAGGAGCTCAACGCGGGGAGCAGAGATCCCAAGGGAGCAACAAGCCGGACACTTGGTATGGCAGAGAGTAAACACGCTGCCCAGATTCCCCCTGGCGAGGCACAAAGCCTTGCCGGATGCCCCAAGGCTGGCACGGCTCGGTCAGGAGGTCGAAGCTGCAGCGCTGCAGAGAAGCTGGGGGAGGCAGCTGCTGCTTCTTCCTCCTTCATCTATTGATTTGTTTCTCGTCCCAGAGAAGCTTCTGCACAAGCTGATAATGTCGCTGGGCAGCGAGGGGCAGAGCCACCTCCTCTGCCAGGCCCCCAGGCATCTACTGCCCCTTCAGCCAGGCAATTCAGGGCATGGGGATGCGTCTCCTCTATCTCAGTGTCTCAGACATCTTTGTCAGGAGCTGGAATTCAATGGTGGGTACCAAGAGCACCAGGAAATTTGTAGAAAAGGCAACGATGAGATCTGACCTCCCAGTGCACTCAGGGACACCTCCCACCACAGGGTGCCAGGAGGGTACCCGGCAGGGCAGCCACCCAAGCTTACCTCGCGTGCAAATATCCGCTCCCTGACCCGCTGGTACTCTTCCTCTCGCTCTTCTATCGATTTGCTCCTTCTCCCATCCTGCAAGGGGAGTCTGATCTGAAGGGACAAACACACCTCAGCGGGTCAGCAGCTGCCAGTGGGAGCAGAGGGCACAGACAGCCACCGCGGATTGTTTTACGTCGCGGATGAGGGAGCGTGTGTGTGATGCCTGGGTGCAACGACACAGCCTCTGCCTTTGAACCCACCTCCTGGACACCCACATCTAGGGATGACCATCCCGGAGGTCTCACTGCACTCCACCTCCCGCATCAAGCCCAACCACTCTGCCTGAACTCTGCCCAATCCGGAAGGGATCGATGAGAAACACCCCCGTGTGCTTCTGGAAGACAGTCTGCTCCCAGGGGTCACAAGCTAACGGGCACTGGTTGGAGCACAGGCCAGCTCTGCCATGGATTCTGTGCTTCTGGGCGCTGCTGGGTGCCACCACGGGGAAACCAGAACCTGAGACTGCTGGCAGGGACCAGCCCCCCTGTCCTGACGGCTCCAGTTCAGAAACGGGAGGCAAAGCAAGGGACAGGGGTGTGCTGGGGCGACGGGAAGGTGGGAGCTCCGAGCAGAGAGCAGGAGCTCCCTGGTGAAGAGCTCTCCTGCCTCTTGCCCCAGTTCTGACATTCAAGATTCTGTCGGACACGGGCTGGGAAAACAGCCCCGGACGATGAAGCCAGCTCTGCGTTATGGGGGCGGTGTCACTTCCACAGAGTGTGCAGACAACCCACTGCCCCCCTCACCTGGTTATCATCTCGGTCCATGCTGGTGTCATCTCGTTTTAGGATAAACCTCTGTGGGAACTCTGCGTTCTTCTCATCTTTGATGTGCTCAGAGAACCTCTGCTCAGGGCTGCAGGAAAAACCAGCCCTTGTTAGAAGGGCAAAACCAGGCACAGAACCATCTCCATGAACCCACCACTTTGCAGGGAGTGAGAGGGTGTGCGAAGCTTGTTTGGGGTGTTAAATCTCTGCTCTGTCTGATGGCAACAGGCGCTGAGAACTAGAGAGAACTAGGAAGGGCTTGCAAATACAGGACTGGAAGTGAAGGATTATCCTCTCCTAGAGCAGGGACTCGCCCTTCTTAGGGAGGCAAAAAACATGTGATGTGGAATCCAGGCTGCTCTGGCCCATGTCTGGGGGTCACGGAGCACCCTGCGGGGAAGGGAAGGGGGTGCCCAGTTGCTCTCCCTCCCCCTTACATCCGTGTGTTGCTGGTCTTGTTGATGATGACTGCCTTCCCGGTCTGGTCAACGTTATGGTCCATGCCGAAGTAGGCAGCTACGCGGTGCAACAGCATCCTGTGGTACGAGGTCATCTGAGGGAACTTCTTAAACTGATTGCTGGGAAGAGAGGAGAAAGCATTAGAACTCAGAAGGCTTTGAAACAGACAACGATCATCTCACACCCGATCCTGGTAGATAAAGAAGTTCTGAAGCTCCCTGCAGACACCTGCTCTATCCCAGGCTCTAGGATGTGAATCCTGCCCCTGGTTTTTCCACCCCCAGCTCATGCCAGGAAGAGCAGCACAACAGCACTCACCTCCTTCACAGCAGATACAGCCTTAAAAACAACTGATACCTGATGGATCTGATACTCAGAAACCTCGTACATGGACAAAAGGAGGTGGAGGATGGACAAGAGGAGAGTCCTCCCCAACCAGCCTGCCCAAAAGATGTCCCTTCTCCCCCAAGTGCCGAAGCTCTTAAACCCAAATCTCTTTTGCTTGACCCAAACTTGATGATCACTTACTTGTTATCACTAATAAATTCCAGAATCTCCTGTTCCAGCTTTAGTAGCATCATTCTGTCCCTGGGAAGAGAAGACAATGGCAACGGTCACTCTCAGAGCCAGGCACACAGCCTCCTCCTCTCCCTGCCATGGAGACAAGTCACAAACACCTGGAGCAAGCCAGGCTGTTAACCAGGCTCCATACAACCTGCACGGGAACCAGCTGGGACACCTCCACATTTTTACATTATTTCACCTACAGCAAATTAACTTTTTTTTCTTTTGGTTTAAAGTAGCTGTTTGGGTACCAGTGCTTGGGTTCTGGTAACACTGAACCTCTGCTCTGCTGGAAGCTCCACCGGCAGAGGCTCCAGCTCTGCTGTTCCTGTGCCAGCCTGATCACATTTGTTACTGACACAGCAGCTTTTCCTTTAGAGGTTGGGATTCGACAACCATTTACAGAAAGGGCTTTAAAGTAATCAAGATCCTTTCCTGCTTGCATCCAAACAAATTACTCTCCCTCTTTCTCTCCCTCCGTAACACACAATTACACGTTTTGATTGACTGCAGCATATGAAATTACAGTTGGGCTTTCTGGTTTTGTGCTGCCCCAGCTCCAGCAACGCTCTCTGAATTCCAAACAACCAACCCACATCTTCAGGTGCTCTCTGTAGTTGCTGCAGCTCCCCCCGTCCTCCCCAGACACACAAAACATACACCCTCACACCCAGAAACACACAGACACCGCGGGTTTCAGAGTCAGCCCAAGCAGCACGGGTCGCCCGGTATTCTCTCCCTTCACTCCATCAGCAAGTTGTTTCACTGCCTCGGGACCTACCGTGGGTTTTTTTTCAGTGTATTTACTAAAAATTCATGCAAATCTATTCCAGTGGAGTCTGTATATTCCTGGCTGGAATCTGAAACAACAACAGCAGCAGAACACATTAACAAAGCACTGCAACAGAACCGGCCGACGGGAGGTGTGTGTGTGTCTCCGTGCAGGCAGGCGGGAGGATGATGTCCCCTCCACGCTGCTGTGGGAGGAAATTCCACCTCATCCTCAGCACTGACCAGTCCCGACGGGAAGAGAGGCAGCAAAGCCCCTCTCGTTGCAGAGCTGCACTGCTTGAGACCCATTACCACCCGGGCTCGAGTCCAGTTTCTAGCACAGAGCAATTCCTAGGGTCAAGTTTCTCAGCCTGCCCCAAGAGGGACCACAGCCCCTCTCTCCAGGGAGGATCATTCCCTGAACGACCAACACAGGGTCCCAGGAGGAGGGCGCCAGAGAGAGGGAGAGCAGAGCAGCTCAAGGAAAGTCTGCCCCTAAAACCTGGGACACTTGCAGGCAGGAGGCCCCTGTGAGTGTAACACACCGCGCTTCTGTTCGAGCAACTCCTGCACTTTCAATCCCCCTGCCCCTGTTCTTCCCTTCTCCCCTCACCCTTTGGAATTTCAAAATAATCGCAGAAAAAGCACCAAGTGGAACTGAGCGTGCACAAGCGCAGAGCTGCTGCCTGTACAAGGACTTAAGGTGGCATTTGCCCACCTGATTCAATGGGTATCTTTTCGCTATTTCTATGCCCCAAATCACACAGGCAGGGTCATCCAGCAGGAACCCAGCTCACCCCCTTGCACCCACCCACCCTGCCACCCCTGGTGGGTTTCATAACATCAAATCTAGACTGAAAGCAAGAGTTTTGCCTCTCGGTTTTGCACCTGCGTGGTAAAAAAAAGCCACCAGGTCACTATGAACTATGCGGGAAACCCGCAGGGCTGCTGAGGCACAGGCCAGTCTAGATGCTCCCTCCTCCTCCTCCCTCCCCATGCTTTGCTCCAGAGAGGATGCACTAAATCCCATCCATTCCCATGGAGTCCTCAGCAGAGCTCCCTGCCCTGCTGCCACCAGCCACAGCACCAGCCAGCACAGCCCAGTTCAAACGAGCCCCTGACCTCGAGAGAGAATTTTCCTTGGTGCCTTTTCTTTGTTCTTGTCTTTTTCTTCTTTCTCAGCCCCATCTTTGGTGGATTTTTCCTCTTCCTTGTCAGAGGGGCAGCTCACGTGCAGCTGGATGATGTCCTGAAAGAAACCAAACCAGGCTGGTCGGAGTCACCGGGCACTCCCCGCAACCCCCGCCACTGGAGATGCTGCCAGTGAGAAAAGGATCAGGGAAAGGCAAGGCATTCAGGTCGCAGATCTGAGACATTTCATCAGAGGGCACCTTCTGAGAGAACACAAAGTGGTTTCTCTCCTCACCCTCCTCCCAATGGGGAGCCTTTGGCAGGCTCTGAGGGGACCCAACGGCGTTTACAGGATCACAGCATCATAGAACAGGTTGTCTTGGAAGGGACCTTCAAGATCATCCAGTGTCACCCCCTGCCCTGGGCAGGGACACCTCCTACCAGCCCAGGTTGCTCCAAGCCCCATCCAGCCTGGCCTTGAACCCCTCCAGGGATGGGGCAGCCCCAGCTTCTCTGGGCAACCTGGGCCAGGCTCTCACCACCCTCACACCAAAGAAGTTCTTCCTAAGATCCAACCTAAATTTCCCACCTTTCAGTCTAAACCCCCTCCCCCTTGTCCTACGGCTCCACTCCCTCCTAAAGGCTTAGCAGGGATGGTGCCTGCACAGCACGGCCTGTCTCCTGTCCCTCAGCTGGCTGATGGACATCACTTCTGGCAAGACATGGATTTTCCTTCACGCTCCACAGCGCGCCTGATTCCAGGCTTACCTGAGACTCCAGCAGCCCATCTACGAAGGGACTGGACGATTCTTCACACACAGCCAAACTCCTGACCAGTTTCAGCTTTGAATTAGACTGGAGAAGGAAAAGAAAGACCATTGTTAAGACACCTCAACCAAACCACACAGACTTCAGTTCATGCTGCCGCGTTACCAAGCTGCTCCTGCAGCCCTCGTTAATGAAACTGCTAAAAAGGAGGAGCACCAGAGCAGCTTCTTCCAGCAAACAGGCACAGGCAAAGCCTCGGAGTCCTAGAGCAAATGAGTTAATTTCCTCCTTCAGTCTTTGATGAGGATTTGAGCCAACCAGATTTTATGTGAGAAAGCTCAGTCTTAACTCGTGCCCCCTTGGATACCTTCAGCCAGAGCAACTCCAACCTCTCTTCTGCTCACCTGGCAAGAATTAAAACCATCACCGAAGGTTAGAGCTGAAACTGACTCTTTTATTGGTTGTTAAGATTGTTTTTTAAGATTTTATTGGGTTTTTTAGATGTTTTTTAAGATGTTACTGTTCTTAATTTACACCTCACCTGTCTGACCTGATGCTTCGGGTCATTTTGGGGAATGCAGCAGCGCCAAGAGACAATGCTTAGAAATGAAACCTGCACTTCCAGGACTTTTGGTAAGTCAACTCGCTCGGGTGAGCAACAGGAAAACACCAATTATCAGCCAGTCTCATGAGATCCCAGGCAGGATCAAGGATTTGGAGAAGCACCCGAGATGCAGAGACATGTTCTGCCCCAGGTAGGGTCAGGGCAGGAGCTGGACTCACAGCCCGTTCTAGCAGGGCACAGGCCTGGCTTTTTGAGACCAAACCACCAGGATATATATTTTTTCCTGAACCATCACGTGCTGCGTGTTGCTTCTGGAGCCAGGGAAGACTTGAGAACAGCATCCTAAGGTTGGGATCAGGATTGGGCTCAGTGTGGTCAAAAGACTAATGGGATGTCAGGAGAGGTCATACCTTGGCTCTTTTCCTGGCATGTCCATGACTTGAAGCTCGTCTCTGTGGAGAAAGGAAGGAGAAGGCAAGAAGCTTAAGCTGAACGTGTGCACCATGAAGGGCATTCGCACTGCCAGGCAGCACGAAGCTGAGCACGTGCCACGATCCCAAAGAAAACCTCTCCCCACCAGCAGTGGAAGCCCCACGTGCAAACAGGAAGACCTGAGGAGCTCTGAGCAGAACAGATTCAGCTCAAAAGGAAGAGAGCAGCTCGTGAACAACAGTCTGCACGGCACGGAGGGTGAGCCTCCTCAGAAGGGACAACCACCAGCTTGAGTTTGCCAAGAGGAAGGAGAGGACGCAGCTCTGCGTGCTGGTGGGACAAGGCACGCGTGGGCCCACCTACCTGAGACTCCTGGCGCACGCTGACCTCCTCCCCGCCATCCTTCTCCACCTCCTCCTTGCTCGGGGACCTGGACACGTATTTGGTTTTGCTGACAGATTCCTCAACCACCCTTTTTTCAGACTCCTTCATTATTTCCAGAGACTCCTGCGTCGTGTTGCTGTTTGACATCTTCAGAGCCCAGCAACGGAGCGGTGGGCACCTGCCAGGAGAGGTGACAGAACAGGTAGGAAGGAGTCAGGGAGGGAGGAGAATTTCTCCCTGGAGCACAAATTCTTGCACTTCCTTGTAACTGATCTTGTGGAACAACGACCCCAAACCAAGCGATTTGAACTGAAGCAGCTGATGTTGGACCCAGGAGGGATCCCGGGACCCAGGGAGGGGTTTGTGGAGATGGAGCCGGGTGGGTGGCCTGGGGCAGACGGGAAGGCTGGATGAAGGCAGGCCCAGCAGGACAACTTCCCAAAAAAGAAAAAGAAAAGGGGAAGCCTCAGTTTGAGAGAGGCTCAGACAAAAGGGCTGGGCACTGCAAAACACAGCGGGTATGGAACAACTTGTTTTAGTAATTACTTTGGCAGAACGTGGCTGAAAAAGAGTCAGGTCTCACTGAGGTTTATCAGCTCTTGGCTCTGCTTGGGCACTGCCAATATTCATTAATTCAGCCTCATTCCCCCTTAATTGGCGGGGCTGCCGAACACAAAACATGGATTTGATTCTTATTGCAGCCGCTGGAATCCCTTCCAGATACGGAAGGAGGAAAACACACCGTGATGTTGTGTGGGATGTTGTGATGTCAGCAACGGGTTGCAGAGGAGCCAGCAGCGTGCCCAGGCGGCCAAGGGGGCCACCAGCATCCCGGCATTCCTGCTTCCAGCAGGAACTGGGTCAGAAAAGGAAAAGGGAACAACACTTGCTCCATCTGCACGCCCCCGGTAAGTTCTGCCTCCCTCCTCCTCAAAACATCCCACGCTGTAGGAAACGGCTCCAGCCTCGTGCCCAGACCAAGGGGTGCCTTGGGAATGATCCAGGAGGATCTGCAGAAGGCCTGGGGAAGGCAGGCAGGAGGATGCACCTGAACTGCGTGCTCCTGCCCTGCACAGCTCATTCTCTTTGCAACAGCCACCCTTAACAAGATTTTAGCCCCAAGCCAAGCGCCTCGGTCAAGTTTGGGAAGGGTACTGGGATCTTTTCCCATCATACTGTAGTGGCACTTTGGCGTCATGGAAAAGGGAATATCATCAGTCCCCCCTCCTCTCTTCCCGAAAAGATGATTCGGAGCTGCTGAATTGCGGTTTGTGGGCTGTCCCACCCTGATAAAGCTCCCCTCCCCGCCAGCAGTCCTCCAGGACATCTCTCTGCACATAAAATTCCAAGACAGACGCGCTGCTGGCACTTCCCAACAGTGATGCTTCCGAGAGGAGGTTCCCTTTCCGAATGAATGAATCAGCCCTGCTCCCCCCGGCCCGCCGTGGGACGTGGTGAGGGGGTGGCAGCCGTGATCCGCCGCGACAGACAGCGGCTTGCAGGGAAGGGGGAAAGTCCAGAGGACGTGGTGGGGTGGGAGGGACCGAGCTGTGCTTGCAAGGGAGAGGAGAAGATGGCACAGATCCAGCGTTTATGGAAGCCACAAAATCTGCTTTAGGAAAAAAAATAATAAAAAATCCCCCCAAAAATAAGAGAAGAAGGGAGTGACAGCCGGCGGGTTTGGCCTGGAGGCCAGCTGAGGTGACCGCTCTGTGCCCACTGGCCAAGGGAAGGGGTCCCCAGGACGCACTGACACCCTCCTCTTCAGCCCACGGGAGAACGTGGAATTCCAGCCCCGCTGCCTTCTTGCTTGCTGCAACCTGCAGCCACCCAGCCCTGGCACACGGGCAGCAGCTGGCCCTGGTCAGACAGGGAATACAAGCAAGAAACTTCTGCAGTTCCCAGTTCGGCCGGGTCCAGCAGCAAATCTGGGGGAAGCAGGGAGCCTTCTGCCCAACCCACCCCTCCTGGCCCTGCTTCTGGGCACACAGGCACGCTCCTGGGAGCTGA
Source organism: Thinocorus orbignyianus (assembly GCA_013400375.1). NCBI lineage: Eukaryota > Metazoa > Chordata > Aves > Ciconiiformes > Thinocoridae > Thinocorus > Thinocorus orbignyianus. Next base: position 26,846 of record VXBW01006510.1, read on the forward strand.
ACCAGGGTGCGAAGGAGCCGTGGGGCTGCCGGGCAGAGGAGCTGCCCACACACATTCCAATGGGATAGAGGCATCCCAGGTACCTCGTGCCACCATGGACGAGAGTGAAGCTCCCTCTCCGTTTTCAGGTGGGAAGGAACTAAGTGAGTGCACGGCCACAGGAGCAGATTTTCACAATTTGCAGGACAAGAACCTTGACTCACTTCCCCTCCATCTTCTCCCTTGGTTAGTAACCAGTTCTTTGCTGGTCTGGCTTTCTGAGGCTCGCTCCAAAAGGTATCCAGCAGAGCAGAGCAAACATCTCAGCAGATCCAGCCCAAGTCCCCAGTGTTCACGGAACAGAGTTTTCGGTACAGAGGAGGCTGCGAGGCCTCATCGCCGAGAAGAAACCCTGATACTGCCACCAACCACGGTGGCTGGTTAGAGCACACACAGAGAGCACCTTTAGAAACACAACACAGCCCGTCACGTGCTAAGCAGAGTAGAGGGATCAGAAATAAACGTCCCCAGGACAGCGATTCATTGGTGGGCAGGACAGTCCCCACCACGCTGCCCTGAGATGGATGCTCCAACTCAGTTCTGAGCACTGGGAGAACTGGGAGAAAAGAGCTGGTCCAGCCCAGGGAGTTTTTGCTGGTGCAGCTGGTAACGAAAACCAACAAAGGAGGCTGTAAAAGGGACGGGGGAAAGCAGTGTTCCACTTCAGCATCGCCCACCACCGGGTATGGACCTGCTGCACCAACATCACCCACCACGAGTAAGGACCTCCCTGAAGGTGAAGAGATGATGCTCCAGCGACCGATTTGCTCATTGGCTTCCAGGTCACCCAATGGGAAGCGCAGCTCCATGGCAACAGGCTCTGTCACCAGGAGCAACCAGAGCAGTTTGGGGGGTGATTTCCATTCCCCCCTCCTCGCTTCCCCTTCCCCAGCCCAGGAAAAGGTTTTCACAGGAAGGCGCGGAGGCGGCGAGGTGGAGGGATGCTGCAAACTCATCAAGGCATCAGAGCCTCCTCGGTTCGACTGACTCAGTGTCTCTGCACCGAGGCATCTTCAGCGAGGTTTTGGTCTCCTCCGCTCCTGCCAGGGCTCAGCAGCTGCTCAGATCTCTGCTGCGCTCAAGCACACCTGCCAGACCCAACGAGAGGCTGCAATGAAAGGCTCTGCCAGCAGGACCAGCAAAGGCCACGTAGCTCCTGAAACATCTCCCTGCCAGGCTCCATCCGGGGGTCCCAGTCTGCTCCACAAAATCTGTAAGCACCTGCCCAGCGCTGACTGGGGTGTCCTGTGAAAAGTCTGCAGCCTCAGCTGGAAAACCATCAGGGAAAGAGCCTCTGGAGCACCCTCCTGCTGGAGAAAACAGCTCCATGTCAGAAGCAACGAGCTCCAACGAGAACGAGCACCCGGTTCAGTGGGACAGCCCCGAAACCTCAGTCCTGACCATCCCCCAGCGGCGACTCTCTCAGCCACAGAAGCCACCTCTCCCCAGCTCTCCCACAGAATCCCAGAATGATCTGCTCTTGGAAGGGACCTCTAGAGATCATCTAGTCCAAGCCCCTGCAGAGCAGGTCCTCCTAGAGCACAGGGACTCTCCACTGAGTTTTTGTTTTAATTATCAGTTGAAGAGAGGGGGTTAATTTCTTGCGACCGCACAGGTCCTCCAAAACCTCGGGATAAAAACCAACCCGAGCCAAAGCAGGAGGTCAGCTGTATCTGCCTGCACAGTGCACGGGCTCCCAGTTGCTTAGTCACTGCTTTAAATCTTAAATCTCCACCCCCACATTACATCAAAGAGGCGAAATTATGATGCAGATGGAAGGGTTTGACTCCGGGTGGAAAGAGGGGAAATAACCTTACATGAACAAGGAGGCAGGGAATGCAGGTGAGGCAGAAAGCCCTCTAAGTTAACTCTGCAGAGTACCAAGAGGTCTCCAACACATCCCTCCCAGGTAATTCCAAGAAGGGCGACACATCAGTTAAATGGCCTTCACCCACAGCTGAGGAACACCCCCAGATCGAGCTCTACCTCACATTTACTGAGCTAAAGCTCAGCTCCAGGCAGCAGGAGGAAGGTTCCACCACACAGGCTCCACCAAACAATCAGGAAAACGCCACTTGAACTCCAGTCCCGGCTGCTTTTCATTTCATCATCAACACAAATGACATCCGGGCCTAAGACACAAACTTCATCAGCTGGTGTAAAGTAAGCACCGCGCCACCCTGGGCTGCACACTGGAGGCAGAAGTCCTCTGAGGAGCAGAAGAGGTGTTTGTTCTTCCCTGCCAGGGAAGGGAACAGAAGATGCTGTTGAGCCATGTCTGACACACGAACGTCTCCAGCCACCTACCCAACACCTCCATGTGCTCTGCAGGGATTCCAGTTTTTCATCTGGCGCCTGTTGTGTGGAGATCCCTCTTGTGGAAGGAAAAGCTCACGGTAGAACCCCCTGCACTTGTCCCAGGACAGAAAAATTCAAAGCACAACAACTATTTACTTTCCCCCCTCCAAATTCCAGATGTTCCCACTCCAGACAGGTCCCATCTCATTCCTGCTGCAAAAAGGTGACAACACAGAGGCGGCAGTTGCTGGATTGGGGCATGCTGGAGATCTCCTGGGGAAGATAATTCAGTTCAGCAGCAAAGCCAGAGGCTGCAAAGATCCCCAGATCCCACCAAAAGCCTCCTTCCCAACCTTACGAGGCTTCCCGCTGGATTTTTGAGGCGTGTTTCCTTTTGATATGCACTGAGAGGAGAAGATGGTGTGCGGAGGGAGGCACCATGGGAAGATGCAAGGGAGCAGCCGTGACAAATCATTAGAAATCAGTTTAAAATCAGGCATCTGTTACTGACTGTTACGGCACAGCTTTTGTGCCCGAGGGACCTGCCAAGGACAGCAGAGCCCTGAGAGCGGTGCCACCTTCACCCCACCACTGAGGAACCCCAACACCAGCTCCTTGCCAAGACACTTGGCACTCCAAGCCCTCTAGTGCCCGAGCTGCACAGAACAGACTGACCCCGCAGCCCCAGCACACTCTTTGCTGCTCTCCAGCACTTCTGGGTACCCAAAGAAAACAGTAATAAAATAAATCATCCCTTAAGCACTTGGAACTGGGTGGGCAAACTTGGCCTACACTTATTCTGCAGGTGTGGGAAAGGAAGATGTGGAGAATTCCAGCTCTGAGCTCTCAGGTGCCCACAGTGCCCAGGAGCCGATGGGTTGGATGGATGGAACAAGACCAGGAGAATGGGAACCCCTGCACAAAGACCACGGGAGGGTTTGCAAAGAAAGAGGGTTCAAGTGATGCCGAGGAGAAGTGGGTTTCAACAGTCTGAGCCTTAGAGGTTCTCTCGGCCTGAAGTTCACAGCAGTGATGGTCACCTTCGGTCCCTCTGCTCCCTCCTTTGCTCAGCTCAAGGAGATATTACGTGTTTGATGCTAAAAACAAACCAGCCATCACCACCACCCCCCAAAACAGTGATGCTGTTCTTTCTTCCTTTTATTTTGGGAGCTGCAGTGCAGCCAAGTGAGAAGCCTCTTGTTTAGAAAATCTGGGGGAGGAAAAAAAAAAATCCAAGCAAGCAGGGAATAGTTAAAAAGTGAAAGGATCCCAGAAACCATCAACTGGAAGAGGGCTCGAGAAGGAAGGGCAAACACAGTGCTCGGAAATCTCTGAGGACAGTTCCTCTGAGGGTCCCTGGGCAGGATGGGAGAAAGGAAAGCTGAATGTGAGCTGAGAACCCCCCCGACAGAGATCTCCCTTCTCCATCTCAGGCCAGTTTTCCTCTCCCCACGGCGAGCTATTCCTGCCTTCGGCTGAGGAGCAGGGAACTGCTCCCGTGACGTCAAAGCAGTTTCCCAGCAACAATTAAGGAGGGCTGTCCACCACAGGGGTTTCCTGAAAAGCTACCAAGGAATTATCCACCTACTTTCTACAGCATCAAGATGCAATAGGATGGCATCGAACAGGAACTTCTGTTAACCCTTCCACGGCCCGGAGGAAAACTCTGACACAGTTTTCCCCCACCCAACATTCCTAATGCATTCCAAGAACTCCAAGCAGAATTCCTTCCACCCGACCCCCTCTGCCATGAAATTCCCCAGCAGGTAGGAGACGCCTGGCAGATACGGAGGTGGCAGCCAGGCTTGGGAAAAATGTATGGCGTTAGGAATAGCTGTTGTCCTCCGGCTGGCACACTCCTCCTGTGCCATGCCTGCGCCGGGCAGCAGCACAAGGAGGGAGCAGGGTATTCCCCAGCCCGGTTTCCTTCCCATTCCTGAGCTGACCCGGGCTCAAACCTTACTAATCAGACCCAAAGCATGCCAGCTCCTGGCAAACCTCCTCGGGAGGAAGGCAAAAGGCAGGGCTGCTCTCTGTATATCCCCGCTCTCTGTTCCCGGGGCTGATGCTCCCGCTTCTCAGGGCGCTGGCAGAGGATGCCGAGCCGGTGACACAGGGAGCAGGGAAAACCAGACACGGCGGCTGCTTCCCAGGTGGGATCCAGAAATTGATTTGATCATTGAACAAAGTGAGAAATGATGATTAAAAGAAAAAAAAAAAGAAAAAAAAAGAAAACCCAACCAAAACCAAAACAAAGATTAACAGCTTCTGGAGACCAGCTGCCAAAGTTGGACTCGATGGAGAAGTGGGAGCGCGCGGAGCGGGCGAGGGCATCCCCTGCCCGGCTGTCACCAGGCACTGCAGCAGCCACTGCTGCTGGCTGCAGAGCCTCAAGCCACAGGTGATGCTTCCAGTTTAATAAAAGCATTTAGAAGACACAAAGGGAAAGGACATGACTCCAACGCACCCAAATGAAGACGCTGGCTCCTGGCACTGGAGCCCAAATGAAGGGAGCATCTTCCCAGCATCTGGGGTTTTTAGGCAAGGCTGGACGATAGACACATGTGGGAAGGAGTTAAGGGTAATCCAAATTCCTGACTCCACTAAACCCAAACCCAATTCAGCAACAGGTTTGAAATAATTTTAAAATGGGGGTAGCACAGACATGAACACACACACAGCCCCTCCAGAGCACCGAATTGCATAAGCCAGCCTGAAAATGTCGTACGCCACAGAGTCAGTTAACGAGCCCACATTCCTCACCAACTGACCAGCTTCCATCGAGTAAATCCTTTACAGCATAACCCAGCAGAAGAGCAGGGAGTCTTTGGTCTTTGCAAAATCAACAGAAGCTACCCAGGAGCAAGCTGCACAAACACCGAGGTGAGACACCAGAAGAACCCAGGAGCCCGTCACGGGGAATCCTTGATGACATGGGAGAGCAGGGAGGGCTGTCAGGGATTCCCCCGTCGGAGCATCCCCAGCACCACAAAGAGAGGAAGGAGAAAGCTCATCTCACACTCTCGAGTCTTGAATGGGATCAGGGAGCCAGACATCCATCCCAGTGCAGTACCATTTTAAATTAACCCCATCAAGCAGCAGAAATCCTGGCACTTACTTACCAGGGATGAATGATGCCAGGTCCCCACCCCTGGAACACTCGCTTGCATCTATCCCGACACTGGATTTTGCACGGGGGGGGGTGTGGGGAGAGGAACAGTCCCCGGTCAATCTTTCTCAAGCCCAAAATAATTGAAGACTTATTCTAAAAATAAACTCACCGCAGTGGTTTTGCACCCTCAGCAGGTCATCTCTTTCCCGATTTCAGCGGAGCCTTCATTGCCACCACCAGTTCCAGAGGAATTTTGCCAAGACAATATTGCTGTCCAGAAGCCCCCGCCAGCTCTCCAGCTCTCCTCCCCGAACAAATGCCGGCGATCCCCGCTGCTGCTACGGCAGAGCTAATTGCTCTGACAAGCAGCTCTGAAGCAGAGCAGAGCCCAGCTGTCGAGAGGGATGGCAGAGAGAGCTCTGCCAACAGCCACACGCACCCCCTCCTGCTCCCATTCAAACACTCCGGTGGATCTGCCTCCGCACAGCCCCAGCCGGCGTTAAAGACACAGCAGCCTTCCCGGCCAGGGACAGGAGCAGCACCAACACCAGGGCAGGAGAGAGGAGAGACAGCCCAGCCAGCACCAGCATCTGCCCCAGCCAGCACCAGCACCCTCCGTAAGAGTTCAGGTGTGGAGAAGGAGAGGGAACTGCTGGAAAGAGTCCGGCAGAGGCTGTGAAGATGATGCAAGGGAAGGAGACCTGGGGCTGGAGAAGAGAAGACTGAGAGGGGACCTCAGCGATACCTAAAGGGCAGGTGTCCAGAGGACGGGGTTGGGCTCTTCTCAGTGGTTCCCAGAGACAGGACAAGGGGCACCGGGCACGAGCTGGAACAGGGGAACTTCTGGCTGAATGTGCAGAAAAAACTTCTTTCCCATGAGGGTGGCAGAGCCCTGGCAGAGGCTGCCCAGAGAGGAAGGAGCGGGGTCTCCTGCTCTGGAGAAATTCCAATCCCACCTGGATGAAGCCAACCTGCTGTGGACGGGGGTTGGAGGAGATGATCTCCAGAGGTCCCTGCCAACCCCTACAGTTCTGTGGGATTCTGTGCATGGACAACCCGCTGCAGCCCGCCCTAGGCGTGCCGAGGTAGGTTGCAGGCAGCCTCCCTTCACCCTCTCCTTGTCACCATAACATTCCCAAGGGGCTGTTAATGTTTTTATTTCAATTTAGGTTTGGGGTTTTGTTGCTTTGTTGTTGTTTTTTTCCTTGCTCATTTCTTAGTGATTAAACCTGACAGAGACAGGAAACAAGAAATGCAAATGGCCCTGGAGAGGTTTCACACCGCTCACTCACTCAAATTTTCCCCTGAAAGGGGTTTTCCACCCCAGATTTCCCACGGGCACACAGGCTGTGGTCAGTCTCCTCTCCGTGTACTGGAGTGCACGGGGCAGCGCTGCCGAGCACAGGGACTCCATGACGGATCACAAGCGCATCCTCATCCCTCACCAGGCTCAGAAGTTGCTTCTTTTTTGGGGTTTACAGAGATCTCCTGACTACAGCTCTGAACACCGCTCAGCAGCAGGGAGGGATCGTTCTTCTGGTGCCAATGGTTCCCGCCGGGCAGGAACCCGCCCAAGGCGAGGTGCAGCCAGAGCTGGAGAGAGAGCGCCCTGCGGGGCCACTTCAAACACCACCAGCTCCCGGTCTCCCGGAGGCTCCTTGCCCAGGCTGAGCTCTGGCAGTGCTGGAGCAGCAAAGCCAGGGCCAGCAGAGCCTCACAGGGCAGCTGGGAAAATACAACAAGCTTTGAAGAGAAAGCAGATGAAGATGAGAAGGCAAGATCGGCCTCGGGTTCAAGGTGACAGTTGTGAAAAGGTTGGGATGCAGAGCTTTCACTGGCAGCATCCTCTGCAGACAGACACTAGGGAGAACTTTGGTGTGAGGGTGCTGAGAGCCTGGCCCAGGGTGCCCAGAGAAGCTGTGGCTGCCCCATCCCTGGAGGGGTTCAAGGCCAGGCTGGATGGGGCTTGGAGCCCCCTGGTGTGGTGGGAGGTGTCCCTGCCCAAGGCAGGGGGGTTGGAACTGGATGGGCTTTGAGATCCCTTCCAGCTCTGACCATTCCATGACATTTGAAGAGGGGATCCCCTGGCTGGAGAGAAAGGAACAGAGGGGCAAGACAGACAGGGGATAATGAGACAAAAGGCTTCAGGGGTGCTGTATGAGGCTTCCCCATCAGAAGGTGCAAGGAAGACACACCAACCCTAGGGACTCAAGATCCTTGCATGACTCCAGTTCTGGCCACTTCAACTTCTTTCCTCCCGATTCTGCAAAGAACTTTTAAAACGCAGGTGCCTGTCCAAGGAAACAGACCCATCAAACCAGTCCAGATTCAGTGGAATTTCATGGATTTCATAAATTCCTGAAATCGGTGTCCCCCCGGCAGCCAGCACGTGCTCAGAGTGACTCCCTGTGGCAGCTGAACCCAACAAAGCTGCAAGATCCAGAGAGAGACGAGGTTAACAACTCGGCACCAGGGGGTTCCCCTCTTTTTGACTCATCTATTTTAGGTTTGTTTGTTCCTGTCACCAAGCGCCCAGGCAGGCCCCTGCTGTGACAAACCTGGAGTTCTGACCCCTGAAGAAGCTCTGGCAGCTTCTTTGCAAACGAAGAAGCAACAGAAAGGGAGAGAGGGGTTCAGGCCCAGGAGCAGCATTCCACCGCCACTTGCCCAGGCCAAGGATCTTTGCTCCACATCCACAGAGCCTTAAAATCTCAAAAAAAACCCAAACTGGTGGAACTATCACAGCTTTATTTTGCCACGGAGCACCTCGTGGTGTGCTGCATTTTGAGTCAGGGCTACTGAGGACGGTTGCTGGCACCCTCTCCTCTGGTGCCCTGCAGCGGCGAGATTAGTGCTACTCCGGGAGGGAACTTTAGATGCCATCCTTCCCTTCCAGCAGGTCTCCTGTTTTCAGAGCAGCCCAGCTGGCCCAGCATGTTAAGCCAGAACATACAATCAGCTTCAGACCCTCTGCTGAAACCCCTCCATCGGTTCTTAACAGCAACATTAAAGCAGAAAGAAAAGCAGCCCCCTAACCCGAGCCTGCAAACCTGCCCTGTAGCACTCAGATGCCCGTCAGACTCACAGATTTCTGAGTGAGAAGGCCTTCCTTCCCAGAACCACAGAATGCTCATGGCTGGAAGGGACCTCTGAAGATCATCCAGCCTAACCCCCACCCAGAGCAGGTCATTCCAAAGAAATTACCATTTTCTACTCAGTGAGAATTAAACCTGACCCTCCCCACCAAGGAGTCAACCTCAGCCGTGCCCGCAGCCCCTGGTGCCGTCTCCTCCTCCGCACGTGCCGGGAGGTGGCCTCACCCGAGGCTGGAGTCAGGCTCCAGGCAGTAAGAAAGATTTATTTTACTTTAAATGTATTTTCTTTTTTGAAAAAAGGGATCTTCCACTCCAATCTGGCTCAGTTGGGGATGTGTTATCATGGCAACCACCCGCTCCCCGCCTGCCCCAGTGAGAAGAGTCTCCAACCCAGGCAGGTCTGAGCGACGCTGCGGCCGAGCCCCCCCAGCCCCTCTTCGAGCTGAGGCCAAGCGTGATTTGACATGAACCAAATCTGTCAATGGCTCAAGACTGACACGTGGGCAATAATGAGCAGCGGAAAAAAACGTAACACACCCCCCATTCAGCTCCAAACACTGATAAATAATTCAGGAAGAGAAATGCCGCAATACAGAGCACAGCACGGCTTAAAAATAGAACATGCGCCGGTGCCAGAGGGACGGAGGGGAAGGAGAGAAAAGCAGAGAGGGGTGGCATGAACCGAAGCACACGGGTCCAGCCGGGCACCTCGGGGACACTGCACCGACCCGGACCCACCAGCAGATGCCCCTTTGCCTACCCTTTAAATTGGGAATCCAAAACATTCACTATCTCTGCTGGGAGGACAGGCTGGGAGAGCCGGGGGGGGTCAGCCTGGAGAAGAGAAGGCTCTGGGGAGACCTTGGAGCCCCCTCCAGTCCCTAAAGGGGCTCCAGGAAAGCTGGGGTGGGGGGAGCACTATTGATGAGGGAGGGGAGAGATGGGACGAGGGGAAAGGGTTTGAAGCTGAAAGAGGGGAGATGGAGCTGATGCACTAGGAAGAGATGAAGGTGGTGAGAGCCTGGCCCAGGGTGCCCAGAGAAGCTGTGGCTGCCCCATCCCTGGAGGGGTTCAAGGCCAGGCTGGATGGGGCTTGGAGCACCCTGGTGTGGTGGGAGGTGTCCCTGGGCAGGGCAGGGGGGTTGGAACTGGATGATCTTTAACACAGCTGAGATAACAGAGGCTGAGCTCTGAGAACTTCCTTGGTACAACGTTGGTGAAGGCGAAACAAGCGCTAACTGCTCGTGATGGGAAAATGTATTCCACCGTTCTCTCCCAAATCCAGCTGCCTTCCATTCAGGCACTCTCACTCATCGTGTGTAACAGTGGTTGCTGGCCAACCGGCCCAACACTTACACCCCACAAAATACATGTAATACACAAACCCAGATAAATAAACCACACAAACATCACCACCGACCCCCTGCTCAGCAGTGAGCACCAGGAGCACAGAGAACTCTTCCCTCTGGATTCCATGGCCCTTCCTGCATTAACAACTGCAGGTTAAAAACCCAAGAACAACAAACTCTGTGCTAACCTGGAAACATCCAACTCTCTGAACACGGCTGCCATACAAGTGGCACCTGGATTTTCGGGGGGGGGATTAGGATGCAGCAGAAGCGATGACAGTAAGGTCAGGAATGGCATCACCAGGTCTGGAAGTTCTTCCTTCCAGAGCCTGACACGTTTCCCATTTGCTATTAATGAAGATGCCTGGGTCACAGACACGGCCCTTTATCCCGTTTGCCACTGGGCTGCTCCAAGGATAAAGATGGGCTTCCCAGGTTTTGCAGAACCTGTGAAAATCCTTGAACAGATGGCTGCTTTTTTCCCCTCCTCGCAGTTTCAAAAAATAACACCAGAAAGACACGGATCTCTCCCTGCTTCCTCAGCAAGAAGAACGACATCAATTTCCCAAATACTTCCAAGACAGGAAACTGTGGCTGGTAAGGAAATAAAGAGTACACTTTTGATAAGGAAAAATGAAATAGTACCACGTACAGGTAATTCAAAACCTCTTAAACCTGTACACAGAAGGAGCTTCCCATAAATATTTGGGGTTTCCCCCCCCCCAGTTATAAAAAAAATATTATGGAAGATGTGAGGGAATAAAAATAGAGGGGGAAAAACATAAAGGACAAGCAGATCATGCACAGTCGGGGCATTTACAGTGCAAACCCACTCCTGCCACACCAGCTCTAATTTTAGGGGTTTTCTGCCTGAAAGTTGATGCTTTCATGGTCCTGTTTCCAGAATCACAGACTGACACAGGGTTGGAAGGGACCTCTGGAGACCATCCGGCCCATCCCCTGCCTGGGGTTCAAGGGCAGGTTGGATGGGGCTTGGAGCACCCTGGGCTAGTGGGAGGTGGCCCTGCCCAGGGCAGGGGGTGGCACTGGGGGAGGTTTAAGGTCCCTTCCCACCCAAACCCTTCTGTGATTCTCTGATCCAGCCACAGGGAAGCAGGCAGGGCAGGATTCTGTTTCCTAACAGAGAGATGCCCAAAGCCTCCCAAAGAGGTCAGTCTGAGCTGCAGCAAACACCTCCCGCCACGCAGCCCTGCTTGTGTCTAAACTCGGCTCGGGGTGAATGAGATTCCCCAAGGGAAGGATGTCAAAGCAATATAAAAAAATGTTAAAACTCCATGAAAGAAAAATACAAGGGAGCTGCTGTAAAGAGGGGGCCGCGGCTGCCCACGCTCAGCAACCGTCACCGGGGCTCGCGGGGAGGCAGCAGTGACTCAGCCTGCAGCACAGACACAGCCCCTGCTCCCACACGGAACGGAACCCGGCTCCAGACAGCATCCCAAACCCGCATGCGTCCCCTGACATCACCCGTGCCGGGGAATCCCGGCGCTGACAGAGCCGGGAGGGGAGGAATCATCAGCCCCGTCCTCCCTCCCCCGCCTCCTGCCCACAGACACACCAAACCTCTGCCAAAGCATCACCTTGGGCGCGCTGCCTCCAGCTGGGTTTAAGAGGACTCAAAAATAACAAAAAAAATAATCAACAGAAGGTTCAAAACCAAAAAAAAAATTTAAAAAGAAAATGGAGGAGAATTAAAAATACTTCTCTGCTGTGAGGGTGGGGAGAGCCTGGCCCAGAGTGCCCAGAGAAGCCCCATCCCTGGAGAGGTTCAAGGCCAGGCTGGATGGGGCTTGGAGCACCCTGGTCTCATTGAAGATGTCCCTGCCACTGGAAGGGATGGAACTGGATGGTCTTTAAGATCCTTTCCAGCCCCAAATGTTCTGTGATTCTGGAGCGATTCCACCATTTCCCTGGGTTGGAAGAGATCTTGAAGTTCATCAAGTCCAACCATCAACCCACTGCTGACCAACCCACCACTGACCCACATCCCTCAGCATCGGCTCTCAGATCCCTCCAGGAATGGGATTGCAGAAGAGGAGCCACACGATGTGAGGGAACAGTTTGAAAACAAAAAATGGAAGATTTAGATGAGATGAGGCAGAACTTCTTTGGTGTGAGGGTGGTGAGACCCTGGCCCAGCCCAAAGCATTCTGTGATTCTGAAAGAATTTAAGCACCGAGAGGAGGCTTGGCCTGACACCAGTCCTAGAGACACATCTTTTTATTATCATAATTATGTTCTTAAATATGCCAGTATGCACCTTCCCCCTGAAAGCGGGGGTTTAGAATAGCAGCACTGACAAAATCTTAAATTTAGCAGCACAAATGGCATCACTGCTGTGAGGGGAACTCGGAGCATCTGTGCCCTGAGGAGAGGGTTGGGTTTCACGGGCCAAAGGAGAGGTACCGCGAACAGCTGGAAGAAGGGATTTGACGTGGACATTCCCCACTGCCTTGCTCCTGCTTCTCCCACAGCTGATCCCTTGCCATCAGCACAGCAAGTTCCTTCCCCTTCAATTCAGTGGCCTGACCCCTGTGTTCTCTCCAACTCCTTCCAGAGCCTGCTCCACACAACCTGTGCCAGCTCCCACAGGGACAGGCAAGGACAGCAACTACCTCTCCAACCCCTGTGAAACTGAGCGATGCTGCCACCTCTTCTCCCAACGTTAACTCCTCTGGGCAACAGCAGGATCCCAGCTCCTCACAATCCCAGCAGCTGGGCTTCCCAGCTCCTGTCACACCTGAATCTTCTTCAACAGAGAGATTTAGACTCTCATGGACCACTCTGCGTGACCAGAGGGCACAAAAGCAGCAGAAGCTCTAATAAACTCTTGTACTCACAATTCGAGCAGCATCCTTGAACTCTACAAAACATAGAGCCTATCCTGGGATGCTGGACACCACTTCCCACTTTTTCTTTTTAATTTTTTTGTTTTTTAATTATTATTACAGGGAACTACTGGAGAGCCCAGTGTAGGGCAACAAAGATGCTGGAGGGATTGGAGCATCTCCCTGAGGAGGAAAGGCTGAGAGAGCTGGGACTCTGCAGCCTGGAGAAGGCTGAGGGGAGACCTGAGGGATCTTACATAGAAAAGGGCATATCCTGGGACAGGGTGAAATCAGGGGAGTCTGACACAGAACGCTGTGCGGGACAAATAAGTTGGAGTAACTCCAAAGGACACAGCTGTAGCAGAAGCAAGGAGGGACTCCAGAGAGAAAAGAGGCAAACACCAACTTCACCAACAAGTTTGGATTCTCTGTGGCCTGACAAAGAGCTGGAACAGCTGCTCGTTTAAGGAACAACTGATAATAAGAGAGACTGCAGAAAAGCACTGGTGTCTGCAGTCACCCCCAGTGAGCCAGTTATGAACTGGTGAGAGCTGCTGCCCACCATTTAAGGAGCTGGGACAATCTCTGCCCAGCACTCCCCCGGACGTGTGGGGCTCTTCTGAGAGGTGAACACCCTCCCGTAAGCCACCTCTGAGAGACAGAGCATCACCGAGCCCTCTGCACAACCAGCAGCCTAAACCTGGGCTCAGCATCCTTGCCCAGGAAGAACAACGACAGGAAACCAGGAAAGCCTGTCATCAACCACAGAGATCATCCAGACCCCATCCCAAAGGAAATAAGCCATTCAAAAAGGTTCTCAGAGCGTCAGAGGGAAGGCAACAACCCACCAGCTACACCTATTCACACCCTGCCCGAGCAGCTCAGGACAACCCCTCTCAGACAGTCTCAAAAGGAGTGGAGGAAGACTTTAAATAAATGTCAACTTACCCGGGAAATGGACGGCCAGGACACGGCGCTGGCAGGAGCGGGAGGTGGCTCCGAGCCTCAGGCAGCCAGCCCCAGCACCCGCACCTACCGAGGAAAGGCCCGTGAGGGTTTGGACGTGTCGCAGGGGCAGAACACGCAGCAACGAGGAACAAAACACCCGTCCCAGGCATCCCATGGGGAGCCGACACGGAACCTCCCAAATCCCTCCTGGAGGCCCTCCGGCCCAGCCACAACCCAACTTCTCAGCCCCCAGCGTTTCGCTCCCGTTGTTGCACAGAGGGCAGGAATGCTGGCAGGAAAACGTTCCCGACGCAAACCCCTCAGGATGCTGGAAAACGTTTCTGCCTTTCCCGGGCGTCGGAGGCCGGGGCCGGCAGCGGCGTGAGGCCTCCTTCTTCTCCTCCTCCTCCTCCTCCTTCTCCTCCTCCCACACTTGTTGCTCCCCTTCCTCCTCCTCCTCCTCCCGCAAAAAACCCCCGGGGGCCGAGGCAGCGGCTCAGCCACCGCCGGACGCCCCCCCTTGAACCCAGGGCCGGCCAGCCCCCAGCCCCGCAGTGTGCTGAGGCAAGGGCCCCTCTGCCAACCCCCCGGCATCCACCCCCGG
>VXBW01006525.1:6924-46866 GCA_013400375.1 Thinocorus orbignyianus
AAAAAAAAAGAGTGTATGTAAACCAGCTAATGGAGCTCTCTTCCGGTTGAGTGAGTCGGTGAACCAGACTTTGCTGAAAGTAGAAGTCCTTTGCTCTGAGATCTGATCTTTACTGCACCAGGTGAGCAAACCCTCGCATTAAAAAGAATTTGTTTGTTTCTTCTTGGCCACTTTGTCAGTTTGGAGATAAGGAGGATGCGAATAAAAACTTTGTTCGCTGCTGCGGCAGCAGAACCGTCGGAGAGGGGGGTGGGGGGATTAGTTGGGGAGACAGGACAGTCGGTCTGAGCCCGCTGCGGCCCGTGGGGATGCCGGGGCCGNGCCGGCGGGGTGGTCGTGGGGGACTCGGCGGGGTGACTCTGCTCTGCCTCCTGGCTGCGGTGTCGGTGCTCGGCCCCGCAGGGCTCGGCTGGGGCAGGGGAAGGAGCATCCGAACCAGGGCGATGCGGGGGCATAGGCGCTGGTCACATTTTGGGTTGTTTTTTGTTTGCTTGGGTTTGGTTTGTGTTTTTTTCTCCCACCTCTTTTCCCTTTCCCATCCTCCGCTGGGCTGCTTGGAGCGGGGTCCCACCAGAGGTAAAGGCAGCCCCGGGGTAGGATGGGGTGCTGCTCGCCCTCATCCGCAGCAGAGCACCCCTCCCTGTCAGGTGGGTAGAGCCCTCCGGTCCCCAGCAAACACCCAGAGTTTCCCAGTGCCCGGCAGAATTCCTGGTCATCGACTTTCAGGGAGAGGGATGGACGAAGAGGGGACAGGCAGCACCCCTGGGTGCCAGGCTCGGGGCCCCCCTTGGCATCAGTGGTCCAGGGGCGCCTCCCACCCGTTTCAGCTGGCGCCCGTGGGGCAGGGGCTGCCTGGCCCGGGGTGTTTTGGTGCGGGTGGGGTGCGGGAAAGGGCCACACTAGCCGTGGGGCCGTGTCGGGCTGTGTCGGGCTGGGCAGCAACGGTGCCACCCCCGGTACTGACGGAGATGCTGCCCACCCGCTCACCGGCATCTCCTTTGGCCAGGGCAGGCTGCTCCTTGAGAAAGGGACCCAAGAAACGGTGACAGTAATGGGGCACTCTCTTTTTTTCCTCTCTCCCTCTTCCTTCTTTTTTTTTTTTAATGGTTGTCAGATTAAAAAGACACCCCCCTTCTTGCCCCCATCTCCCTCCCCCTCCCCGGGCCACAGGCTCCCCACTGGTGCTCCAGCCAGGCACCAACTGCAAGGTTGGGGACCCTGCGGGGGGGACAGTGGCACTCTCAGGTGTCCCCCTCAGGAAAACAGACCTTTTCAGAAATAAGTAGATGAGGAGATGCACCTGCATGGCCTCGCCAGGCCCAGGAGCCAGGCTGTGGAGAGGTTAAACTTAAACCCAAAAATTTGGAGTGAAGGAAGCCAATGAGGTTTGTGCTCTGGTGGGTCCTCTCAGTTATGAAATGACAGAAGAAGGAATGGGAAATAATATTAACTTTAAGATCAGCCCTTTTTTTTTGCCTTCCAGAGAACAATGCGTGCCTTATCTCCCTCCGAATCAATAAATCATAATTGCCCAACAGTTACCCGTCACAATAAACTTGACCAGATCTTCCAACAATTAGTCACGCGTTCTCTCTGCTCTGGTAAAAGTCCTGTTAAATGTGATGAATGTTAAAATAAGCTATCCTTGAACATACTTTGCGAGATCTTTATTGGAAAAGTACAAGTATTTAAGCCTCTTAAGGAGACGAATCCCTAATGAAAGAGGATGGCTGGTAAAAGATAAGACTAGAGATAGCACTAGATTTACAGACACCAAATGAAATAACAGTTGGATCATGCCTCCTTAATGGGACTTGGTGCTTTCCTGATGCTCTGGTGCAGATTTTTAAAAACAGCGACTTTGACTTCAGGAGCTGGGCACTGACTCTGGCAGCAGTTTTGGTACAGAGGGCTTTCAGCTTGGTCCTTGCCACTGGCAGCTTCAGCTGCTGCAGCAGCACCTGGATCCCAGCTGAAGAAGGTACTTCCCATTAGTCCAGGCTGGGGTGAGCACATGCTGCCCATTAATCCTTAGGAAAAAACAGTCAGTGCTTTGAATGGAAGAAGGAGGAGGCTTGATGCGAAGCTTGCTCCTTTTCCCTAGCAGAAAGGGGGGAAAAAGAGTTTTGCAAGCCTCCTGACTCCAGCTTCTCACCCATCAGGTGCTAGTGCTGCCTGCAACAGCCCTGGGCCAACCTTGTAGTCAAGGACAGCTATGGAAGCTGCCCCCAAGACATGGAGTTGTAAGGCAAGAGCAGAGCAGGAGACCTGAGCACCAGCATTCAAACAAGAGCTGACCCTAGGAGACATCCTTCTGCTTGGAACCATGTTTGAGGGCCTTCAATTGGGTAGAAAAATGATCAAGATTTTTGTTGTTGTTCCCTGGGAAAGGTTGAGTTTTTCTTTGTGATCTCCCCATTTGTGTGTTCCTAGGTTATTGACCTGGCTGCACCTGTGTGATGGATCCTGGGCTGGAAGCTCTGGTCCTCCCTTGGGCAAAACAAGCAGGAGCTGCACTGAGGCCCCTAGATCTGCAGGTGCTGTGAATCAGGATGAAGCCCTCTAGTGTGTAGAGCAATTTGGTTTAGTATTGGTGCAGAGCAGGGCACTGAGAGTTTTTTCTGAGCTGGGCAAGGCTCCTGGGCCACCATCACACCAGGAGACCATACAAGGAAGTTCCTTGCACTTTTTTCCAACTATGACTATTGTACAGCAATGGCTGTCTTTCATGGTGGAGCTCAAGTCTGGAGGTGGCACTGTGTCACCTCCTCCTGTCTGTGCTACTGGAGGAGCTGGTGAGTCTCTATGATTGTGGAAAAGTGGGTAGGGAATTTCACAGTGGAGGTTCACAGCTTTGAGCAAGGAGGGAGCTAAATGTTGGGCGGCAGCCTGGAGGTTTCGCATGCAGCCTATAACTTCTGTAGGTCTTTTTACATGCAGGGTCGTATATTTAAAGTGGATTTCTGGATTAATTTAAGGTTGTTTGGGGCTCTTTCCCTTAAGTAAAAACACACGAGAGCCACGCTTTCTTGTGGAAATGAGCATAAATATGGATCCGTTTCTGCAGTGGTTTAACATGCAGCTGAGTTTACCTCAGAACATGTCTGTTATAGGAGGCATCATATAAATATACATTGAGTCACATTTTAGATACCGATCATGTCCTCCATAGATAACAATATCAGTTTGGAGTTATTACAGGTTCTGTGATGTAGCTGTTTCATATTTGACTTTTAAAAATATGTTCTACTTACTTGTAGACCACACAAGCTCTGTCGAGGACACCTGGTATCTATTAGATTGTTTCAGTCTGTGGAACAAAGCTAATCTGATATGATTAGTGAAGTTGGGAGTTTTGCCATTGATTTCAATGGCAGCAGGATGGGACTGAGAAGGCTGAACTGTAAAAACACAGCTCCATATGATTTTATTCACATCTAGCCTGTCAGGAATAAAACTGCACCAGCCAGAGGTCAGGGGAGCTGCTCTCTGCTAAGGTGCGTGCGCGTGAGATTGCAAGGCGAGACAAACCATACACACGGGTGGATTTGCCAACTTTCACCCGAGGTTTAATTTAAAAATAAGCATCATCTTAGCCTAAGATACAACAATAGATTAGCGGCCTGACTATTGCTGGAGGTAGGATAAACCTTGGCAAAAATAACAGGCGTGTAGCAGCTCCAGCTGAAAGTAGAGCATTCCTCTGTACCTTGCGTATTGTACCTTTCTGAGTGCCCAGGTGAAGGTACAATTGCAGTCCATGGTGCCAAGTACTTAATCCTCCCACCTGAGGTTGTTCCTGAGCGTGGTGGGAATGCTGAGTCCCTCTAAGCTGGTTGAGATGCCATGCAGTTGGTTGCAGGGCAGGGACAAGCCCTGGCTTCCCGGGGAGGCTAATAGCACAGATGAAAGATTTTTTCTCAGAAGAGTAAAATCCAGGGTGCTGTAGGAAGCATCAGGATCCTGCAGATGCCCTTTAATCTGCTGACTCTTGCCCATGGCCTGAAATTCCTGGGTGCCCCCTTTCCCACCCTTCAAATCCATCACAGAATGGGTTTAGAAGGCAGTGAACTAAATGGAGAGCTGGTTTAAAGTGATTTAGTTCTGCTGGTTTCACTGCTGTGTGACAAGGTGAATGCGGACAGTATGGGCCCTCTTCCCTTGCAGGCTGGGTTTCACCAGCTCCAGATAAATCCCTGCAGTGGTGAAGAGGAGAACACAGCATCCAGCCCATGCTCCTGCCTTTCAAGAAGGCTTTATACCTCTGCCATGGATTTTTGTACTTAGATATGCATTACTCAGTCAGTAGGTTTCACTACCCCGAGCTTGAAAAGTTACTTGAAAGCTTTACTTAAAATTACAGTCACACTTCAAGCTCTTCTTTATATCCAATAAATTATTAAAAATTATTTATGAAAACATGTACATGACTGGACATGAATAACATCATTATTCTTATTACTACATATTAGGCACCAAATCCTGCTTGTGGTTTGTTTAAAGGACTCCTGTATTTTGGGCTCTTCTTAAATCTGCTCTTGCAGCAGTAGCTATTCTGAGAATTGAACTCATCATTTTTGTATGTCTGGTGAAATCATCCTTGGAAATCACTAAGAACTTCGTACGTATGAAGCTGAAAGTAAATCAGAGCTTCAGGATCTATTTCCAATCAATTTGAAAGTGTCTTAGAGCTCTGTTTTATTTGCATGGAGTGCACTTGTGGGGCAAGTTCAAGCTCTAAAAATAAGCATGGCTCTTCCTTGTGCACAGAATGAAAGAAGATGGACTTGGAGACAACTTCTTGAGTCATCTAGCCCAACTCTTTGCATCACACAGAGTAAAGGTTGCATTAATCCAGCCCTAAACTTCTCTGTTCTTATTTCATGCATCTCTGCTGCTGGTGCTTTAATTATCTCACTAGGCAGTATTGTGTTTGCCATGAAAGCAGTGATCAACTCTACCGCCGCGATCCCTTTCATGCTTCTGTTTCTGCAGAGATTCTTTCATTGAGAATAAGACCCAGGAAAATATTCAGGTGTTAAACGGGTTTTCTGATCATTTAAATAAGCACCCCCTCCCCCCAAAATATATAGTTGTGTGTGAATCTCAGTAACTCTCTAATATTTAGTTAAATAATAGAATTAACGCTCTACTATTTTTTGCCTCTGTTGAAGCATGCATTGGATGGCAAATATTTTAGAATGATTTCTTGGTAACCCAGGACAAGTAGTGGAATAGACCTGCGTATCACATTTGTCAGAAATCCTTCTTTGGAGCTGTATTTTGGGTAAAAGGAATATAAAATTAATCTCATTTAATCTTACATAAGAGTGGCAAACTAATTCCAAATTCACGTAATTAATTATTTGCCACAGAGTTACTGAAATTATTACATGGACATTTTAAATAGCCCTAGAAGGAAGAAAAAAAAAAATCTCTGAAGCCCGAGATCAGAGCTGCACCAAAATTTCAGCAATCCACAGGTCCTGGGAGTACAAAGCCATCCCCAGAGCCGGCCCTGATTCAGAATAACCACAGCTCCTGCATTCCTGGCGCACCACAACAAAAGACAATAAATGGAGTCAGGTTTTGTCCGGTCCAGTCAGCCCTCGCTACTGTGCTGGGGGCTCAATGGTTTGCTTCACACGAATGCAGGGACTGGACTCAATATGTGCCCTCTTTCTTTTTTTTTTTGCTTTCCTTTCTTTATCCTGCCCCTCCGTTTCCCTCCTTTTCTTTCTTAAATGTTATGTAGAGAGAAAAAGTTGCTCTACAGTTTCCAGGATCAGCCCTTCCCTTCTCCTACCCCTCCCCAGATTGCATCTTCTGGTGCTTCTTTGCCATATCTCATGTTCTCAGCCGTAAATATGCCCAAAGAACACGAATGTTACTGAGACCAGGGGAGGTGCAATATTGTTGAAAGGGACGTTACAGGAGAAAAAGTTGAACTCTCCAGGGCCCGATCCTGGCCCCTTTGAACTTGAGAGGAGCTGTTGCACAGGCTTCAGCAGGAGCGAGCTCGTGTTCTATACGTGCAGAAGCATTAAACTTAAAAGCGAGCTGTTTAAAAGGCTGCATTGTTTCTTGCTTGTACCGATAGTTTCTCATGTAAAGTTCTATATATTCTTTCACAATAAATACATGAAACAGTTAATCCAACGTCATATTGTTTAGTAATATTTTACTTGCAAATGACCATCATTTCTTCTCTGCTCTGTTTGTTCTTCTGAATGTCTGTTTTATATGCTGGAAATGGAAGAGCTATTCTTTTAATGCCCATTTCTTTCTGATGATAATCGTTCTTGCTGGCAAACGCCGTGACTCGCAGCTAGTCTATATTTTCGATCAGTAAATATTGAACCACAATGGCAAGGAAGGTCTGAGCTATGATACGACTAAAACAAACAAATAGAAATCAGCCCACTTTTTTGGGGGTTATATTTCTATTATTTCCTGGATAGACATACCCTCCTTTAAGGTGAATCTAAATTACTGGCTATCTTGTCCCAGAGGGCATGGAAGCCAGATTTTTATTTTCATAGCAGCTACAGGAGGGAGAACAGGAATTTGGGAGCTGGTGCCTCATACCATGCTTCCTTCCACATTGCCCTGTGGGGCAAGCTGGGGGGCAGAGCTCTGTGGGGTGGCACCACGTGGATGCCAGGGTGGTGGCCCAAGGGGTGATGCTGGGCATCACTCAGCACCGCTCGCTGGAGCACCAGGCTGGCACCAGCAGTATGATGGTATTATGGGTTTTTGGGGCTGGGGGGAAGCTAGTGCCCCAGGTCGGGGGCAAACCAGTCCGCGCTGTGGGGTGGGTGTTGTGGCGATGCCCAATCGCAAAGACAATCAGCGGGCCAAATCCCTGACCCTTACCAAGGCAAAATGCCATTGACTTTAATGAGCGTTTGCAGGGAGATTTTGGATAAGTCAATGTGGACTTTTGTCTGCGTGAGGACTGAAGGATTTGGCCCACGGTCTTTTACAGTACGAGGTTAATCAACATGCGGGAAATTCCCACACCCTGTAAAGGGCCCTATTGTACCTCTGTCCCACAGAAATCTCTGCTAAATCACTAGGTTCTCCGCTAAAAAGCTGTGGGGACGATATGAAGCAAAGTAACTGCAAGTCAGTTAACAGGATCTTCCCAGGAATGTATCAAAAAACAAGCTCCCACAAAAAAAGCAACCTGGAAAATTCAATGGGAGCCAGTCGTGGAAGTACCCGCTCCTGCCCTCATTAACATCAATGGGAGTTTCCCCATTGATGGAGCCCATTCAGTGGGAGAGGAACCAGGCTCTACAGAAGCATTTTAAATTATATTCAAAGGTCACTTAAATTATATGGTCACTTTAAAACCGCTCTACAGAAACCTGAGTAATATTCAGTTATGCTGGGCACTTGCCTGAAAGTGTCAATTAGGATCTCTTTGGATACATTCGCTTTTGAAAAAAGCCAGTTGGCATCAGCAGCTCGTTGTAGGAGCTGCTGCCGTCTAAGGTGCTAAAATGAAGCATTTGTTTTTGAAATGACCTATAAAGCCTGTCAGCATTTGCAATCCGCCTTGCGAGCGGTTGTGCAAGGCAGGCTGTTTGATGTCCAGGCGAATAGTTTGCCACCTTGGGCAGGATCCAAGTTTTTCAGGGAGCTGAAATTATCACCGGACGGTACAGAAACAGTAGCATTTGGCAACACGAAGTATTTGATAGAGACACCACCCTGTAAATTATCTGTTCTTCCTCCACTGGTATGAGATCCTGGAAATAATATTCTCTATTACGAATGAAAGGTGTCGAAGAGCAGGTTAGAAAATGTGAATGCAGCCAAACGGCTCACCTGCCAACGCAGGCACAGCTTGCTTGTAAATAAGTTAGCTGTGCTTTCCTTGTCTGGTATTATATTTACAAGAAGCAATAAACGGTCTAAATAAAGCATTAATTCTCAGCCTTATCACTTATGGATCCATTATGCCTTCATATAATTTGCTAATATTAATCTAGATGAACTAAATGTTACAGAAAATTTAAAGGTGGTAAACATGCTGTCTGCTGAATTATTCTGTGAGTGCTGGGAAAGTAGCTCATGGCAGAATTGAATTATTTAATATTATTTTCCAGTATCATGTAGACGAAGTATAAGCTTCATTTTTGGATTATGATTTGTATTATGAAATGCTTATCAAGTGTTTTCCAAAGATTAGTTTAGTTTTAATTAAATAAACCTTTCTCAGGAGAAAGCTCCCAACTACTCCTCGTACCCAGAGGCTACCGTACTTGTTGTTTTTAATTATTTTTCACTGTTACCCAAACTGCTTTGGGTACTCCTGCCCAATTAAATCAAAGACATGGGCTTCTTATACACAATATGTTTAATATTTAATTTTAATTAAATTAATTAAATTGTTTATTTAATTTTATGTGCATTATTGTGCATGGAGCAATGCAAAATTTATGATAGCAAGAATTTGTGGGAGCTTTCAAACAAGCTAATTACTGAGGTAAAAAGAGACTTATTCTCTCTTTCCAGGGAATAGACATTCGACCAGAAGCAGATAACAAAACCAGAAGTTGTTTGGATAAAATAATAGGTGGTTCCACAGCATTAAGAATTATTTGTTTTACCTTACTTTATCTTGTAACCATTACTTCATGGTATTATAATAGATTTGACAGCAGCCTTTTCCGGTAGTTGTCGCAGGCAGGTAATCAAGTGTTTATCAGGGTAAATAAACCTAGAGGTACGATATAAATGTATTTGGAACATTAAAAATCAGTCACTCACATGGCCGCAGATGTACATTTTTGGTCACACCCCGAGTCTTTTTTCTTTCATCAGACCCGTTTATTTCTCAGGTCACCTTTACGAAAATCTGCTGTTTATTAAAAGGAGTAGCAAATAATAATAATAAAAAAAAAAACCCAAACCTTTTTTTACTAGGTGAGCATGCACTATTTGTTGCAATAGATTTTATTTTTATTTTTGGTAATGAAGATTTCTTTTTCATCCAAAACGAGCAGCATAATCTTTTTGATGCTGCCTTAATCTGCCAGTGTATTGTTTTGAGAACGTCACCGCTGCCTGGTACAGACGGAGGCAGAAAACTATTTTGCCTGACCTTGATGCCCGTTATTTCTGCAGTAAGTTAATAAGCAAGAAAAACATAAAAGTGCCAATCTGTAACATTGTTTTTTATGACTCCTATAAAGGCAGCTCACAACCCTCCTCTCTGTGTGTGAATATCCACCCACGCGGAGGCTAAGGGGGACCTTTCCAAACCCCACTCAACCCAGTGGGGGTCTTCTATCGATGCTGGGGGGTGGGTGGGTTTGTCTGAAACAGATCCTGGAGGGGCTGATTGCTTAATACTCGAGGAGGTGAACCTACTGCTCTGCCCCGGCTGTGTTTCTCAGGGAGGCAGCTCCAGGGAGGGAAAGGGCAGGGCAGGATCAGGCCCCTGTGCTGCTTCTCACTTGGAAAAGGTCTTGGAAACGCAGACCAGGTTCCTGGCCTTGCAGTTGCCGTGCTGTGAGTGGTCACGAGCACAACTGACCCAGCTGAATGAGATGTGGGGTCCTTACGGGGAAAAAAATCCAGGGAATATAGGGAGTGTTGGTATCTATTTTGTTGGGTTTTTTTTCTCCCCTCCTCTTTTATTTATTTTTTTCCCCTCCCATGGTAATGCAGAACACCTTTTATGAGCTCAGTGTGGGTGCAAAGTAGCGACGAGCATTTTCCCTTTCCCCATCTAAGGGTTAAAAAGCGGTGTTCGTAGTGAAATATAACACCTTACGTCCCTGACTATTGTGACAATTAAAACAAATATAAGTAAATGTATTCACAGGAATTAGGCATATAATAATTAACAACTCCTCGGCCCCGAGAGCAGAACGGCTAAAAACAATCTTTCTTGAGTGTTAGAGATATTTATAGAGCAATAGTTTTATTTCAGCAGATTAAATAGTATCATAAAAGTAGCTGATGATGCAGTAAATTAAAAATCAGACTGGAGTCGACTTTACAGCAGCTTTTTTTTTGGTCTAATACAATTACCCATTACTGGCTAAACATTAGTTTTAAATCAACAGCAGTTGTCACAAGGAATTTTCTCTTAAAATTATTACTGGGAGAATTTAAAATGAGAGCAATATTACTGGATATACAAAGCCTGAAGAGATCTTAATACTGAAGGCACACACATCATAAAGACTCATCTAGATATAATTTTTTCCCTGCAGTCTCTATTCCTGTGTAGAGCCAGGCAGAGGGATACATCTGCATAATATGCCTGCCTAATGTACACCAGGAGACAAATCCACTCGAATTCGTGGAGATCGGACTTCACCTCGGTGTGGATGGGCTTAAAGGAGAGACGTGAATAAGGAATGAGGCTGTGGCTGAGCATGGTGGCACACGGGGCTCGCTGCTTGCCCTCAAGTTTTGGGCAGCATTCCACATGCTCCAGTACACGGGGAGATGTTATTGAGGCAACCGCACCCCGTTCTTTCCAGCTCCTTCTTAAGATTTTCGTTGCAACACGGGGAAGTTCAAGGGTTTGAAGTCTTTGCACACTGATGGGATGAGCTTGGATGCCAAGGATGAAACGTGAAAGGGATGTGTCATGGTAGAGGCTGGGGAGCCAGCGGGGAGACTGGGGGGACTGGGAGTTGCTGGGCAGAGTGGGGGGATCCTCTCCGCAGCTCCCCGTGGCCAGCACCAAGGTGGCACCTGGACCAGCTACCATGACAACAAGAATGGGTGCAAACCAGGCATTTTTGGGTGCCTGCCTTGCCTTCCCTTCTCGGAGACCTGGGAGAAGGCTGGAAAAAAGAAGAATTGTATCAAGCTAACGTGATATATTTAGAGTGGGACATTTTACAGGTATAAATAAGTGGTTTTTTATCAGCCACAAAGACACACAGAAGCTCCTGAGCTTGCAATAAAGGAGGGAGAAGCTCGGAAATAAGGTTCGTGATGTAAATCAGGGTAGGCAACTGCAAGGAAGAAGTAGCTGTATGATTTACAGAGTAAATTACTGGCTTCACTAGATTTCATTATCTTCTCCAAACTGTTCTTTATATTTCAGCATGTTTATATTTTATTCAGAGATCTTTCCGGGGAAGGAGGCTGAGCATACACGCCAGTGCCATTTCCTCAGATGCGTGCAGGGTTCCTGGAGTTATTTATAAAGGCAAACTTTGACTTTTATAGGCAGGGCAAGATTATTTTCCCTAGCTAAATATATGTTTTGGTAAGTGTGCTAAAGGTACTTTAATATATGTGCCTGTTATCCGATGAGCTTACTGCAACAGCTGCTATTTATCCATGACGGCATACTGCTCGAAGATTGATGGGTGGAGGACTTGTAGGAGCCAGCACCCGGGAGACCCTGCCCCGGCACCCCAGGCTTCCCCAGCTGGTGCCCTGTACATGGCCAGCACAGCAAATACGTGTCAGCCCACCGTCACCATCTGACTGTGCTGCTTTGCTGTGGCCATCCCTGGCCAAAATAGAGCCAGGGCAGCTGTGGGAATGGTTTTTGTGGGAAGATATATGCTGTGAGCTTTCCCCAGACTCAGAAGTTGGGTGGAAACCTCACAAAAAAGGAGGTGAAGCAAAGGGAAAATGAGAGGGTGGAGGGTTTGACAGCAAAAAGCTGAGCCAACTTCTGCTTTCTTCTGGGACAACTCATCCCCTTTGTGTTGGTCACTCACATGTGACCAACTACACCATGTTTTGATGCAGTCTTTTATTTCTTTTTAATTCAACACTGGCCATTTTCCTTCCCTTTGTCCATGTCAACTTCACCTGCTCTTCCTGCAGAGAAAGCCTCTGCCCCTGGCAGCACCCATTTCCCCATGCTCTCCTGTAGCTCCAGCTTCACTCCCACAGCCATGGTCATTGAGGGGGTCATCTCCTGGTGCAGAATCCATCTAAGTGACGAGATGAACCTCCAGGTCTGTGCCCCAGAGCCATTGTATGCAGACCTCCCTTCCTCCTGCTCTGGGACCACAGCCTCCTTGGCAAAATGAGGATGAAGGTGAAGAAGACACCCTGGTGCTGGGGTGCCATGAGTCCCAGCCACAGGTATTTTCTGCCCCTCCTTGTGAGGGTGAACAAATTTCATGTATCTTGGCACCTGAGCTGGGGGTGCAGGTCTTAAGGAAGGGTAATCTTGACCTGACAAGGCAAAACAGCTCCACTGGTGCTGTTCAGATCCATCATGTAAGTCCCACCAGCTCCCGCGTGGCCATCCCAAACTGTGGTGACAAAGCTGTGTATTATCACACATGCAATCTATGATATTACTTAATGGAAAAGAAGTCTAATATCTACAGTGTTTTTGTAGAAGAATCTATTTGATCGGTGTCATTTTAAGAACATAAAACTGCTTTAGAACAGCACTCATGGACTTAAAAGTGCCATGAATATGGAGTGGTAACAAGGGTTCCCTTTCTAGCTCTGCATTTCTCTGTCCAGCAGATTTTCATCACAGATATTTCAGAGCATTTCATAATGTATTTATCATTACAATTGTTTGATGAAGTAGTGCAATTTAATTATTCCCATTTTTCAGTGGTGGAGCTGAGGAACAGAGAGCTGAAGGATTTGCCCAAAGTTGTACAAGAAGTCTGTGGCAGAGAAAGGCTTTGCCCTGGGGCTTTCCTGCAAGACATTATTAAGACTCAACTTCAAAGATGGGACATTTTGATACATAAAAAAACTCCTACTGCTCTAGGAAGGAGTTTTACTTCTGCTGCCTCAGCTTCAGGCCAGTATGATTTGTGGTGGGTGAGTGTAGATTTATTATTCTTGGGAGAAAGAAAAAACACTAGAAAAAGAAGTAACAACTGAGATTAGTCTAAAAAGTGAAGAAATTGATTGGTGGGAGGGAGTCAGAGGCTCCTGATGAATTTATTTCTTCCCTATGAAAGCAGTGTAGGTAAGGATGTAAAATATATCACACGAGGTTACTAGCATGTGTGCACGTCTGTGCTAGTGTGTGGGTACATGCACACATACAGTGTGTTTCTGTTCATGTATTTGATCTATGTAACCATTTTGGGCATTCTCTTTATATTCCCTGCAACAAATAAAATGTGGCCCCATAGGCAGAAGCCTTGCACACCAGGTTTAAGTCTAGAAGTAATTTTGTTTTGTTCACAGTGGAGTTATTAAGCTCTGGCAATGCGGGTTTACAGCCGGAGCGCTGACAGACTTAATTTCAAGAGCAATGTGATTAGGGCAATGTGCAAGGTAGTGCTGTACCAGTACTTACCTTTATTAGCTGTGACAGTGGTGTAAGCCCAGCTGACTGAGGAAAAAACAAAACTAAGGCAAAAACCAAACCATCTCCATCAGCAGACAACTTTTTGTTTTTGGAGATGCATGCTATGGGATGCACGATGCCAAGCAAATTCCAAACCAGCAGAGATTTCGCGTGTGCTTTTGCTAATATTTATTTTATGACACATTATGACTACTGTGTGTTACTGTTGCTATGAACCCTTGGGAAATAAAACTGGGAACTGTGTTGTGGTGAAAGCCAAGAGGCCATAACTTTATTAAACGCAAAAGCCGATGTGCAAGGCGCAGGCAGGAGCTATCGGCACCAGCCCAAGGCGGGCAGCAACGTGGCCAGAGCCCCTCCCCAACACCTCCACATCCCCCTTCCAGGGACAGGCATCTTCACTGCTGCTGGTCATGCTTTCCACCTGTTCGTGTCCACCCAAACCAGCTGAAATGTCACGGTGCCAATATAAGAGGCAGACAAGGACCTGCGCCCCAATCAGCTGGAGAGCAGGGATTATTTGAGGGCATGGCTCCAAGGAAAGCTGCAGAGGGAAAGGAAAATGAAAGAAAAAATAACATTCTCCATAAAAAAAAAAATAATTCTCTGGCAGCATCACTCAGCTGTTTTGTAGTCATTTTTTTGCCTGGCTCTTGCTCCAGGTTTTGTTGGTGTTTTGGTATCGCAAGCCCTCTGCCAGGTCTCGGGGTGTCTGGATATGCACCTCTTCACAAACACAGGTGCTGGTAAAGGGGAAGCAAACATGAAAGCCCTTCTTCAAAACAGGGGGGTACAGAGTAGGAAAATGTCCTCCATTTTTTTTTTTTAATGAGATGATAACCCCCAAATCTAATGAGTTTGTATAGTCTGAGTGCCACGTTAGTTAAAATGCTCTTTTCCCATTCTTCTGTATCAAAACCTGCTATAGTCCTTTTCTAAATATTAATCATTTGTCTGCTGGGACCATGTTCATTTTCCACTTTGTTCTTCTACCAGCATTTTTAGGGACTGAATAATTGCTCTCTGGAAACAATTATAAACCTGGTTAACTCTTCCTTTTCCCATCTTCTCTTCTGAGCACATCACTTTGTTCTGGTTTTGAGGGATATATGAGTCCGGTCCCTCATTCCCTCATTGTCTGGAGACTGGGAGCCCATATGGAAAAAAAAAGAAGGAGGCATTTTAATACCCTTTTCAGCTTTTTTGAAGTCAGTGTGTTTGTATGGGGGTTTCTGTTGGACAGTGGAGTGAGAAATATTAGGAAAAAGCAAAGAGTGTGCAAGGACTGAGCGGCTGGACTGGTAAGCTCTTGTTTCTAGACTGGATGCTTGACACCTCTCTGTAGTCAGAATGTTATTTTACTTTTTTCTTTCTTTTTTTTCTTCTTTTCTTTTCTTTTTAATCTACTACATAAAACAGTGGAGTTACTTATCTTTTCTCACTCAGTGAATGCTCCCCTCAGATCCACCTGTGGGAAACTGTGATCTGTTCAAGGGTCTTGACTAGAAGAGGATGAGTCACAAAATTCTATTTTGAGTAAAATACATGGCCAGAAGCAGAAGACATAACTTCCATCCTCCTGTCTTTAATTTTCAGCTCTAATATAGACATATTTTCCCCACAGTTACAGGAGAACAGCAGTGTGAAGGATGATTTGGTCATAGAGGTCTTTGCCTGAGTGATGATAATAATATTTTACTAAGAGATAACACGTTTATTCCTTTTCCTTCACTGCAGCAAAGGCACGTGTTATTTCTGAAAGTGTGGAGTTAAATGCCCAAAGTGAGGAAATGTGTAGCAAAAAGCACTCTGAAGTTTCTGGCTCTTCAGGGGTCAGATCTTAGAAGCCAAAACTCAGATCCAATAAAGGGAATTAGGAATCTCAATACTAATGAACTATTGCGGGATACAACAGTCAGCTCCGGGGGTCCTGCTGTCCTAGGGCATCAAAGGATGTTATAAAGCAACTGCTTTAGTTTGTCCTCCTATTAGGAGAAGGATATCTTTGCACTGACAGTGCACTCTTTTGATATTTTGATTAAAATTTATGAAGTTCTGTAATCATCTGTTCTTGCCACTCATTGCCATTATGATCCCTAAATGCTCTCTTCTGTGATTTTCCCCTTCTCAGAGGTTTCTGTGGTATTCAGATCATCTCTGCCTGACAAAGTGGGAGGACAGAACATTTGTGAAGGAACTCTAGCTCCTAATTGGAGTGATGGTAGCATAAAGGGCTCTGGAAACAATACCTTGTGCTTAGGAACGAGGCCAAGAATGGCTGCCATGCCCTTCACCATAGTGTCAGCAGAGTCATGAATAGCTCAATGGTTGTGAGCAGTAAACAACCTGGCTCATCAAGGCTCTTCACACATGGTAACAGTGGAGCATCTCTTACTGTGGGCATTTTTCCAGTTACTGTCCTGATAAGGTCATTCAGCATCACACTGGTTTTCACTTTCTTTCTGGAGGCGGAATAAGTTCTTGATGGTCAAATACAACCTCTTTTTACAATTTCAGGCCATAGGTCTTGCTGGAAGTCAGGCAATACTTGGGACACTGAGGATATGACCCATGAGAGCCCTGTGCAGGTGTCATGGAGGGCCCATCACTCGCCAATGATTTATCTTCTTTCAAAGAAGCAGTTGTTGACATCTCTATAATCACCTTTTCTTGCTTTCTTTGAAACTCACAGCTTTAAGGAAGACTGTTGAGAAGATTGTAGCAAAGTAATTGGATAACTTTTGACTGCTCAGTTTCTTACTGAGGCTGACAGGGTAACCTGACAGCTAGGCAGTAGGAGAACTTGAATGGTGAAACCAAGCTGCTCCTCTGTACTGAACTCCTCTTCTGTCAACATGGTATTTTTGGTTGGCAATGCAGAATTATTTTCTGACATCTAAACATCATGGCAGACACCCCACCCTCAGCTATCACCACAGCGAACGTGATCAGCTAATGGTGGCAAAGGATGGTGGTAGTTATGTAGACATAGATATTAGAGTTGATGGATGAACATGCCAGTGAGGGTAGATGCAGGAGAGGCTGACCAGTTTTGTAGCTCAATTGAGGGCTTTTACCTGGTCTTTTTTCTTGTTTGGATGGGACTGTCAAGGTGCACTGAAGAGGTTTTGTGCTTTTTCAATATCCAACTGTTGTTATTTGTGCATGGCAAGCATGCTGCATTCTTTTCCTCTGCCTACAGACCCTGTCATTAATAAGGGTCTTGCCTTGATTACTCAAATATTTGTCCCCTGAAACACAGATATTTTGTATGAGAATCACTCTCTTAACTCTTCACCACTAGCCACCAAGTGCAATCTGAAAAGCTGAAGGATTGTGGTGTGTGACATAGGCTTCAACCCTACAAGGGATCTGGCCTTTTGGCTTGTAGCAGAGGAAACCTGAAGTACTTGGTTGAACTGCTTTAATGCGGTTCAACTGGGCAATGGGACACTCAGTACCAGGAAAGGTTGGCATGGGAGTTAATTTTCCCCTAGATCTTGCATTGCTTACCTTCAGTTATCTGAAGTCTCCCAATCAACCAGCGTGACATGGATGGTCTGGGCATGGCTTGAAGACCTGGGGGACAGGGAAAGGTTTAGCTTGACAGAAGGCAGTTCTTTGAAACCTTTGAGGAGGAGCAGGTAGGGTTACGGATAGCAGTAGGTATAGTCTGAGAGCGTTCTGTTGAAGGAGAAACATTTTCAGGATTAGCTGTCTCACTTCAGGCTTCAAAAACATTAGCTGTAGTAAACTATTTAAAAGACTTTTGAATTACTTTTACATTTAGGTATTGGGCTTACAGAAAATTGCCTCCAATTGTGTGTATCTCCAGAACTGCTGAGACCTAGTGCTTGCCTCTTCTTACTTTGCTCTGTATCTAACTACATCACTGACTGTTGTTTTCTCTTAGTCTTCATAGTTTTTTCAGTGCTTTTCACTTTCCTTTGGTCCCACATTTCCATCACTGCTTTTCATAGAAGAGCTGACCATTCTCTCCTGAAACTCTCTAAATTCAACATATCTCATTTAGCGGGATCTGCACTGTCTTATTTGTGGGAAACAAGGACAAACAGCACCAGTTCTTGTACTTGGAAAAGGATCCTTTAGGACCACATCAATCTAGTATTAGAGATAAATTCAACCTTAACATTCTCGTTCACTGTTTTGTTTCTTTTCAGATCTCCATTTAGATTTTTTGTTTACATAAATCCAGTGATTTCACAACTGTGAAACAAAGTAATGGATAGTGTTGATGTTGTGGGTTACTGGAATGGGCCTGCACGAATCATATTTTGAACATATACAGTCTTTGTCTGTTCAGACTTTGGCTTCACTGCAAGACATAGAAGATTCCAAATGTTGGTTCTGCACACATAATAACTTATTCATAACTTCTTTATATGCTGCTGTTCTTCCTCATAAATATACTAATAAAACTCATTATAGAAATCAAAGCCGGCTAATATAATATATCTGATGGACAGCTGTCTCTGGATGCACAAATTATAATTACATGAAGCAGGATGGTCTTATTATGCCAGCATATCTTTCTCTGAATAAATTTCTATTACTGGTGTGTAACCTTTTGACTCAGGACAGATGATAGAGACTTGCCCAAACAAGTCCCATACAATATTGCTATTGAGCTATGCTTTCCCTTTGATGGATTGGAATTAGATAAGCGATGCTGGAAGTTGTGTCTTTGAGCAACAGTGGTCCGAGCGAGGTTGAGGGCTGGGAGGGGACAAGAAGCGTTCGTTGTCTGAACTGGTCTCACCACTCCAGTCTGCTTTCAGGCTATAACTTAATGCCATACACTGATTTAGATGTAGCGCTTTTCAGCC
The DNA here is from genome assembly GCA_013400375.1 of Thinocorus orbignyianus. NCBI lineage: Eukaryota > Metazoa > Chordata > Aves > Ciconiiformes > Thinocoridae > Thinocorus > Thinocorus orbignyianus. The sequence goes on from VXBW01006525.1 coordinate 25,060, forward strand.
AAGAATAAGACTATAAGACACAGACATTCTAGGACTTGACCCATACTTTATTGTGAATACGTGATTGAACTCTGAGCTGACAGACAGACAGAGATGGCCATTAGTGTGGGAAAGAGAATCTGTTCTGCCATGTAAGATTTCAAAGTATCTTAAACTCTGCTCTGTAATTTAAGCTTAGGACTCCCTTAGCAAATTTCTCAATAGTATTTGACGAGCAGAGGGATTTTTCTGAAGTTATTTTTTCCCACTCTTGCTTCTGTACTTTGCTAATAAAAATGGCAGCATCTATTTTCGAGACACCTCTTGGGACTCTCTCTTCATGACTGTCTTTATTTCAAGGGATTTCTCTCCTTATATCTCCAATATCCATTCAAACAGAACAAACTGATACTGAACGCTGATGCCACAAACCTTTAACGGGTGCCCTTGCTTTAAATTTGAGACAAGTTAAGGCTTTGCATGACAGTGATGGAATACTGGGTATCTACTTAGGCTGAGCTGCAAGGGAAATGACTAGAAAAGGGCAAACCATTGCTGGATATTTGCATTTCTTTCCCTGAAACTGTTCTGACCCTCCTCTGAGAAGCTGAGTTAACATTGAGCAAACCTAACATGAAAGACCTGGAAGAAGAGTTTGTGTCCTCCAGAAATTTAGAGAACACCTTCAATTAGGAAACTCTCTGTAGAAAAGAGGTTTTCATAGAGCTATGTCTGATCTATCAGACGAAGTGCAGCATGTCATATCAGTCTTTTCTGTTTCTGATCTGCTGCAGATGATAAAGTAATGGAGGATCACACCTATTATATTAAAGGACAAGAGTGAAGGAGCATGCTACATATCTCCCTCTTTTGTCCTGGAAGATTGTCTTGTGTATTAGGCAGAATTAACAGAACCCAAAGGACCCATGAAGTATCCAGAATATAAAAGAAAACAGGAGAAAAACCCTCCTGTTTCTTGTCTTTAAGAATGCGTGGGTTTGTTTTTTTTTTTTTTTAATACAGTTCCCCAATCCTTACTAGTCAAAGATATTTAGTGATAATGAAGGCATCATATGCACAGTGAGAAGCCTGTCCCTGTATTTATTATATGTAAGGTTTGATTTAAACTATTTCTGATTCACGAATGTACTTAATATCTACAAGAACTTTATTTACACTGATTTTTTAATTAAGCGAATTTAGTCATCTTTTATGCTTGCAGTTTGCCTGCAAGCAGATTTTTTCCCCTTACAAATTTATTCTGTCAAAATGGTTAGACAAATTGTTTCTGCAAACGTATTTGAATTATGGATTATTTATCATTCATCCATAGTAAGATATTTGCTGTAGCTAGTTAAAAGTTAGGGGTATACCTAAACTTGTCTTCCGAGCTCCTTCTGTCATCAAAAGGAAGAAAAGTCGGTGTCTCAAAGAGGTACTTCGTCCTATAGGATGAGGAAGTAGTGAATTCCCTTTAATTCTACCTGTTGCTTTCTATTCCCTATGGAAAATCCCTTGCAGACCTGGAACCTAAAGTTTAGATACCAGAGATATTTTGTGACTGGTTATGTTAGCTCAGATACCATTTTTGGTAACAAATTATTAAACTGATTTAATATTTATGAATTACTGCTTCTTCTGTCTGAGGCAAATTTCAACTCTTGTTTTCAACTTTAATGCAAAATTCACTATTTGAGAGCATTTGTACGAGAACATCCTTGGAAGTGTAGGTTATGGAAAGTAAAGATAATAAAACAAATTCTGGCCTGGTTTCTAGTTTGGTGCTAGGTTTGTGAATCCAGCCTTATGGAATTCAGCAAGTCAAAGGGAAAGAGATGTTGTCATTCAAGGCTGGTGGTGCGATACACGAATGCAGCGAACAACGTGGGTCTTGTAATAAGAAATTACAAAAGGGAAAAGAAAAATTAAGGGAAACCTCAGAGAGCTGTCTTCTAGATGCTGGAAACAGTTATTGATACTCAGTAAGCACATTGTTTTCCTTTGAAAGAAAAAGAAAAAAAAATATTAAAAAAATCCAAGTTGTAGCAGTGGGTGAAAGGAGATGATTGGAAATTTTGTGGATTGTTCACTGCGAGGACAAAGACTAAAACCAGAGAGCACACAAAGCCCAGCAGTCACTGAGAGCTGGGAAGGATGAAATGGGGATGGTTCCTCTGTCTGGAGGAATCTTTGGAGCACCCCATAGAGCTCCTGCTCTGGTGCCGAGGGTGGGGACATCCATAGGATGGAGGGTGAGGGGCTGGGCTGACAGCTGTGGTACCTCGGGACATCTTTGCCAGCATCCTCATTTGTGTGGAGGATGGAGCTGAGCTGCTGTTTCCGGGATCGCAATGTAAAGCACAGAAAAAAAGAGAAAGTGTTTTACATGCTTTTAAACACAGGGACTGCTGATACTGTCACTGCCTGGGTTTGCCTGCAAACAACGCACCCAGCTGAGTAATTTATTCTCAGTGTATAATCTTTGATGGCTGAAGAGCGGAAAAGCTGTTCAATACATTTGGAAATGACTGCAGCTACAAGGTGCAGGAGTGGTATTTAATATCTGTTTTGAAACCAATACTGGTAATACCCGATAAACTGCCAGAAGATGGGGTTTGTAGACAAAAAGCTAAAATTTGAAGTACTAACAAACACTGAAGTGACTCACAGGAGAATATAAAATAGCATGTAGTTTGAACTCAATTTATTTTGCCCTTACAGAATGCTGAGTTGTTCAAGTCTTGTGGGTCAACAGGTGTTGCTCAAAAATTTCACAAGAGTGAGCAGCTTTGAGCAGATCCTCTTTCAGGTGGTATTGAGGAGTGTGGGTCTCCTGTGCTCTGCTTGACCCACTGTGAGCAGGAACATGAAGCGCAAAAGAGCAAAGATAATGTCAGACAAGGAATCAAACTTTTTCAAGCCTCAAAAGAAGCTGTGTTTTGTTATGATGGAAGTCTTGGTCAGTGTTACCAAGAGCCTTTCTTCTCTTATTCACTATCTGTTTTTGGAAACAGAATGATAAAGGCTTAAAATTATAACATTTAAAAAGGGCATCAATACACAAAAAAACCCTTAACAAATGCCATTTTCAGAGTCACCTTTGCATTGATAGGATGGGCACTGTGTCAAGCATAAGACCAGGAATAAACAAATAACTAATAGGTTTATATGGGAAAAAGACAAATAAAATCTCTTAAATATGTAGTTACAGTATCTCTATGGTCTTAAAGCTTGGTGCTGCTGTCTTACAGGGTCCATTAGTACCGGGGTGGAGAATTAACCATGTAACAGGCAGCCTTGGGGGGCAAGGAAAAAGCCTTTCTGCAGATCACATCTGACAGAATGAAAGGCTCAGACAGCCTGAATCTGGGGATATCTTTTCCCCTTAAAGAAGTCAGACTTCTTGCTCCTGGGCTGAATGGAACATGATGAGGTTTGTGCCCCAGGTACTCCAGGAACCCAAGGTACCTGGTGAGATGCAGGGCTGTCCTCGGTTCCACTGGCCCTGGGGGACAGGTACCCCCTTGAGTTTTTGACAGTCCCTTCAGGGGACCTCAATATCTCTAGGAGAAGGACCCTAGAAGAGTTAAAATATTCATTTATGCTAAGGCTGTATGCTATGGCCAGGTGGGTGCTGTGAGGGCTGGAGGTGGCCCAGAAGAACCTGATGCCAAAATGTCATCACAATGTGGGTTACCGGGAGCCAGGCAGTCACCTCTGAAACCAGAACACGGTGGTTATTACAGTAACAGTCTTGAGCAGTAGATAGACATAGCAAGGAAGTTTGCTACCAAACTAGAGCTTGAGCTTGAGCCAAAGCACTCTGAAGTAAAGGAGAGGGTCACCCAGCAAAGGGCAGAGGGTACAGAAGACCAGAAGGGGAGGAGAAGAACAAGATTTTGGTAGGTGAGGAAACAAACGGAGCTTTATTTCAGTGATCGGTTGTATTTCTCCAAAGATCAATGAGGAGAAGGTTTTAAGACTGTTTTATCTCTGATAAGAAACCCCTGAACATACAGATGGGTATCTGCAAGTTGAAGGTAATTGTTTTATTGTGGTGGAAAAGAAAAGTGAGACTTTTATGGTTGCAGCAGAGTCCAGGCGATAGATGATTATATATGTATAGTGCTACTGTAGACTTGGCAAGCCCTGTCCTTCTGCGTGTGAAACCAGCTACACAGCAGCTCGTGTGATATCCAGCCTGGTAGTCCTGTCATGCACAAAGAGGGGGAGGACTTCTCTGGGTGGGAGGGTGTCCTCTAATCCTATAACTAGGGACGATCTCTGCCCAGGAGAACTCACTTTCAACCAGTCCCACCAACATCTTCACCCACATGTCAGTCCATGCCATACTCCTGTTGGCATCCATAGGAGAGTATTCATAAAATTCACCAGGCATACAAGTGCTTGTAACATCCATCCCTTATTGCTGTGAACAGCTGCAAAATTCAGACAGGACAAGCAATTGGGTGATGGGAAAGAGCAAAAAGGAAATTATGATAGCAAGCAGGCAGCTGCGAAGGCTAGCAAGGTGCCCAGCTGATGGTACTGCAACCAGAGTTTTTAAAGTGTGTAATAAGGGGTAAATAAGCCGATAAATAAAATCGACCTCGAAAGGCCACGTGGGAAAGATACGCAGTCTTGATTACCTAATTACGGAAGGAATATTACAGAAATGGAAATAGTACAACAAAGTCCCATAATGACTTCGAGATTGGAGGCTCCAAACTGTTTAGTGAAACTAGGTCTGTATCCCTCGCAAAGAGAAAAGATTAAGACGGGACCTCGCTGAGCTGCAGAGGGCTCTGGGGGGAACTGCAGGGAGCAGTGCTGCAGTTATTAGAGTTAATGTCAAATATGAGGACGAGGGACATGGCTCCAGTGAGGTCTTGCACTGTACAAATGTAATACACTTTTTTTATTATTATTTTTTTCCAGAGGGTATATATTATAAGCTACCAGATGCTGCTCTAGAAGCGACTGATCTGACCAGATTTCAAATAGAGCAAGAAGCATATGGAGACAGAGGGGGAGAAAAACAGTATATTATGGAGAACAACTGTTAACTGGAGGAGAGGGTAGGCCTAGCTGGGCTTCCTGGCCTCCTGCCATCTTAAGATTTTCTTATGTCCCTGTGTAATCTTCTGACTTTTGATTTAGATGTTTCCTAAAAATGTGGCCCAGTGGTTGGTACATACTAGGCATTAGCCCAAGAAAAGAATGAAAAAAAAAAAAAAAAGAACTGTATCTCATTAAAGAATTTTTAAAGGGAGACTTTGAGGCGCCATTTGCTTCTTGTTACTCATCTTTGCAAATGTCTCTTGTCTTCCCAGGCTCTGTCCTGATGTGTTAGCATTAGCAGCCTGTGGATTTCCGAGCCGCGCTGAAACGGGAACTCAGACAGGCCAGCCTAAGTCGGTCGAGCAGAGACGGCAGCGTAAAGCAAAGGAGGAAGACAAAAATAAGAGCAAGCAAAGGAAATGACACAAGATCTTTTCATGCACACAAACAGCATCAGGTGAAAAAATATTGACTAGCAATGGCTTTTCAGGTTGCTGTTGGGAATAAGAATCGTGCCTATATCTGAAGTATTTACGGTTCAATTAACAGCCTTTGTTTCCATAAAATATTTTAAAAAGAGAACAGAGTTTATCTTTAATTATTTTTCATTTTCTTCAACAAAAGATTCCAATATAGATATTGCTGTAGGCATAGGGAGCATCGAACACCAGGAAGTGGATTTGGTAAACAATTTCTCAAAGCACTACAAAGTTTAAATATTAATTTGGCCATAATTGGAAGAGAAGCAATTAAAAATGCTACAGAGCTGACTTTCTCCCTCCTTTACTTTCTCCTCCCTTTTCATTTAACCACAGTATAGAAAGTAGATGTAAAACAATAGGACCCTGAGCTGTACGGCGTTCTAAGTCTAGCTTGCCTTAAAGCTACAATATGGATTTAATTTATATGCAAATGTAAGCAATAAAAAGCCAGACACTGTAGAAATTATAGTATTTTTCATAGATGCTTCAGCACCGGCACACAAGCCAGCACTGATTTCAAACAAGGAGCTAATTATTACTGGTCACTAAGCTACCTTTTTCTTTTAATATCTCTCTCTCCCTCCTCCCTCCCCTTTTTTTAACAATGTGTAAATTATTTTCTTGAGCGAGGAGGGGGGCGAGAGGGGTGGAGAAGAGAGAGAGAAAAAGAAACTCGAATATTGGGGACGAGTGAATGAAAACAGCCAGAAATATCTCCTGTGAGATTCAACATCAGGATAATTTCACAGTCTCGCTTTTTGACTGCTGTGTCCCGAAGCTGACCAGCACCATGCAAGGCTGATCAAAGGCCATCGGAAACATCAAGTAAGCCTAAATGGGGCTAAAGTATGCTAATAGAGAAGCTAAATGTACTTTAATCCTGTTATAATACAAGGTAACTTAGAGGCAGTGAAGGGCCTTGTTGCTTTTCCCTACTGGGTCCAGGACCCCTGCAAATCTTGAATAGAAGTTGCTTCCTATTCTTCGCTGGCCGGGGTATGGCTTTCTCAGATGCACACACAGTCCCCTCCTCCTCCGTTTACTAAGTGTCAACAGTCGGCTGAGCAAGACTTCTCCGCTCCTTAGATCAGCACCCTGTGACCTTCCACATTTAAGCACAGACCATTAAGCTAAGCTTTCCAGCTGTTGCCTGAATTATGAGGGATTTTTTTTTCCCCCCTCTTTTTTTTTTTTTTTTCAGAGGACGGCAGAGCTTAGAGGAACACTAAGGCAACAGTTTTATATTATGGACCCGCTGCCACCCAACTTGCTATGCAGAGCAATGCGCTTTCCGCAGGGCTGCGGCAGACGGGTGACGTTCGGTGAAAACAGGGGGCTGCTTTGAAGTGATTCAAACCCGGGCTTGTCCGGCTTCGGCATCATTGTGCTCGCTCGGGGGATCATAATCTAATTTTAGGAAGAGGAGGAAACAAAGTAAACGTGACTGAACTGCGCTGCACTGTACTCGCTGGCTGGGACGGTGGCTGCGGGAGTATGCGTGCTCACCGGGCAACTTTCTTCTTCTTTTCCCTTCTTCTTATTCTTCCTTCTTTTTCCTCCTTCTTTTTCCTTCTTCTTTTTCCTCCTTCTTTCCCCCTCTTCTTTTTCCTTCTTCTTTTCCCCCCTTCTTTTTTTTAGAGACCGATTTCAGTGCTTCCTACCCAACAGAGGAAAAAAGGGTGGTAGCTGTGCCTGTGAAACGTTATGCTTTTGGTGGATGCCCCAAACTAACTACTGCTTGCAAACCCTAGATTAAAAAGAAGACTGATGTAATTTTAAAGCCAGCCAACTGCCTTAGTGGCTGTATCAGAAGATTAAAAACAAAGGTTTCATTGAAGCACTACCTCCCACTGTGCAGCTGAAAGTCTTATGGCTAAGGCAAATGGTCCTAAATATCTTTCTGTTAAGTACAAATTACATACTGGATATATTAAGTTGTAATGGTGCATTTTCAAGAGTCACTTTGCTTGTGTGAGAGCATCAGTAAAGACTCAAAAAATGCTGACTGTATGGCACATGGAAACAAAAAAGGAATCTGCCTTTCACAAAAAATGTTTTGTTCATATTAAATGCTTTTTTCCCCTCTGTCTCTCCCCATCCCCCAACTAAGCCTGGAGTTTCAAATGCCAGAACCAGTATGTACAGTATGTCTTTTTGAAATCCATGGCAGAGACATAGTATCCTGGCCTAGCAAACTATTATCTACACTTACATTCCTAAGCCTTACCCCTCTGTGTTAGTGCTGATAGGAGCCCTTTAGATCAGCTGAAATGTAACCGAATAAAGATGCTCCAGAAAATGTCTTTTTAATGTGGAATTATCTTCCATTTACATAGGCAACATCCCTTAACTCAGCACATGTGCTATAAGGCTTCACGTAATAGAAACATTCCTATAAAACTTAATGATTAGCATTCATTCTGCTCCCAAATGATCAATAAAATGCTAAGTTAATACAGAATGTGGAAAGGAGCCTATGAGTGTGCATAAACTTGCGTTGCTGTGTGGGATGTAGGTAAATAACCTCTGTGGGAGCATCAGCAGGGAGCAAAGCCACACTGGGGGGAGCAGGCGGTGGTACTGGTGCTGGTCCCACCTCCGGCTCCGTTCCCAGCCGGCCTCAGGGCTTCTCCGTGGCACACGCACCACCACGGATGCGAACACGCATGTGCACAGGCACACACAGGCTGCTACAGCAGGAAAATACAAAAGAAAAACCATCTATAACATCCCCTCTTTGCATTATGTGTGCAGGACCGCTTAGGAATTCACAAGGGGGTAGGATTTTTCTATAGAAATAAATTCCAACTACTAAGTAAGACAGAAGTAGCATGGATGGCAACTATGGATAAAAGTTAAACTAATGTAGTGGTACACTTTCGCTCAGATATCTTTACATCTACAAGCTGTTTTGTTACAAACAAGCTGTTTTGAAGACCTTACTCTAGTAAATAAATTGTGTAGGATTTGGTAGACTACGTTTGGGCAGTACAGAGCTAATATTAGAAAAACATATTTGGCAGGGACTTGCTTAGCTTCTGCTGAAATATTTAAATTCCAATCTGCTCCTGTTTACCTCTGCTGGGAATACTTTCTCATTTTTAGGTGTCTATCTACTTATCTACTCACCATCCAACAGTTATATTGTTTGTCTATCCTTTCCTTACAAGATTAACTGAATTGCAGTTGTCTTGTAATTATCAACAGATTTTGAAATGAAAAGCATTTGCAAGACTCTCTTCAGTTCAGCTGTAATTTTCTGGATTTGTTTTTAATTAACAGAGATCCTTCCCAACACATATGAAGCTTGACAGAAATCTTTTTGTTCTTACAAATACCCGTGCTCTGTTTTTACTGCACAATGTTTTCCAAGCCCACTTCTCCACTGTTCTTTCAAAAATAAAAACTTTAAAAAATTAAGGGACCAACAAAGAGTGGGTAATTTCAGTCCATAATAGCTTTAGTCTTTGAAATTATTAGAACGTTGCTTGTTCAGAGATATTGAATGGAAAGATGTGAGAGTTGCCCCCGTAAATTTCAATCTCAGTTTAGGAGTTAATTTTTTTTCAGGTGATCATAATTTATAAGACAATGACCATTTAGGGTCAAAATTGAGATCTTGAATACATTTCTACTCAAGTTCAGATTTCAGTATTTGTTTAGCTTCTAGAATATTGGATTCTCTATTGCCATCACAAGAAAAACGCTATAGCATTAGTACTAATAAGCCCAGCGTGAGCTATACGTTAATAGCAATGTGGAATTGACAGATGATGTATTTTGCTCCTTTTATGTTTTTCTAATTCTTTGTGTGGTCTGTGTTTATCCTCAACCTCTCATTGTTGCTTCAAACAATTATAATTTTGTCAGGGTGGACAACTAACATTTCACATAGGTGTTTCTGGACTTGGTAGTTATTGCCTCATTCTCATTCGGAGAATTAAAGGAGGTTCTGGCAAGTGCAAAAGCCACTGGAAGGCAAGGTGCTGCCTTGCAGCAGCACGAGAGGTTAGAAACACGACTGAGTGAAGAGGAGTTGTTACAGCATGTAGCAAAGCCAGGAAAATGACTCTGTCATTAGTTATCTGTTAAACTATATGCTCTTTACTAACAGAGATGCAGTAAGTGCACTGCCCATGCAATCTGATCTGTAGTCAATACATAGGCAAAGCACACACTCTGGGGGAGATATTGGAATTACTGACTGCTAAGTTTTCCCACACTAAACATCTTCATCCTGAAAAATCATTAAAAATATAAAGAAGGGTTGAAATGAAGTTGTACCAAAAATAACCTTTCCTGACCTGCAAATTATAATGTAGAAGCCTTGAGTTTTCTATTTGAAATCTTTTGTCCCAGTAAGCTTCCTAGGCCAGTTTTGAGCTTCTTTGACTTTCCTGTCTCCAAGAAGATGAGGCTGATTTACACCATAGAAAGGCTGGTGATGCCTCCTCCTGTTCTTGTACTGAGATTTGAACAGACCCAACACGACTGCAGAAATGCAGTTGTGCATGCATGCTATAATATATGGGATTTTATAGTCTTTATTAAGATGACCCTCTTCTGAAATTAAAAAAAAGGAAGAAGAAAACCAGCCAGGAACACCGAATTTGCTTCCCCATGTTATGAGCTGGGAGTTTGGGCTGCGATGTTTACAATCTAGATGGGTGGTAAATTTTGGGAGGAAGTCACAGCCGATTATTTTTCTGAGTCATGCTTGGCCCCGAGTCTGAAATGAAGAAAGAGTCGATATATATTTACTTGCCTGTGGAGTGGTTAATTAGAACAATTAATCTGAGGACCAGGACAAGCTGTGAGGCTATGAGCTGATCCAGGCACGCCCTCTACTAGCTTAAATTTTCATCAGTGTTTAAAACACCATGGAAAGGACTGGAAACGACTGGGGCAATGTGGCCCAGAGGCTGAGAGTCAGGTTTGCCGCCTGTATCCTGGTTGCTGTGACATGGGGCAAGACCGTGGGCAAGGCGTTTTCCTCTTGTCTCTGAAACAGGCCAGTGATATTCACTGCCTTGTTGAGCTTTGTGGATATAGGCAGCACGTTGTGAATGAAAAGTTAAGTACGTTTCAAAGTCGGCCAAGACAAGAACTGCATTTTTCTTCCTAATTTCTATTAGCTCAGAGCAACGGAAGAATCCCACTTGCCACCAGCTCCCTCGCCTTGTTTGGAGATGTGGAGCCAGCCTGATCATATCCAGCAGATATTTGCTTTCAGGGTTGCATGAAAGTAGAGCAAAAGAATTGTGCTTTTGTGGGGATGACATGCTTGGAAATATACTTGTCCAAAGCAAACAGCTCTTGTTCTTTCTTCAGCTAATTCACTGAAAAGATATTATTTTAGTCAAGAAAATGGTATCAATTCTCCTCCTTTTAGGCAGGATGGTGGCAGGTTTCCCATGTTGATTTGCAGAAGGTATAATTTTGACAGGAGCATCTGGCTCCTTTGTAAGCCTCAGAAGCAATTGTGTGGCGGTGGCTTTAGGTCGGCCTCCGGTTGAGCCATGTGGGCAGCCCTTTGACACGTCTGCGCTCTTTTCCTGCTCCATTCGGTTTTGTTTTGACTCTCTTTTGAGCTTCCTAAATACGCAGCCTTGCTCTGTGGATTCCCTGGGACAGTTTCATTCATGGGTACTGACAAATACTGCGGTTTTGCCAGGGCTCATGGATCCATTCTTACAGTGGTGCTGTGTGTTACATTAGCCGACAGCTGCTTTTGGCAAGGTCTTTTTTTTTTATATAAAAAAAATCCTCTTAGACAAGGGAGAAGAGTGATCTCTGGATAGAGGAGCTTTCAGTCTTCAACATAAACCACGTCAGGTTGTTTGAGAATTTATAACCACTTGTGAGCCTCCTTGGTACGATAACGTGTTGTGTGTTGCTTCTGCCCTCGTTAAACAGCTGATGCCTGGGTTTTATCTTCTAGGCATATTTACAGTAAAAAAGCACCTGAATTTCTTTCCACTTCCCCGAGTGATCTGAAAATGTGTTTTTAGCCTCATTTACATGGTTGCAGTCACAGCAGATGTTTTGTCACCAAGGTTGTGCCCGCTTGTTGCATTTGGCATGGGAAAGCAGTACAAGGGCCTGGGATCACCTGGATTCTGCTCCCCAGATCCTCTGGGCAGTTTGGGCACTGTGTTCCAGACCTGTGCTGTTGCTCCTACCACTTTGACTGACCGAGGAGTGACCACTAGCTGGTGTTGTCCAGCCATGGGTGTTGTGAATGAGGAGACAGGCAGAAAGCGAATAACCACCTCCCAGCTGGGAAGTCAAGGGCTGCTGAGCTTGGTCCCCTCTTTATGTTGTATGAAGAGACTCAGCTACATTGTATGGATTGATTGGTGACACGGAGAAGACAGTCCCTATCTCCTCCTGGTGAACCATCACCTGAAACCATTTCCCATGCAGTGCTGGGTGGGGTGTGAGCTCAGGGGATGGCTGTGCTGTGAGCTGCGGTGGAGCTCATCCTGGAGATGCGTTCTGGGCAAACCAGACCTAAATCCCCAAAATGTGTTCAGAAGAAAGCTCTTGGGTAACATACCATATATTGAGCAGGGAGGATAGAATAATATGGAACTGGTTGTTTGGACAGATTTGACGCAACTAAGAACAGTTTACAAATCAGGAAGATCAGCTGTTTTGGAACAAAGTAGCTCATGTTTATTAAAATGAGGAAAAATCTTGGCTAAAATCAGTGTTTAAAGAGGAGACTGTGGTTGGAGCATATTTAAAGAGATGAAGTGGAGACAATGGCATTATTGCACTGAGTGAGCTGGCTTTTTTTCTGCATGAAAAGGTATAGAGACACAACACAAGCACAGAAGGAGAAGGTGTGTGTGTGATGAGATGGAGGGAGGACACTGCGTATCTAGCAAAATAACAGCAGTATCAGAAACATCAAAAAGCATTACAGTGCTATTGAGAAATCCAAAATAATACACTGGGGAAGGTGACAGCCCAAGTACAGTATATCTGATCTTGTAATGCCAGTGAAAAGGAAGACCAACACTACTGGTTCATTTGAAGCTAATGAGTTGAAGGAAGAGCTATTACCAGACTCTCTCAATGTGATGATAGATTCCCCAAAGTGCTTTATCAATTAAGCATCTCTAAAGCCATCACAGCTGTTTCTTTACAGAGCAGAGCCACTGCTGGTGTGAGATACACGCAGCAAAGTATGTCAGCACGTCCAGCAATGGGAACATTATTGGGCAAGTGTAGAAGCTCTCCCACTCTTCAGTTCTGTCCCACCAGCACAGAGTTTGGTTTCACATTGTTTTTGCTTTCTAAATTGATAGAACTAATGTAATCAGGCAGAAACACTCTGTTCCAATGTCACTAATGCCTTCCAAACTAGATGGCCTAATTAAGGACACTAATTTTGTTGACTAAGACAATTTCTTGACAGATATCTAAGTGAATACTAGAATAGGTTGTATGATTCTGTAAAACAATTAGCAAAGTGTAAGAAAACACCCACACCAACTGGAAAAACAGATGTTGGGTCTTCAAAATTTACAGACAGTGAAAAAAATTATGAAAGATGAAGAGCAAGTTGAGAATAGAGAAAGCCTATTCCCAGAACTGAACCTATTGCTTGACCCAGAACTTCTGGGCAAACCTTTGATTTACCCAAAGCCAACACACCATGGAGAAACGAGTAAATGGAATGATGCTCATTTGCTTGCCGTTTTGGAGCCTACACATGGTTCCTGGAAGATAAAGCAGATCGAAGAAGAAATAGTACTGAAATAGTACTGGATAGAGGAATGCTTCATGTCTGCCATTGAACTATTTTGGTTAGAATCAGCTGAGAATACCTTTGCAAAAGCAGTAGCCATCTCAGACATGAAGCTACCAAGAAATCATGCTGGGGTAAAAAGTATTCAGAATAAATAGAAGTCTTGGCACTAGAAAGAGGTCTCCTTAAGAAAACCCCAGGCACATTAACCAGTCTCATGTGACCTCATATAAAGAGGTAATGACTGAAGTGGGGATGTTGTACTAAAAATTATGCGAGTGATGTCTGGACAAGATCTGCTTCTTGTGTTGCTGCTGCACGTGGTTTGTATCTGGTAGGGCATAGCAATGCAGGAGAATCAACTGAGGCATAATCAATCTCCTTTAATCATGTCCAGTCTGCATTGGTCACTGGCGTAGGTGAGAGTTGTGGGTGCAGGAGACCTGCATGAATGTTTGCTGACCTGGGAGAAACAGTGTGTCAGCCCTTGGGAGGTACTGTGGCAATCCATCTGGTACTTACTGTCTGACAAAAGATATATGGGACTTGAGTCACACTAGCTGAAAACCTCCAGTGACACACATGGGAATAAAGATAATCAAGAGGACATTAGGACATCTACTCACTTCCGCAATGTATGAATTGCTTATGGTATAATATTAAGGTACCAATGCATCTTTGTTATCATTTAGCACCACTTATAAGAACAACGTTTGCACAGTAGGGCTTGAGCAAAATCAGTTTAAGATGGAGAGACTGAAAGAAATGCAAAAACTTCTAGACCATTTCACAAACACAGGGTCATCTTCATCCCACATAACAAGACCAGGTATCAAACAACAAACTAACACTTAGTACATAGCTATGACTTTTTTCACACTGCCATTCACTGTCATGGTGGTGAATCATAATGATTTACAGAAGCAAACGAACAGAAGAACAGTTTGTGAAATACCTGCCAGAGAAAGTAAGCGTGGAGGTGACCCCAGCCACCAGCTGACTTTGGTCACCAAGAAGTTTGCAATATGTCATTTCCCACACCTGGAGTTTGGTTTTGGACAGTTTATAGCCACCAAAGTATATTATAATTCAAACCCTTAATTTATCCAGGTTAATCATGTTATAAAATTGAATCTCAACATTTGTAATGAAATCTGTCTTCTCTCTGAACTCAGAAGCATTTCTCTGATATTTTGTATTACAGCTAGTTTTGAGATAGGTATCTGGTTGGTATACAATACTGAATATCCAGGACGTCCTAAATTTATGTTAATGGTAAACTGGAAAATTTAATTTTCCTCTGCAGGTGTGTATATCTGGCCATCTTGATAAGGTTTCCACAGTAGTACTGTGATCATATTCATGATCTTTTGCTCTAATAATTTCATGTCATCCACACCAGTGGAAACACTACCAGAAACATCACTTCCATCTAAGCAACACAAGATGAGTTCTCTCTGTATCACCAAAAAGGGTATAAAAAGGGAAAAACATATATATTATGAACACATCCCCAAATGTCTCACATCTTGCTACTAACCTGACCTGAAACATTTCAATATAACTTTTTAAACTTTAGTCTTAAGCATTTCTTCAGCTTTCATTAATTTCCAGCATACTCCAAGTAACACAGCACTTCGTTTCCACCATAAAGCACCCTAAAATATGAGCTTATTTTTATCTTACAAAACTGTCAGAGATGCTTTGAAGCATTCTTTTTGTAACCATGACTAACCCTTTTTTTTCAATTATGTCATAAGAAAAACTTCTGAGGGCTCTTCAGAAATGTCTTCAGACTCTTCAGATGCTCTTTGCACTTACAAGACCCAGCCAAGAACAGTCTTACACTCTGTGTGTGTTGGTAGCTTTATTTTGCATTAAGATTTTTTACCAGTCAATCAGACTGGTAAGTGAAAATGTGCTGCTTTGCATGCATGAACATCGACATGACTTTTAGCAAATCTGAGATCACTCTTGCCAATAGCCCCGTTAAATTGTTTTTATCAGTCTGGTTGACTGGAATGTTTGAGTATTTACAATAGACTCAAGAGTATTAGGATGAAAGTCTTTCTAATGTACTACCAAATTAGACATGGCTAAACAGTTGGGTAGCAATCTTCAGCTGCTTCCTCCAAAATAAAAAATTAAAAAGAAAAGTGTGATTAAAAAAATCTTAAAAAATATATTTTGTTTCATAAACTTCAGAATTTTTCCCTCCCTTTTGCTTCCTGTTGGTGTCCTGAGGATACAGACAGAGAAGCAAGTCATATGTCATGCGGAGCCCTCTACTCATCTTACATCTTCTCCTTTCTTTGGAGGCTAAGCCGCTTTTGGTGACCAAGTACTTATTAAGGAACAATGGTGTGTAGCTGGGCTATTCCTGTGGCTTGCTGCTGTGCTGCAATGGTGGCTTATGCATATGCCCATCCATCCCCTTAGTGTTGAAGGCACACATCTGGTCCTGTGCACTGTGCCTGTCATTTATCCTCCCATGACATGATGGTTCCCAGAAGCAAAGGAGGAAAAAACTTAAACTGGAATGGGAAAAAAAAAAAGTCAACAACTGCATGAATTCGTTAGGAAAAAGTCCCAACCTTAACAGGATTTAAATTGGAGAAGATAAAGCATGGTTAAGCAGTGCATCGTGAGTGATTGAAACGTTGGTGAATGTATTGGTCAAATGACACGAAAAAAGACTGAGCCAGGGGCGGGGTTTGACCTCTGGAATGTGTCGGGTTGACTCTTATGGCTTGTCTAGACAAGACAGTTGGAAACTAAGAAAAGGTCTAACTAAGCAGTTGAAGAATTATTTGAGATTCACTGCACATATGGATATAGGTATATATACACATACATGTGATTCCCTTCTGGAATAAGAAATCTCTTTTTTCCTTTAGGCTATGGTATAATCTGGGTAGCAAGCCCTCTCATTTCAGCCCAGGACTGGCACGCTACTGTTCCAAAATATCCCCGTTTGCACCCTCAGGTGCACAGAGCTCAATCTGTTCTGCAGCTGGGGCAGTGGTGGCTGATCCCACCGTAGGCGGCACAGCTCCACATGGATGCTGCTGCAATTAGTAGTGTAAGTTAAAGTAGCCTTTAACCTCCTCTTCTGTCTTTCTTTTGAGCTACATCCACTTTTGTTTCAATCTAAGCTGAGTCTTTGAGCACCAATTTTGCACTCAGATAGAAAATGTGCTTGGCTTGCAACCTTAGATTACGGACTAGAACAAGGGCTCAGAAGAAAGGTGCTCCTCAGAAGACTGGATGACCTTGCTGTAACAATATTAAACCACTTGATCAAGTGAGTACACAGGACACTTAATTTGTTGGTAGTTTAAGGAAAGAGGAGAAAGGATGGTGTCTGCTTTTGAGCATTACCTGGCCATGGGCCAGTTCCTCAGAACCTGGCAGGAGGAGCCCAGCCTCTGACCAGTTTGAATTCGTTTGTGCAATGTGTAAGTGCAGTGATGACATTCTGAGCCCAGATCAATGAGGAAACGGAGAGCTTTTAGGAGGGGCTGCACTTGTTCCGTGATGGGTGGCCGTGCAGAAGGGCACGCGTCTCAGGCGGCTGTTCACACAGAGAAGAGTTGCACCACTCTGTTGCAGCTTGCATCAGCTCGTAATTAGCTCGCATGTAAAATTTGACTCATCAATACTGCCTAGCTCGGGATCTGGCATGGCAGGATACAGTTTCCTTTCTTAGTCCTCTTTGCAGTGACTGTTTGGGAAGCGCCTGAGCTGGAGCTGCTGTGGTACAAGTATGGGAGCTTTTCCCTATTTTCTCTGGAGTCGGGAATTTTCTCTTCCCAATGCCTGGGTGTTGGGGCTTGCTAACGGACGGAGCACCGTGCTCTGCTACTGAGCCTCCCCATTGATGTGGTGGGTGGGGGAAGACGTGTGTGGGAGTTGCCTGGTATTTTTGTGCTGCAGGTGGTGCTTTAGGTTGGGCAGTCTTTGCTGCCTGTTTGTTTCTTGGCTTGTTCTTTTGTGTACACCAAATCTTCATGAAAGGGTGCAGCGCTCTCAGGCAGAGCAAGCAAAAGAAACATAAATATATACATACAAGTTGAAAGAAATATGGGCATGTAGCGAAGCCTGAAGGCAGCAGGGTTTTGCTCTGCTAGGGAAAGAGGCACATCCAGAAGGAGAAGACGACCTTCCCAGTTCCACCACAGCCCTCCACCCCATGGCTCCCTCTCCTTCTGCGCCCTCCATTCATGCCAGCAGGCAGCTGCCACAGCATACACCACTCTTCCCAAATCCAGTCTGACACTGACCATGGGGTCTGAGTCCTACAGACCTCATCTGCATCCAGCCCTGTAGCTTTTTCTGCTGTTTTTGCCATTGTTTTAGCAAGAACTAAAGCCAAGTGATCCTCTAGGTGACATCACCCCACATATGCTGCTCATTGAGATGGTCACTAGCTGGGATATGATATAGATTGATTTAGATATACTTTGGGTAAATACAAGTCATGAGGCTCAATACAGGAGAGACTGGATGAAATTGTATGTCCTGACTTGTGCTGGAGGTGGGACCAGATGACCTAATGGTTCCTTCTGGTTTTAAAATCCACACATGCAGCAAAAAATCCTTGCACTAATCTTGACAAATGTATGTTTTTCTTTCACTTGTGCTGGCACCATGGGTGTCTATCTTACAGAGATATAGGGAGGCTCTGCCCTGAAGGACATGTATATCTGTAGAAACTGAATTTTCGACTCTGCCGGCTTTAACAGTTTATGGAATTTGATTTTTCTTTCTGATTATTGGTGCAAATATCTGCAAGGGGTAGGCTGAGCTCATCCAGTCCAGGGCTAGGGACAACCTCAGGCAACTCGTCTGTCCAGTCATAACCAAGCTAATAGCTTTTTTGGCTAACTTGCAGCAGTGGAAAATGGAAAGAAAGAAAGAAAAAAAAAGACACCCAAACTGCAAGATAAATCTGAATAATGAATACATTTGGTGAAATGGTGATCTGTTCATGGAAGAGCCACGAGCAGAAAACAAGCTAAATTAGTCAGATGATTTATTCATTCTGAATGATTCACTCCATTACTGGCTGCTTCCTCCACAGGCTGTGGAAGCTAACATATAAACTGATAGAGGAAGGGTGGGATCAATAGAGAGCAACCTCTCCCTCCTCTCCAAGGAAAATAGGTCACCTGTCCCTGCTCTGCCGCTCTCTGGGCACAGAACACATCTCTATAGACTGAGCATTCATTTTCAGCTAATGAAGTTTGTTTTCTCTTCAGGGTAAAATTTTCCTGAGGAGTGTTTCCTTTCTTTCCATCATCTCTCAAGCCCATGCTCACAATTTGGCCGGCTCCCTTCCCCCGTCCTGACAGCTCTCATTGTTCCCAGATGATGGCTGTTTGCCGGCCTATGCAAAAAAAAAAAAAAAAAAAAAAAGAGATTTTGTGGTCTAAAATTCAGTGTCCCAGTGTCAGCTGGTGGTGTGGAGCAAGGAAACTTCCCGGCACACTCAGGATAAGCTCAATGTGGGACAGGCTGCATGCTCCTCAGGATGGAGGTGGTCCCTCCAGGTCCAGTGGTGGGTCTGGGTAGCAGGGACACTGGGATGTTCTGCAGGCATGCTGGAGCTCCATGAGTGGCCACAATGACTTGTAGCCCATGGCCACAGGATGCGGGTCTTTCTCCACCACCATCCCACACCAGCCCCAGGTACCACCCAAGGTGCTGGGAAACCCAGCAGGGAGATCCGCCGTGGTCCTGTCTGCGCAGGAGGGCACCGATCTGCAGAAAGCTGCCACGCTGGGAAACATTTCTGAGGCCCCTTCTAGCCTCTAATAAGCAATGATATACTCCGTGGCGACATCTCTGCTGAATTTTCTTGCACACAGCACAACCCACTGTTTATCATGTGACTATTTATAAACTGCTGCTGAAGCTTCATAAATAGTTTTTTTGCTCGTCGCACAAATTGGAGCTGAACAGCTGGAAATTGTATGGCAAGTACAGCCCGAGCTCAGCCTACACAGAAATTACGCACAGAACTCCTATGGATGGTATTTATTAGGGAGCTGGTGGAGAAGAGTTGCCAGCTCTGGATGCTGAACGCATTGAAAACTTGGGAGCTTGGGGTTTATTTGCCAGTTTGTCTTTAATTAATTACAGAGGACAAACAATTATGGGAAGAGGCTGCCGGCTGGACTACCTGACTCATAGGGCAGTTAATGTGCTAATGGAGATGTTTGCTTCTGTGCTGCTGGTCTGAGCCCGTGCCAGGCACGAGGTGCCCTTCCCCTGCCATGACTTACCTGTGGCCCACATGAGGTCACGCACCTGTGTCCACCTTTTAGCAGAGTAGTTAAAAAGCCCCAAAAGAGAACACAAAACAACAGGCAGATTTCAGGTAGGGAGCCATTTCAGGTAGGGAGCTGAAGAGTAGATGGGTAGATTTCTTTGTGAGTAAATGCCAGCCTTTATGCTTCTGCTAACCTGGTAGTTTCTGAGCAATATACTTGCAAAAGAAAAAAAATATTAAAAAACCACATACCAGGTTAGCTTATATTTAAATTCAGCAGTCAGCTCTCCTTTTTCAGATTTAAGAACCTTTTCAGTCTGAAAAAGAGAATTTCTAAGATTCTGTTTTTAAAAAAGAGGTAACAATGAATAAAACATTACAATAATGTTGTAGATGACAATAACTTTCCAGGCAGCTCTGATATATACAATATACAGTCTCATTGGAAAGCATAAGACCTCACTCTACATGAAAGAAGAGAGTGTGTTGGGTCAATACACTGGTCATAAAGTCAGATCTTCTGTGCTAGTGTTGTGCAAACACACAACCCCGTTTGATGGCCACACCTTAGCTACGAGAGGACATTTGTCATTATTAAACTGTGGTTCAAGTTGAGTTCGGATCAGGACACCCAGGGTAGATGTACTAAAAACCTGCTGCTGAAACTCAAGAGAAAGGAGCCGTCTATTATAAGGAGCTTGAATCATGCTTAGCTTGAATAAGATCCAGACCCAAACCTCCCACCTTTTGGGAAAATTTAAATCCAGAGCCATGCCTGAATCTTGTGGCCAACATCACATCCACACTTAAACGATTTCTGCAAATCCCTCCAAAACCTACTCCAAAAGTGATCTGTTAAGCCATGATCACTTCCCACAAGTTTGGTTCGAATTGTAAAGAAACAAACCAAAAGCATAACCCGTAATGCACATCAGGATTTTGTTTTCTTCGGTTTAACCAAATTCTTCCTAAGTAGTTAAATAAAGCAGATGGTAGCCAGCAAGTGCGTTGAGCCAAAATATGCCACATGGGCAGATCAATCAGTGCAGCTCAAAGCCAGTTCTTGAAGCCCCTGAGTCCCTACTTGCTACCATGCAGTGACCTGGCCTGAGTATGCACCATAGCATTGAAGCTCCTAGATCTAGGAGGGTGGAGGAAGAAGGAGAAAAATGGTTAATACACATTTTTCCCTGTATTATTTTCCCTTCCTGTTTTGAAACCCTTATGTTAGAATAAGTTGCATGGGCAGAATAGGAATACACAGTTATAATGCATGACAATGAAGCAAAATCCTGGACTATGTCAATTACTGTGGTACTGTATATTTTCATTTAATTCCATTGGGGAAATATATCATTCGAGTAACAAATCATTTGGAAGATGCAGCTACATGGAGAATATCCAATGCATGAAGACACTCTTTTGCAAAGAACTGCACACAGAGTGATGTGGAAAACAGTATGAAACTGAGGCAAAATTTCCTGGTCTAATTGGTGATATTATGCTGCCAAAAGAGTGTCTCTCTGGAACACACTCGTTGGCATAAGTCACCTTCAGAGATCACTCCTGATATTTGAAGTTACAAGGAATGTAGTTGACTCTTTTTTGTGGAACAGTGCTCTGAAGCAGGGGAAAAAAAATCCATCACACCAGCCAAATGGAGTTGGGCAGCAGAAAGCTCAGCACCTGCAAGGAGGAACTGCTTGGGAAAGAACAGGACAAGGCTGAAAACCACCTCCAAATCATTGTGTTCAATACTAGAAGAGCTGCCCAATAACATGTGCTAGGCAGCCTTGAATAGATCAGAGCAACCTGGTTTTGAAAGGAGGAAATTAGCTAAAAAAAAGCATTTTGGTTACTTCGTATTGACTTCAGAATTAAGACTGAATTATTTAAATTGTGTGGTTGGAGATTTTTGAGAAAGTTGGGAGAGAAAGATGACATAAATAAGGAAGTAAGGTATGGCTTGTCAAGGTGGGTTTTTTCTGCTCACTAGTCCAAATGTAGAGCCAGGGAAAGGAGATCTCAGTTCTCTTCTCTCCTGGGGGGATGTGAACCTCTGGGCTTTGCTCCTGGGGCATTGCCTGAGCCCAAAGGCTGGAACAGGGCTGCTCCCACTGACCTCTTCCCATAATGAAACATCTCTGGATGGAGGGAGCTGAATGGGGGTCTTATGAGACTCTTCATTGTGGTTAGGGTAGTCTAAGAGGGGGCTTTCCTCTTGTTGATGAGGTTTGTTGCATACAGGATGC